>CM028923.1:6085000-6502500 GCA_016801845.1 Polydactylus sextarius
GACTCTCGGCACACCGTTCACCCTTGTGTCCGGCTCCTGACTTGCCAGTTTTCTTTTCTGTTGCACAAGCGTTGGAGATGGTAGCTAGTTGCATACGGCAAAACCCCAACTCTTGAGTGTGTAACCGTTGAGGCGCTCTTGTCTGTTTTAGTGTAGTTGTCCTCAGTGGCGGCAGGGGGCGGCCTTCTCCAAGCCTCAAAAAAAAAAAAAAAAAAAAAAAAAAAAGAAAAAAAAAAAATCTGATAAAGCAGAGCAGGAATAGAACAAGAAGTAAGTATCACGGCAGGATAAACAGAAAATGATAGACATTAAAAGTAAGTAAGACTTGTTGGATGTGAACCCCCACTGTGGGAGAGAGCGATTGAAAGAGATGATGGAGGCGCCCTCCGTACCTTTTGACCTCTGCCCTTTCTTTTGCCTTGACAACGTGCCCCATGTGGTGATGTGAATGTGTGAAGACCGCCCTAGGTCCACCTTGGGTCCTTTATTGGCTTTTTAAGCGCATGTAAAACGTAAACAATTTAAGAAACTTATTTAAAAAAAAAAAAAAAAAAAACGAAAAATAAGAAAATTAAGCCTTGCAATGATGATGTGGATGTGTTCTTTTATCTTTCTTTTGCTTGGAAGAATCGAGATGGAAAAAGTGGATTGTTCATGTAATAAAAACTATAACTTTCGTTTAAGGTGGAACCTTTATCCAGTTCAACCCCTACTGCTGAAACTCATGCCCATGGTTTTCGTGAAGTGTTAGATGCTAAATAAAAATATTATATACCCTTGCATGTTGACCTATTTGGATGGTATGAAATGGAACTGCCTTGCTCAAAAGATATTTATATACTTCTACTACTACTAGGGACTTTAAAGTCATTTACAAGCCAACTGTTCATTTTAAGATTATGGATCTCACAACACAAGACCAGTCCTATTTGTAACTTCTACAAGAAGACCATCTTTATTGTCCCTTTAACTCTGTCTTACACCTCATCAGTTTTGAGTTAAAGCTCTGTCTTGGTTTTTGTTCTGGTTGGTGCAAGTTAAGTCGGATCTTATTGTTTGTCGTTATTTCATTTTGTTTTGTTTGTTTTTTAATTGTCTACTGCATTGGATCAATTTGTGATAATTTTTCTCTGTCAGTTGGGCCCAGAAGACATTTTGGGTGAAATAATGAATCAAATAATGAAAAATGGGTACATTGCTATCCCTTCCAAATTGGAAAAAAGAAACTGGAAGTAGCTATGAAGTCTGTGTGATTCATCACACAGATGAAAACAATTTTCTAGAGAGGCATGATAGGCTTGATGATAGACTTATGTTAAAGACTGAGTTTTGGCAAGTGACTGTTTTTTTTTTTTAGCCCTGGTGTCAAATGTATGTGAGATATCCAATTCATTGTCTATACAGTATGATGAATGTCTGTTGTTTCGGCTTGGAGGGGTACATTCACAAGGTGTTTGCTGGACATGATGTGTACTAAACATATCAAATATATTACTCCGTTATTGGAAAATGAGGGGAATGAGGACTGATTTAACAACTGGATGATTAATTCATGCAAGACTGGAATTAACATTGTGACAAAGTTACTGAAACATTTTTAGACA
This sequence comes from Polydactylus sextarius, assembly GCA_016801845.1. Lineage (NCBI taxonomy): Eukaryota > Metazoa > Chordata > Actinopteri > Polynemidae > Polydactylus > Polydactylus sextarius. The sequence continues at coordinate 6,086,605 of CM028923.1, forward strand.
ATTTAAAAAAAAAACTCTTTCATTCATGTAGCCAATATGTACTGTGTCTAGATACCCAAAGTTTTCCCCTCACAGCCGTGTGTTAATAAACACAAGGTGAGAGTCCTGGACTGTCATTGTGAATCTGCCCCCCAGTGTAACATCCTGTCTTTCATTTCTCCCTACCCTGTCCCTTCTCCCGCAACAAAGGTTGGCTGCTACCAGCAACCTTGTGTTGCCAAGAGCACAGATAAAGTTTCCACCTTTAAACGTTTTGTAGGAACTAAAAATGTCCTCCTAGCTCAGTGTTATAGCAGGTGTTACAGAAACATGCTAGAAAAGACTTTTACTAGACCATATTTGAAAGATAAAGAGTATCCTATCGAGAGAGAAAACAAAATCTGGGGGATATAAGGCGAGCTTCTCTAACTTTGTTATAATTAATTGTATACCTGTGTATGTAAATATAATGCATTCCTATTTTGCAGTCAAGAACAAAATACTATTTGTAATATAGAATAAACTTTATTATGAAACCAAGCATTTCATGATTGTTTATGTGCTGTTTTTTTTTTTTAATTACCTCAAGCTACGTTTGAATTATTATCAGCATTAGAATTGCCGCTTTCTCCTCCACCTGAAAACACACACACAACCTCCTGCATGATGCACACATGATGATAAATATTTAAAGATGCAGCCAACCTCCAGCCTCTTCACAAGCTAACTGTGTGTGAAGCTATGCCAGCAGTTTGTTCAAGTCAGCAATATCCAATCAGAAAATCTTTTCAGCCCAAACGGGTGCAACAAAACCAACGCAGGAGAATCTTTGAACTCAGCCTCACAGTCCTGAGATCAGCCAGAGTATGTAAACACCTGTGTGGGTGTACTAGGCATTACAAGGGCTTTAAATTAACTAGGTTGGCCATATTTTCTGCCTTCTTGCTTTATGCTACCCACACACTATTTATACATGATGCTATATCAAACTTGTTAAGCAATAGCCAGTGACAAATAAAACAACAGCTCTGAATTCTTGCAGTGTGCGTGCACATAGAAACTGCGCTGCATCTCACCAAATGCCTTTTAATTTTCCTCTCCGTCCTAGTGACAGGTGTTATGTCAGCCACACTGAGTGTTCAGGGATGTTGAGCCCATCGCAGGTCTCACACTAGCCAATACCAGACACAGCAATAAAGAATAGCTGCATAACAAAGAGCTAGTTCCATTCTACTCTTTATAATTGTTCTTTGGTCTGTCAAGTGATAGCGTGTCAGGATACTGAACTCTATAAAGTAGCGGGACTGGAGCTATCTTGTGACTAAAATCAGAAGAATTTTGATTGACATCTGCATTCTTTGTTCTCTAGACTCTTAATCAACACTGCACAACTGTACCAAGACTGAGATTTAATTTGTACATTTACATCAGTAAAACGGGTTCGAAACTAATTAGCTATTATATGTTTCTTGGGCAGCATTGTATTGTTTGTTCAGGTACAAGACCTTATACATGGTTCACAGTTGACAGAATTTACAGTTACCACCTAGATTGAAGTGGAATTGGGTACCTTGTGTACAAGAAAACTAGAAAATGCCAAATGACCTGACAGATCACAAAGTCTTTGGATGAGAGGAAAATAATTTGCATGGTGAAGAAAATCCAATTCGTGACTCCAAAGCAAGTCAAGGATGCTCTCCAAGATGCAGGCAGAAACATTTCTGTCGACAATCATCTGTCAAACGTGGCAGTGGTTTTGTTATGGCTCAGGCATGTATGGCTGCCACTGGAACTGGCACTTTTATTGAGGATTTGACTGCCAAGAGAAGCAGCAGGATGAATGCAGAGGCACACAGGAGCATTTTGTGTTTGGATTCAGTCAAATGCATCAACTCACTGGACAAGATTTACTCATTCAGCAGGACAATGATATGACATATACAGTCAAAGTATCCAAGACCCTTTTCAGGATGAGGAAGTAGAATATATATGTGACTGGCCAAGTCAGTCAGCTGATCTCAGTCCAACTGAGCAGTGTTCTACTTGGTGAAGACCAGACTAAAGACAGAGGGACTCCACAACATGATGAAGAGCTCCAAGAGGCTGCAGTTAAACTCTGGGAGAGCTTCTCCAGTGTCTGTCTGACAAAGATATATTTATTATAATATGCAAACATATTTATATCATATAAATATGCTACAGTTGCTCTTTCCTACAAAAAAAAAAAAAACATTGTAAGAAACACATGCAGTATTCTTATTTGATTAGACAAACCTCAGTTTAAGACACTATTTCCGCTATGGAGCAGCCATTATTTGGCGTGCGCGGTGCATTCTGGGTAAATATGGCGTAAAAATGGTTGTAGTCGCGTTGACATGTGAGCTACTGGCGCTAAACTATACGGCTTTTGGTTAAAGTTTCCATTGTAAAGACAGCAAGAGAAGAGATAAAGGTAAAGGTAAAGCACATCTTTCATCACAATGAGGAAAGAAGAAAATGTTTGTGGACCCGCGGCTGTGTCCTCTCACTTCAGCCGATGTATTTAGTGACTAATGGTGCTGCTGGTTATAAGCGAAGACTGAAACCAAATGACTTGCTACAGTTTTCTCCCGCAAAGAGTATGAATATCCAACCTGAATCTAACTTCACGATCGCGCACGGCGAGTGAAAGCTGCGCTAAGAAACATGAAAGACAACAGACTGGATCCTCTCCTGCTAGGATGTTAATAACCCGCTGCTACGGTTGAACCATCGGACACAACGATCATGGATGAAACCGACGATCCACCTGATGAATCCGGTGCAGCAAATCGACGGATGTCAACAAGTCTGATGCAGCGGTGTAGTGACCAGCTGATGTTCACTATCCGGTAACAACGGACCAAACTCACGGAGGTAAACATTCAAACGTTGTTTTTTTTTTTTTTTTTTTTTTAATCATATGATAGTTTGATCCATATTCTTACCGTGGACAGGTGTTGACAGAAAACGCAGCTCTTTACATCAAACACTCTCCCTCTCAGTTAACATTAACAAGCAGTAGCCGCATAGACACCATTGATTTTTACTCCCACTCCCTCACTTCTTCGATCGTCTTCGTTTTCATGTACATTACTAGTACTGTTTTTCTCGATTCTCCTGATCAAAGGTGTGTTTGTTAGAGAGTAGTTGATTGTGTGTGACTACTGCCCCCTACTGGACTGGAAGATAGAGGTTGTAATGTTGTACTGCAGACAAGTTGCGGTTCAGTAAAGACCCGGTTCAAGTATAATTATCTTAATTAATTTGTCCTGTTTCATTTATCTAGACTGCATCAGTGAACATGTGAACACGGTGGACTCAGGGTCAAACTGTAAAGACTGAACAGAGGACGTGTTCATCTTGTACTGTCAAGAGAATAGGAGCTAGACCGACACAATACTTTGACATCAGACATAAACAACATTGGTGGCCTATCAGTAAACATTTTAAGTGTTTTTTATATAACATTTGTATAGATGACGCCAAATGACCAATGTGTCTTGACAGTGTAAATGTGGCAGTCAATATAAGCATTTGCCAGTTACTTTTAAGCTACTAAAATTTGGGAACTATGTGTTAAAACATCTCACACAGTTCTTTCTATATTTAAACAAACCTACAAATTAAAGCTGAGACTTGGCACTTTAATATAGTATCCACCATTTTATTTCAAACTGAATGTACTGAAGCTCAGAGCCTGAAGAAAAAACTCGTCAGTAACCTAAATGCTTGTCTGTATAATGGTCCAAATCACTTTAGGCTTTAAGTATCCAAATTGTTTAAATTATGCTCTCAGCCAATTAATGCAAAGCCTATGGCCTAATTTTCCACAATACCATTAGGGGTGATGAGGAAAGCAATGTTTGGACTAAATGTTTGCTAAGGGAAAGTCATGCTCTGACGGCACACATTGCATCATCATATTCTGAACAACAGTAGCTCAGAGAGCACATCTTTAAATAATATGTAATTTCACATCTAACAATCATTCTGTTAGCATGTTTTTCTAAAAACAAGGACAAAAGCTTAGCACACAATGATGACATCCAATTTAATTCAAATCATCATCACCATCATCATAGTGGTTGCTTTTGGCTTAGAAAGCAGCCAAAGACAAAGCTATTTCATACTGGGTAGGATACAAACATCCTTGCTAGCCAGGAATGAAATTCAAAATCTGGGTCCACAAATCACTTGAAAACCATAGAAGCTGGAGTAGATATCAGATATATGGAGTTGGGTGTTTATGTAGTAAGTGTGGTGTTGGCATCCTTGTAAATTATACGCTTCAACTATAGTTTTTACAGAAAGTTCTTTACAAAGTTTTAACAAACTACTTCTTCTTCTTAATTTACTGAGGCATAATGAGGAATCAACAGAGCTCAATATACATCATACGGATATAAATTTACATACATATCACAACTCTGACAACCTTTCCATTCTGCTTTCCAAGTTGGTAGAAACTGGCAGATAGTGAAATTTCTAATTAACGAGTAAGACTGGCTCACTGGGCTTGGACCTCTCGTAGTGTTTGGCTCTAAATCAGCCCATTACTAGTCCAAGTGATGCAAAAGCTGCTTAGCTTTTAATCTGAGCTGCTGTAGAATAAACTCAATGGGGTAAATCCATGGATCTTATTGATATTGTCAAGAAGCAGGTTACAAAAGCTTCTCTCTTTTAATGAGAGGTGTTCCCTGACATGATGTAACCCAGGTTATTATAATGCAGACAAAAAAATATCCTCCAACACAATAATTAGGAAAAAGCTGCAGTGATGAAGATTAGTTGAACCTAAGCTTCTTCAACAACGTCAGTCTGGAAGACCAGAAACCATATAGGGATTCAAAACGGGAAATTCCACAATATGTCACTTTCCAAAGCTTAGCTGACTTCTAGAGTAAACAAAACTGGGTTCAAATCTGCATCATTCGTTACACATCAAAGGCAGTCAAAACACACACTTTTAAGTATGAGGTTTTCCATTGTCTTATCAGATTTATATCAGTAAATAGCCTGCTTCAAGAGACAAGTCTGACAGTTTGACCTGTCAACTTTTCAGCTGACAGGTCAATAAAGCATATCACTACTTCAGAGCATCAACCATCTTGACAACATCTTCCCTGAGACATAAAGGACTTAAAAGTACTAATAGAGCAGGTTTTGCTTTAACTTATCATATGAAGTAAACACAATGTAATCACCATAAAATGACAGCCTCGCTGTCACTGTGCAAATTCTGTCTGCCACCATGTCCAAAATCTCACAGGAAAACGAAGGCTCAATTTATGGCACAAAGTGAGGGCATCTGCTGTTGGGCAATGAAAACAGAAAGAGGACAGTGCTCCAGTAGCCATTCCAAGATGGTGCAAATATCAGATGTGAAAAGATGAAGAGGGATAGAAATGTCAAACAAGAGTGAACCTCAGACAGGCACACACATACTTAAGAGGGTACAAAACCAACTTTCAGTTACCTTGATTTCTACCAGGTCAGTAAGTAATAAAACATGTTTACTTATTAACATAACTGGATGTTGTATTTTGCCTTTATCCGTTTTTTGTGCCAATACTAAAACCACTTGGAAACCGTAAAGGGAGAAAAGTTTAAAAGTTGTCTGCTTTCACTTTAAAAGCCAAACAAAAGCTTAAAAAAATACAAGTAAATGGAAAACAAGAGTGACAGATGAGGAAATAGAAAGTTATGTGAAGCAATGGAGGGCAGGGGAGGTGTGATATGTGGAAAACAGAGCAGCTACCCGTTGAAGGGGGTGTGCACATAAATGGGAGGCTGTAGCACTCAGGCAGGCTGAGTGGCTGACTGGGACGAGAGATTGAATTGGCCTAGTGTCACCCTCCATATACCAACCACTGAACTGGGAGTAATGGGTGAGAAATAGAAAGAGGGAAGGTAGGGGGGAGAGAGAGGGAAAGGTGGAGAGAGGAGGGAGGGCTGCCAAGTGTCACCCTAATTTTCTGACTAGTGAGCTGGGAATAATGGAAGGGAGGAGAAGCAACTCTGCGGGGTGATGGGTTGAGAGAGGTTGGATGGACTTAGCGGAGGGGGCAGGATGATAGAGAGTCAGCTGTGATTGCTTCACATCAGGGGTGGTTTTCCACACTCCCATGATAACCGCAGCCCTGTCACCCCAAACCCCCACCCTGCCATCGCTTTCAGGCACAGTGATGTGATGTGACCATGGAAAAAAAAAAATTTATAAAAAGATTAGACGAACTGTCCACATAGAGATAGAGTGATGGACAGACGAGGACAAGAGTTTAGTGCTGTTGAGACAGTTAGTGGTAGAGGGCATGTGGGGTTAAGGGACTGGATAATTGATAAGGCTGAACCTACTGCTTCAAGGATTTGAACCCATATTCATCCCGGTGCCACCTCACCTCAAGAGACTTATCTTCAAGACAAGAAACTATTAGATTTACTGTCAACAGAGCAATTCTAAAGATGAAGATCACTATATCAGCCACTGTGTCAAACTTCTCTCACAAAGAAGGACATGTTTGAGTAACAGGCCCCAGAGGGAAAGTAATGTTAAAGAAAAACAGGAAGAAACAAATGTGCCATACCGTGAACGTTATGGCAAACTGACATATGGAAACATTACATGTCGATCATTTACAATGACTGCACATACGGCTCAGTTATGTCGTAGTATAAAAACACTTCAGGCTTAGTAATGGTTTGGCCCGGCTAATGGAGCCAGTCTGTCTCATGTCCCTGATGTATTTCTAACACTCAGTGACTTTGAAACATAAAAGGGCTTAATCCTTTTTGTTTGTTTCTTGGTATTCTTTTTTTTATTTTTTAGTCTTTAAGTCCACACATCTTCTACTGTTCATACCACTGAGTGTTTTAAAACTTTTTCTAATGACTTGATAACTTAAAGGAGGTGTGACATCCAGTTGTTCCTTTGTAATTTCGGTGTTAAATTGTTTTGGTTTTTGTAGTAAAATTTTATGAAAAAGTCATTTAAATTATTCAAGCAGATGTCTATCCTGAGCAAAAACTGTTAATATAACATCTGTTTGTTGCCTGTGATGTCGAGTTTTGGAGTGAGCTTTCTCATATGGCACCCATCATGTAGATAACTGGCTGTGTGTTGACTGCCTGACTGGCAGGATGGATGGATTGATGATAGTAGGGCTGCTCTGACACTCGTTGACGGGTCTAATTTCAGCCGTGGACTCAGAGATATTGACAACTGCATGCGAGCAGATGGGAGCAATTACCGATATTAGTCCATTCTCCTCCGTCTGCTCCGTCTTGGTAAACATTTGGGTTGCTGGTGGCATCAGGCACAGAATGGGAAAAACAACAAACATCAGACAGACTCAATGTTGCTGCCAGAAATACCCTAAACATTACAAATGGAGAATAAAGATACAAGTCTGAGCCTGTTGAAAGGTTTCAGAAGAAAGTGGAGTAGCCTTCAAGCTGAGACAGAGAGAACATTTCTGCTGGAGTCAAATCAATGAGAATAAACAAGTGTGAGCTAATTCTTCCGAGAATATGCTCGGATCTGAATGCTGTTAGATGACTCCCCGTCCTTCTGCATGAGAGGCATTTACACTAATGATGATGTTTTTGATGCATAATTGTTACCACACTATAGCTTCTCTCCAAATGCAACCTGCCCACCATCACTGGATACATCAGCTGCACATAGTCTAGACACATCCTGTTATGCTAAACATTCCCACCCACTGATCTAACACAGACACACAACCGCTATACTCCAACTACTACTACTACCTCTCCCCCCATCTCAGCTCCTAATCAATAACAATCATGCAATTCCCTCTAAACTGCACATTTGCTCCCCAGGCTCCAGCACCATATGCCCTCACTGAAACACAAATTACCAGAGCTTTGTGAGCCTATGCTACACAATATACTGATTATCTGATTAAGAGATATATTAAATTTATTATAACTTTGTATGTCTGACATCTTTCTCTGGTTGATAATGGATTATAGCAGTACAACAAAACAGATATGGATCAAAACATCCCTCTGCTGCATAAATATTTCAATGTGTAAAGGAGTTTACATTATTTGGCTCAACACGTGTGACATTCAAATAATATGTAGCAAGACATTTAGCAAAATCAAACCTTCTAATGGTAAATACATTTCTCTACAAGTGCAACAATTTGTTTTTAAATAACCACTTACAATACACCTCTTGTTAAATAAGGCTCTGGATGCCAGTATGATGCTGGATTTGAAGTAGATAAACACCATTAAAGGCTAAATGTACTTTTCCAGCAAGAGATTTTTCTTATAGGATTATAATATTAGACATTAATCCAATCAGATTTCTCACATTACTCACAGAGGCGAGGAAATGTTTCCAGTTCAGTGGAAGTAGATGCATTACAAGCATCAAACAGGAAAAGAATATCATGACTGATGTAATGTATCAATGCTCCCAGGCAGTTGGTCATAGAATTACATAAAATAAAGAGTGAAATTACAACAATTTTGTTGCTTACTACAGAGTCAAACATTCACAATGATCCTATCAGGAAAAAAACATTCATCAGTCACTGTCAGTGTTTGCGTGAGCTGCTCCATTGGGGGCAGCAGACAAAGGGCAGCCCTCTATCATAGTCAGCCACCTGTGGGCTTTTGTCCCTGGCTCCGTCACACTGTTCATTCCCACCATGTTCGCCTGTGTACAATGGACAGGAGCCCATCAGCTGGGCTCAGTGCTGGCCTGTCTCTGTGGGCCAACTACTGCATGACACACAAAGATGAAGTCCTCTAAACACACACACGCAAAAAACAAAACACTCCATACATGAACAAAGCACTGCTCATTTTCACAGCTTCTCCAGCGCTGACATTATGAATATGAATAACCCTCTGGCCCAGGCTTTAACAGGCTGTGCCATTCTGTGCTGCGTTCAAGCCCTCAAGATGTCAACGCAGAGACACAAGGCCAAGCTGAGAAACAAATCTGACAACATGGTGTGAGCCTGCAATCAGCTATAGGCATTAGCCAGCAGTATGGAGCTAAGAAAAAAGAAGAAAAAGAGGAAGCTTGTCCTTGCATGGTTCCAGTATGCTTCAAATGTCCATGTGGTGAATGAAAAGTTTAAATTCAAGGGTCTTGCCAGGAGACTTGTGACGACAGCTTGCTGAGAGGGTACAGATTGTAGAGGGGCAGAAATGATGGCAGAAGATCGTCCTCTAATCCAATTCGGTGGCAGCCATTTGAATAATTGATGTGGGGACATAAATTTGTCCATTCCAGATGTCCCCTGCTCCCTTAATCAATACTGATTCCCTTAATCAATGGTTGGCTGGCCAGCCCAAGGCTTTGGCTGTTCCCACCCCCCCCACACACATTCAACCACGCTGCAGCCAAAGCTTCTCTCAGTCTGAGTCACAGGTGGTTGGCTGCAAAGTGGTTGTTTGCAGTGATAGGCTCTGGGTAATTGAGGCTCTTACCCGGCGGGGTTAGGGTGGTGAGAGTGATGGTGGGGACTGCAGATTGGTCTGGTGTCTAGAGAAGGCACATAGCTTCCACTGGGAAATGACTGAGATTCCAACACGGCTTCGAAAATAAAACTTTCATCATATAGGGAAAGACTTGATAACAAAGACTACGGAACATGGGAGGACATAAGGTTGGTAGTCAACTGTTATGAAGATGGGGGAAAGAGCATGGAAAGACTCTTTTATTGGTAGATGCCAATAAATAACCTGAACGTGCTCATTACCATGCTAATAATCTGCGAGTGTAAAGACTGACAAGTATGGAGTACACACACAGGCAGATAATGGGGAGAGGGAATCGCATGCCAGGACAGAGTGGAGCATAGCAGCGTGTGACAGCTGGGTGGCACAGCTGGAGGAGACAGATAACCCTCAGTCTGTAGGAGCTGACAAAACAGCCGCATCCCTCCTCAGAAGACTGAACATAACTTCACCTGGCTCCTCTCTCCTCCTCTTCCTCCCTCTGTACCCGTCATTCTTGTTGTTCCTCTGAATGCCTCGCTCTTTCAAGCTGCTCATTTTCTACCTTCACATCCCATGCATCCATTACATCCCTCAACCTTTCGCCGGTCTCTTCATATCTGTCTCTATTCCAAATGTAGCCTGCAGGTGACAGGACATCAATGATCCATCAATGTTCCCTATTATTTGGCTAAAAACACATATCTGTCTGGCCCACACTCAGCCATCAACAGGTGTCAAGAACAGGCGGTGAATTTGTTAAAGAAAAGATGAAGAGCAGCAAGCAAGTGATTTTACCATGGATAATACATTGGAAAACAAATGATGATTAGAAGTTGTGTCTCTGACCTACTGACATTTATAAATTCAGTTTCCTTGCTGCTTTTAACTCTGTTTAGTAAATAAAAATTGTGTCTTCACTTTGTTAGGTGGCTGTTTGGTGCTGAACAAATACTACTAGTACTAAATACTGCTACTCAGTGGATTCATTAAGCTCTTTTGCTCAAAGTGGTGAGTTGACAAGAGCATTTGTGAGCCCCACTTCAATCTCTGCTCTGTATCTGTGCCCTAGAAACAGAGATTGGCATAAAAGGAAGCAAAAAGGCTCAGACTCAGCAATATGATTATCTCCTGCCAAATTAATTCAGTGTTCATATTAGATTGATTAGTACAGGTTTAAGTTTGAACACAAGCTATTCACTGTAAGAGACATGGGACTTAAATACCTAAAATGCATAAGCATGTGTTTTACTAGATGCATTTTTTTTTTTTTTTTGCATTCTCTCCTATGATGCATGCAAAGTTCAATATCCAATCTTTTCAAAAACACAGCCATTGGCTCTGAAACTCTTCTTAGAGCTGCCTGGCTCTCTGACAGAATCCTTGGAGGGAGGTGTTGCCATAATCGATTTATACAGCAATCACAGATCTGCACACAGCGACCTTCAACAAGTCCTTGAACGGAATCTCTCTCCACCGATCAAAAGCCATCAGCAGCAAGTGATTAATGAATTTGTTGTTTATGTGCATGTGGTTTTTTTTTTTTTTTAATCGTGAATAACAGAAATTTGTCAATAGCTCTGCTGCAGCAGTGACTGTTACACTTGTGTTTAACAGAATGAAAAGAAGCTACATTATATCTGACTGTCCTTACCAGCAAATGTCACTGAGAATGTGTCAAAGAAATTTAAGGCAGAAAAGAAGCAGAACGAGACGAAGAGACAGACAGAAAAGGGAGGTTGTTTCTTTTTAAGTTATTAAATATTAAAGTTCGAAACCAAGTTGCTTTTATAAAAGACAGCAGCAGCAATAAAAACATGAGTTGTCTGAAACACCAACTGCAACAAACTCACACTCATGCCCTATTATTTGTGACTGCAGTGGGAGAGCTGTCAGCTTCATACTGGTATTTCTTCCCATTTCTGTGCTACATAATGTCTCGTATTTATTTTACTGGCTACCCACAGGAAAAAACACAGCTGGGTGAAGGCTTGCTGTATTCTGACAAGGAGGAGATATAGCAGAGCAAGACACTTGTTGTGAGACGCTCACTCATTGTCAGTATCCATCTGTTTACCTCACTGCCAAAATGGTGGTGGTGATGGAAAACAAGCAATGTCTTCAAAGGCCATTAAAAATGAATAAGGGAATGAACAGATCACACTGAGCTCTCTGAGGCACTCAGACCATTTCATGCCCCAGGTTGGGAGATCACCACTCTCACTGTTAAATATCTCAACGTAACATGATAATATCTAATCCCCTGCTGCTCGGAGACAGAAACACACACACACACCGCTAATGAGTCAAGCAATTAACTTCAAAATGTGCAACAAAACTTTGTCACCAGGGAGATAAACAGACCTGCTGTCTGCTCACAAGGAAATCTAAATGACTGTAGCCCTGTTTTAATCAGTCTAAAAAAAAAAAAAAGGAAGGGTGAGCAGGAAGACAGGGTTTTGGGGTTCAATCTGCTAATCGATCATCTTGACACAGGTGTTGACAACCTGTCATTGGGAGGTGACAGCGTTGTGTCCAACAGCTCATCACAGGAGCGTATATGACAGATCTGGTGTTGGATTTGAGTCTTAATGGGCCCTTGGGTCAGACCACATCTATCCAGAGTGTCGTTTATAGGTTCAGTGGCTGCAGTCAGCATGTTCTACCAAACACACACGGCATTGGTGGTAACCAGGGACATCATTGTCAGTGGGCAGGGAGAAGTGGTGTGTGTTAGCGTGTGCTCTGTCAGTGTGCAGATGGAGGGGGCTGTCTGTAAGGAAAAGGAACAGATTGATGGAGCGGAGAGGGACACTTTTCAAATGTCACCTTGTCTTGCCACCCTTTATGCTGAGAGAAAGAACGGTGTGAAATAGAGCACCCAGAGAAGGTAGTTGGAGGAGAGCAGAAAGAACATGACTCTTCTTATTTTTAGAACTTCATGGCACCTACTAAGTGCATGAGAAAACTAATTCTCTGGTATGCTGTTATGCTTTTAACACCTTGTAAAGTATCTAAAGCTACACGCTCCGATGAGACCACAAAAGCTCTTGACAAAACAGCCCATAAGCACATTATCAGGGACACTTAGTTTTTATCATGTGCACTGATGAGGTGAAGCCAGCCAGCAATGATTGGATAATTCATTTTTAAATCCTAATTTTCACATGACCTACAAATCACAAAAACACTGTTTTCTGAGACCATGAGGTATCAATAATTTTGCTATCTAAATATCTAAATCAATCAAAATGCAAGGCAAGCAGACACAGTGGGTCTAAGACACTGAAAGTTATCCAACCATGTATCTAACACTCATTTCTCAAGTCTTTTATAATTCATGAAACTATTCTTTGTATTCTTTACAAAAAATCCCTTGAGACATTTTTTCTACCAAACTTTCAAGTTTGTTTTGTTGCTCTTACAGCAACATGATTCTGTTGAATAATAATAGTGGTTAGTGATTCATACTGTGTTTATGCAATTCATTTTGAAAGTTATTATCTGCCACACAAAAAAGAGACCTCCTTCCTGTTTTTTGTTTTCCAATGTTCTTTAGATCTTTATCTAATTTCAACTGACCCTAAGCTGTAATATCTGTGTTTTACAAAGTAGCACATTTTAGCAAAGCAGGACATTTTTACAGATAGTTGCTGATTTCATGTGCAGCTATGCACAAGAAAACAAAATTCCTCTGGGTTTTAAAAATAAAAAAAAGAGTTCTCCTCTCGACCTGAGCCTCAGAAAAGGATACAATTTTTTTTCACTCAATGTGAAGTTGCCGCTGACCTTCAAGGTACAACAGAACAGCTTTCAAACTCAGACTAAAGTGGGACACACTCTGATGGTACATAGCAGCTGAAAGGATTTGAATGTTGCATCGGTGGCACAACAGACTCTCTGTGCTACAGCAGAGTGCAACACATTACTGAGAGAAAACCTTGCCTCACGGCTGAACTGAGAAACCTCATCCTACACACTTACAACAGGTTTCTTTTTCATCTGGAGCCACAACACCACACTGAAAGCAGGAGCTGACCGACAACTACATTAAAATTTTAAATCATTCATACAGTGCAGAGCATTTAGCATAATTACTGCAATGAGCTCGTCTTTAGTGAAGTCTAAAGCACAAAGTTCACTTTGATAAAGTTTATCAAACAACACGCGCGCTGCCACAAGCTCAATCAATGACTGACATTAGTAATTAGCCTTTGTCATTACTCACAGAATATAGTTTAGCACTGACAAATATCAGTTGTGAGAATTAAACTCAAGATATTCAGAGAAACTATTGCTCCTTCCTCTTTCCTGTCACTGGGAAACACCTGGCTGGTGAAGCAGATACACACAGTGTTTAAAAGTATATTGCTGATCTGACCTGAGTGCTGCAGTGTGATGTTTGATCTATCTGCTCTATGCCAGAAAGGAAGTTTGACACCGTCTCCCCCCGCTCTTCAAAAACACATCAATCAAGTCAGTCAAAAACGTCAGAGACCTTCTACTTGTCATCGCAGGCAACTCCACAGTGATTGATGGTCCGATGGTCATCTCCCTCCATCCCTGCTCGCCATCCCCTCTCTCACTCATGCATCAATTTGCACAATGTGTGAAAAATAAATGATAACGTTTTGAAAAATGATTCACAATATCCTCTAGCAATTTAGATAAACAATCCCCTTTTAGTAAATGCAGAGAGCAAAACAGAGACCGACGGCGACAGAGAAGGAGAAGGGAGATGTGCCAGCATCGGTTTCTATATTGACATTTAAGGCTTTAGAGTCTGTGAGAAAATGGGCATGAGGGTGTCTTCATGGACGTGTGTGAGTGATTGTGTGTGAGTGAGCGAGTGTGTGCATGTGTGTGTCTTAAGAACAGAAGATGCTTTGAATATTTGATGCACGTTGAAGTCTGTGGTGGCCTCTATAGGCAATGTATATATACAGAGATCCATTAAGCTGTGTTCTCATGGGGAAGGTGTGATAGGGAGATTTGCAGCTGCCAGGACTCTTCTATATGTACAGTATCTATCCACAGTGACTGAAACTGCTCATTTTCCTTTTTCTTTCTTCTCCAATTTGTTTTCCACAGAATTTATTCAATGTTTCTTTTTCATCAGCTGCTTTCTAAAACGCTGTCACTCATTTTTCTCTCATCTTATTATTCCTTTCCTTGTGTCTCTTGCTAACATGATTTGTCTGTTTTGCTCAGTATCCACATGTGCGCTCTGCCCAGCATTCTGTTTTACATGCTGTTACCTTCCGTCCATCGCTCCACAATGCTCCTCTCATCCCTCCATCCCTCCATCCCTCCCTCCCTCGTTCACAACTGTCAAATTGCTTCATGAAATGAGGTGGCGAGATGATGAGAGGGATCACAATCCTAATGGTGTGACATGAAACATTGTCCCAGGCTGCTTTGATAAATGAATTTAACTGGGCTCTTGCTCTGTTGTGAACCATGCTAATTAGGCAAGGCAACCCAAACAAAGATGTCTCCTGCTAATTGAGGTGAGGTCAGAGGGATTGAGGGGAGTTTGGACATGTCTCTAACTGTGTGTGTCAGAGACAAAATCTCTAACTCATCCGACTGCCGGCTGCTTGTATGTGTGTGTGTGTGTGTCATCATGTGTGCCCAGTGGGAATTGACTTGATACCCTCTTTGGGGAGCCAGTAATGGCAGCCTTTCCCTTTTGAGTATTTGCTTTGTGGCTGGAGACAGAAGGATAGTGGATGACCTTGTTTCCCAAGTGGAATGAGACTCGTCCCCAACAGTGTAACACAGTTATTATCCCACTTTCACCATTATAATTCTAGGGGGGATCTGAGTGAGGTCAGTGCAAAAATTGAAAAAGCAAGGGCAAACCACTCACTTCATACTCAAATTACATAAGATCGCTTGCACATTGATTCCCTCTATACATTGAAATGGATCTGTGAACAAACACTGGACCGTCCACTGCCCAATTCAGTTTCTTAAACAAACATTATTGACATGTTTAGAGCGAGTCCAGATGACCCCTGCTGTTTAGCCTTCCATCATTGATATTATTGACGTGTTTACAATGACTGAATGGCCATGGATCTTTCATTCCCATGATATCCATATGTTTGTGATTGATCCGGAAACAACAAGAGAAATGCCTCTGGACAACAATATGCTCTCAGGTCATTAAGGAAATGAGAGAAAGAGAGGAAGTAGTATAAGAATAAAAGGAGGAGGGAAGGGCCTTCAGGAAGAGACTGAATTCATAACAGACCATAGGTATTTAATCGAAGCATAAGTAATGTATTCTCATGTATTATAAATAAGAACTTTTCCCTCTGATACATAGATGAGGCCGTGATCTCTCTGTCTAGACAAATGTCTGCCAGTCAAGGTAAAGTTACATATTCAACACATTACAGTCTTTACTTTAAAAACATGAGTGACTAATGAGGATGCATGTATTGCCACATCTATTACTTGATGCTATGGTTTTAGGCTATATCTTAACAGACCCCATCAAGAAAAGAAAGAGGCTGTGAACATTGAAATTTCATAGCCAAATTATTGGCAAAAATGTTATTTAAAACTTCAGCAGTTTTGCAAGAATATCATTCATTTGGGATTCAAATTATTATGTCACTGATTTGCTTCCATAATTCACTCTGTCTAAAATAGACACTAAATTGTTGACTAGTTAATTGAGATTTTGCACATTAACTAATGGGATTGTAGAGATGGACAATGGTGACGTCTGTAAAATGCATGTACAATGCTTGTAAAATAGACTGTAATTTAACAGATCGTTTCCTGTAAATGTTACGTTGCTTCTAATACATCTAATGTAGATGACAGGAAAAAACTGTAAATAAACACAAACTTTGTTGTTTTTTTTTATATTTGTACATTTTCTTTTTACCTTTTTACACTTTTTTTACATTTTCCTTAATCTTTACACAGTGTAATTACTGTTGTTTGTCACTTTCTTATGTCATTTCCAGCCAAAGGAAATGTCAATAAAATTTTAAATATAAATATTTGTTAAGACCACATATCAGTCATGTAGAAATACATACACCATGCTGACTGGTAATAAGACAGTGTATGAATGTTGTTGAATGAATATAATTAAGGACTGTCAGCTTAAATGCAGAGAAGGCAAACTGCACACATCAGGTAATATAAGGTAAGACAGAGTTTCTCATTATCATGGCTATCAATTTCAAAAGCAGGTGTGTGTGTGCGTGCGTGTCTGTGTATTTCAAAGGTGCCAACAGTCAAGATCATTATGAACATGAGGTCAGCAGACACTTGGTAACAGCAACCAAGACACATTTTGACAAGTAGTGTGTAACAAGTATTCCCCTCAATGGTCTATTTCACAGAACCTTGAGGCAGGGTGGTGTAGGCTTAGATGGAGGTGGTGGTGGAGGAGGTGGGGTGAAGACTAAGGGCCATTAAAGCCCCACTGGGAAGGCTCATGCATATTTAAGTGGGTTAGATTAAAGGTTGGTCGGCTGCGAGTCGCGGGTGCCATAGAAGACTGAACCTTCTGCTGTGACATGTCATTAACCCTTTAATTGACTAATGGTTGGTGAAGTTGCAGATATGAGTTAATGTGGCCATTTTTAAATGCAAATGCTGGCGGTGTATGTATACTATGCTTCAGTGATGGCCTATAGAAGCGGTGAGCATTGACAAATTGACTTTAGGTGAAAAGGTAAAATTATAGATAAATTATAAAATATTATAAAATGTTATAAATAAAAAAGTTTTTTTTTTAATTATTAGTTTATAATTAGACACAAACAGACATTAGAACCAATAGCACCAATGCGGAAATTATTTGGTGGATGCATTATATTCCATTGCAGCACAGGTATTAGATTTTAAAAAAAAAAAAAAACCTGTATTGAAATCCTATTCTATTTACTATTTAACCTAAAGATACTGAAATGTATTTTTTTTTAGACTTTTTGAGAATTTGAGACTTGAGACAAACTAAATTCATATTACTGTCTCTCTCAGGCTATCCAAATATTTGATCTGACCAAATACTAACCTGATCTTGTCCTGGCTGACTTGGACTTGCCTCAAAAAGATAGTGCTGTATCCTGCTACTGTCTTCTGCTCTCTCTGTGTACCATTGCTGTGATGATTTTGTGTGCTTGCCATAAAAGATATTCTAATTTCAACCAGTTCCGCCCCAAATTTACTCAAGGCAATGATTCTCTGAACAGTTCAGCATGGAGCAGCAGGAGACCACAAACGACTTACAATGCACACAGGCCACAGAATACAGAGGAGGAGTGAGGAAATTGCTTCACCTGTCATGACATTAGAACATCTACATTTGTGACAGTCTGGCTGGCGTCTGTGTTGCTACACATCTGTGAAGACAACCAGCCGGCTCTTTCTTTTTTCTGTGTGTCGAAGGAAATTACAGGGCTTTGTGTTTGTGTCTGGGAGAGTGAGTGGGAGAGGGTGAGATTGGTCTATGTGCATGAGCATCCCAGTACAGTATCTCTCACATCTCAAATCTCCTCTTAATCTTGTTATAATTGCCTGGTGAGCCTCTCCACTATCCTCCACCTTAATGCCTCTTCCTCTACCTGACCTTGCTATTTCACCTGAACAACAACAACAGAACATTTGACAGTTCACAAACATTAGATAGGTCTAATACCTTGTGCTTTCTCCTCTTGAAGTTGTTGTCTTGAAGTTCTTGTAAGTGTTAGTGTTAGAGAAAACTACATTAACAGATTCAGCAATCTCTTAACAAGTCATACAATCATTTAGAATATAAGCTTATAAGTTATGGAGGAGCAAAAATTGTTACTTTACTATTTCACGGGCTATGAGTTCTACATAATTTACAAAAACAAAACGTTTGCAAAACATACAAGTGTGTTTTGTTCTATAGTCTTCTTCAAGAATCCACACTGAGAGCCAACTGTGAAGAACATCTGCTCAGGCCCCAGCTCTGCAGAAAACACTAAGTCTTTGGCTGAGAAAAAATGTCTGTGGTAGGTCAAAGAGAAAAGCTCCACCAATCTGTAGCCTCTGTCAATAACAAAAGTCTTTTATGCAGCATGACTGCTTTCTGAAAGACCAGCCAAATGTGAGGAAGGCCCAGCATCAACAGCCCATGGGGGACCAGCCTCTGAGCCAACAGAGAGCTGCTCCATCTCAGCCAGGACCAGCGACCCGATTCATTTTCAGAGTGGCAACCTCAGCCACCATCTTTATCATCTAGTGCCAAAATGTCAGCCTTAACAAAATGCAAATCTTCAACAAAACAAATGTTGTTTATTTTCAAGGCAATATAGCTACTTTGGCTATATTACAAAAGTTTCTTAAAAGTTGTATTTATCTTATGCGTATGCTATGATTAATGTTTCCCCACAACTGCAGTACAGCCTGCCTCTGCTGTCATCTAAATTTCTGTTTAATTCACAATTGGTTGTCCTTTGCTTATAATTTCATTCAGTTTCATTTGTTTGTCTCACTGTATAACATTTATAAGTTTTGGGGTTTTTTTTTGCATACAATCCATTGTTCTTATCACAGTTGTTCCAGTGCATAGATATAAGATTCACATCACTGTCATTTTTTCCTCAGTCTAGGAAATCAAAGGGTTGAATACCTCTCTAACTTCAGATTGATTCTGTCAATTTATCAAACCACTACACACTGATTTATGTTTTCAAACATCCTAATAGAAAAGATATCGGAATAACTTTTGTAAACTTAAGTTTACTTGGTATGATTTTTTTTGTACATTTTGGTGTGTGTGTGTGTGGGTGTGTGTGTGTGTGTGTCTGTGGTGGTGGGTGGGGGTGGAAGACTAAGAATGTTTGAGGATGGGGATGTACAGAGTCCAACATGCCTGGGGAAGAGAGATAATTGGGTGTGAGGATGCTTAGAAACTGCTTTTGTTGTCATGGTAACAGACTATGTAAACACTGACCCATTCAATCTTCTTATAGAAGTGAGAGAGAAGGAGAGAGAAGGAGAGAGAGAGAGGTCAATCATACAACCAGGCAGAAAGTATGAGAAAAACACATGCAACTACAGATGAGATACACAAACATACACAACCCTTCCTGTTGCCACGTGAGGACTTTGTGCTGGGGGACAGTGTTGTTCCAGTGAGATTATGAGGAACATGGGTGGCGCAGATCCCATCAGGGCCTAAGGCATCCAGGCTAAAGTCAGTCAAGTCAGTAACACCTATGCAACGCCCAGGGGAGCGCAGACAGAATTACATTTGCTGCATTCAATCTCTCAGCAGCACCTTGAGATGCACGTGATTCATGGAAATAATGTAGAAATGGGAAAACAATGAAATTGAGGAGATTATGCTTGTTCTCAAACCTCATCTAAATTCTGTTCCCACTGGACCTATGCAGGCATTTTCAGAGATGCTACCTTTAAGTGGCAACCTTGTTTCTGGGTACCATCGAACATTTTTAATTCAACCCCCGCCCCCAGGGTCACTCATTTTCGTAAAAAGGAATCTACTGGAAGTGCAATGCATTTTATATTCATAATAAAAATACACAAACATCCTGGTTCCTGAAATGCTGGAAAACAAACATTCCTACATCAAGCTGTTATGTGCAGATATGCCTACAACCAAATGAAGATTTGTCCAATTTATCATAGTCAAACCCTTTAAAAATAATGTCTCAAAAATATCTTTTTGCAACACTCTTTCCTAAAGCCCCATTTATCAATCAAAAACAATTTAATTGTTATTTTGCTAAAAATTTTACTACTGTTACCAAGGACAGCTGAGTTGTGTGACATTTATTTGCTTACAGTAAACTGTACTTACATTTTGTTTTTATTTTAGCCAATCACATCATCGCTGTGTGGACTCATACTTCTGACCACAAGTGCAATTACTCTACAATTACTATATATTTTAGGTGACCTAACTCATAACAGCACCATAGGTGACTTAGCCACTGTATGTTTTATTGTCCATAATCATAACGAGGCACTGTGCATTATCACTACTGTCTTCTGTCAAATTAACCAGATGGCAAATTTGTTTTCTTGTGGTGTGGCTACCGATATCTAGAAAATTATATTTTGACAACAGAACTTAAAAGGCAGGTGTTTTAAACATATTGTATAATACATCTGCACCTCCTCCCAATAAAACAGTCTCGCTGCATTTTACTTCTGTGAAATTTATAAATATTTCTTTACCATCCATAAATTGAAAACACTTAACATACATGCCCTCTGAGCTTGTGCATGTGTGCATGATTGTGTGGTAATTGTGGCTTGAGCACAATGTCCATGTGTCTGCTCCATCTGTCACCTGGAGAATCGTAAGAGTCTGGGGGCCATGATCCAGCCGCCCGATATGGGAGGTTGCAGGGAGTGAGGAGGGGTCAACATCCATGTCACTCTAATGGGTATGGGGCCCAGAACTGGGGTTGTGTGTGTCTGTATATCCTCATGTATAGATGAATGAATTGTATACATTCATAACAGCCAGTGCTGCTAATGTCAGTGTGAGTCTCTGCGACCTCCAGAGTTTTGCTGACAGACAGATGAATAAAGCGACCCGGGCAGGAAGGCAGACACTTTCCTCAACTCGTAGCAGAGGTCATTAACGGGTGCTGTGATCCACAATGGTAGCCATTACTGTTAGAATTGTGATCCCCAACACTGACATGCCATAAAGTCCAGGATGTGTCAATAAGACAGAATGACCCATTTTAGCAGTCATTACATAGAATCCAACGGGTCAGTGGCTTTGGGGACAAATGGGTGGAGACTGAGGAACAGAGGGCAGCAGACATATTGTCTGAGTCTAATTACAGGGCAGTGTCCATTCAATCACGCCACAGCCACTCGCTGTACATGTGTGATTGCACATGTGCGCTATGCTATGTTTGTATGTAGCCTTGTGCAATCGTATGTATGTTTATTTATTTACACTACATACACTGTTGTCCACCAGAACTGAAACATAACAAGAACCATAACTCAACAACTGTACTAAAGTACAGCTTGTAAATACAGATTTGTATGTTGTAGTATTTCAATATATATAATAATGTGTAATGTGTATTTCAGTATTGTTCTACTTTGTGAAAATCACAAATAAGTTTGCTACTGCTTTCTTATGCAGTAGATTAAAGTACCCAACAGTACATAGAGCTGTTTAAATAAGCTCACCCTAAACCCACTACAACTTTAAATTCTTGCTTGCATCTTAACAAATCATTAGTACTACTCTCGTACTCCTAATGAGTGTTGTGCTGAATAAACTTAAATACTTTATTTCACTTTTAATTCATAATCTTGTAGTGTTTTTCACACTGTGGTTGTGCTACTTTTACTACAAATTCCTCTTCCTCCACTGCTGGCTACTTAACATTCATGGCAATTCCCATCGTGACTAATCCTATATTATAAAACCAGGGAGCACAAAATCTGGCTCATACCAAGTAGCATGCCGTCAGCTGCCTGACTTTCCATCTGTTCATCAGATCCTTCCCTCAACTGTGTTGGTGGTGCTCAGAATTTGATTGCAACCTCTTAGCGTGCTGGTTCTTATGTGTCTATTCCAGCTGTTCCAATCTGACAGGCAGCTGGTCTTTGCAGGTTTATGTAAGGAATGTCTGTTCATGCATGTGTTGTTGACAATGTTTGCATCTGTGGATGTATATATGACAGGGCAGTAAAACGACAGACAGAGGTTCAAGTGAGTGGAGTGTTTGTTGTCAGTGATAGAACCAAAAACAACCAGCAGAAGAGTGGAATATACCACTGATACAGCTCAAGATGGTTATTAGAAAATGGCCGTGATACAGCTGTGACATAGCTCAACAAAGTCAATTCCTCAGACACTTTATTCAAATGCATTTTAAAATAACATTTGTGATGGAGGAGTTTATCGGTTAACAACAAATGCGAAGGGACCGTGGCTCTGCTGATACTGAAAATTAAGCTGCTGCAAGAGCTGCCTGAAGATGAGCTCAGGGAGAAAGAAAAACATCATGAGAAGAATTCTGAAGCGCTCTCATGGTGTTGAAATGCAAAATTTGACTAATAGCATTACATGGTTTCCCTGCAACGGGAAAAAAGGGGAACTTTGACAGTCTGTAAGAAGAAAGAAAAAAGAAATTCACCTCATGAGATTCAGGCTTACAGTATAAACAAGCTTTGTGTTCCAGCGGATGAGCCACTTAACTTGTAGTGCAGGTGAGGACTGTAGTTTATGTGTGCTGTGCAAAAGCAGGTTGTAAAGTGTAAAGGTTGTAAAGCTGCAGTGGCTCAAGCCACAGCCCTTTTGATCTCTTTGCCTAAAACACTGATCTAAAACTAATTACACTTATAATTACACTAATTATCACTGTTAAAATTATATTGCTGTTGTCACTGCTGCTGCTGCTGCTAAGGAAATGCATTTCCAGTGTTTTTTGTGTGTAAACTGTATCATGAGTAAGTTGGTTTAATCAGCAGTTATGGATAGTTTCCGTTTTTGGGTTGCAATTGGGTTGCAAAGTTGTAATTATTTATCTTGAATCTGTGAAATGTGTGTTAAGATTTTCTCACCATCTATCTTTTGAATCGAGGCTTTATAACGACTGATTCACATTGTTAAATGTGACCGAGGAGCCCTTATTTTTCTAAGTGGGTCGCTGCTCCTTACAATGTCAGTGACACCTCTGATGTAGGACATCGATCGTACAGAGAATATTCCAGCTATGTAAAAAATTTCCCCAACACCAAGTCAGCTTTATCAGGTCCAGAAATCCAATTAAAATAAACTATGTCAGTTCAAATAATCCTGTGTGTCCTGGGGAAAGCCAACCATGTTTCTTTACAATGGAAAGAATTCATACTACAAAATCATCCAACAAAAAAAAAAAACAGTTTTTTAAAGAAATTGAAGCAGCATATTTTTTTTGAATTATTGTAATTTTCCTCACTGTCCGTCTTACTATTTTATGAAAATATATAATGTTGTTTAATAGCAGGTCCTAATGCTGAATTAAATTTCTCATTTATGATAGCTGGCCATATCTTCAGTCTCAAGAGAAATTTAACACATTTTGCTACTTTCCAAGATCTTAAACATATAATTAATTCAATTTCCTTGTCAGGGCCTTTTTCTTCTCTTTAATTAATGACACAAGAAGCGACGCTGCATCTTGTGTCAAGTTATCGTCAGACTTGTGACAGGCTCTGGCACATACACCAACAGAGAAACACAGTGACAAAGAATCCAAACCGTTTTGGATGAAATGACAAGATAACATAATTGATGAATGATTTCACTGTGCATGCATATAATTTAATTGTTCCTGGACGATGGTTTTCTTTAGCTCCATCTGGTCTAATGAGATATACACAAAAAAGTGCTTAGCATTACTTGATGTACAATTCCACTGAGTTTTTATAAATTAATTTTATGAAAAACCTATTTTATAGCTCATATTTATTTGAACTGAAACTGCTTATGCTAATCATTACTGAAACAAAGGCTTCAGTAAGAATTCTCTCTTAACCTTGACTCCTGTATAAATACATTGTTCTGCTACTTCCTGCTCTGTGTCCAACATAAATATGTCTCTGCCCACAACTTGATATCCTCACTCTCACGAGCACAATCTCAAATACATTTTGTCAAGCAATAATCCCACTTGTAAGTCAATCATGGTAATTAAACACAAGTAGCCTGCTGTATGAATTTATCTACACATTGATGTATTCATTGACTGAGGCCAAGGATGGTAATTAAAGGTTCTTAGTGGAGTGGTCCTGGGTAATCTGGGGCCAGTTAAAAGCCTCAACTCCCAGCACTATGTGGCTTAATTGGTAGTGAGTCATTTATATGATTAACAACCATCCTAGATCGGGTACCTAAAAGGTACTCTTTACTCTTGGCGTTTCATTAGAATAAAGGGTACTCTGGACTCTAATGAAAAGAAAATGTGTTGATAGAATAACCTTGTTAATTTACAGAAATCATTTTTGCTGTGATCCTACTCACTGATTATCAATCAGTTTTATTGCTATCTGGCCTTGAAGGCATGGACGCAATGTACTGTTTTATGGAGATATGTGCTTATTTGCAATTTTGTCGATGGACAAAAGGAATCATGTGGAGATACAATTAGGGACACAAAGCAATGAAGAAAGAGAGAATGAGAAAAATTTAAGGGACATTGAAAAAATAGAAAATGAGACTGACTGTGCCTAGATAGATGGATAAGAGTGGCTTCATATTCATGTTTTATTGTGTTGTCTTAGTTTCCAGCAGAGAAAGCTTGTATATTTTATATATATTTATGAAACAATCACACACAGAGTGCATTTGAGCCTTTAAGAATTAATATCACATCAACTATCATGCAAGTTTGAAAATTGTCTTAACTTTTCAGCCTGGGGATGTTTTTGCTGTTTTCCAGTAACTTTTCATAATAAAATAGAAGCTTAAAATCCACCTGTGTGGTAAAAATTTTGTTAGTATAAATGCCAACAAAGTGAACTGATGAATACAGACGGGCATTAAACAGACAGATTATCAAATGCTTTAATGTCCACAAGACTACTCCATAGTTAAAATCACACAAACAACTGGACAAAATCCATGCAGAAATGGCTACAAGAGACAGATTCTTCTTCCATATCACTGCAAACAGTAATTATCTCCGAAAAGAGCATATGCTTCCCTACAGGGCCACTCAGACACATTAAGACTGGTAACAAGATGGCTGAAAAACAGAGGATTAAAATGTTCTTTACGGTTGAGTTTTCTCAATATCACAACAAAAGAAAATTGAGAGAATGAACTGCAATGCGCCTTCAGTTTAAATGTATTAAGCGCACCAAACTAAAACTAATGCAGTCTAATAAAACAGTCCAATAAATCCTATCTTCATCAATTTTTAATCAGGTTCAATTTAAACTGTTTTAGACAGCACTTTGATGGTAATGACATTCATCACACAGCTGTCTCTATTATTTTGTCCACTGCATTTATGTTAATGATGGTAGGCTAAGTAACCTCTCACTATGAAGCAATACAGTTCAATGGCATCACAAATCAGATCGCCACCATACACTTTAATTAATATCTCACCAAGGAAGTGGTGAGATAGTGGTGAGTTACAGCAGTGCATGACTGCTGTAACAAACTGGTTATTTCATTTCAGCTAAGTGTACCTAAAGCACTCGCAACTGTGTGTATCCAGAACAGAGAATATGTGCGAGTTGCGAAAAAATCTAGACATTAGTAATAAAATCCTATAAAACAGTCATTTAAAAACCTCAGGGCAACATTCAACCCTAACTGTATTCCGTATTGATATATACTAATATACTAATGCAGTAATGAAATAAGATATTTGGAATAACATTCATGCTTATGGTGGTTGGCTGACTTTGAAATTAAGGCTTAATTAACTCATCAAGATTGATTAATGTGCGAGTGATGATGAAAGTTGTAAAGCTGCTTATTCCTCATTGTGTGTGTGTGGGTCCATGTGTGCGTGTGTCTCAGCACTACGATCTAGTTGAGAAAATGATCTCCAAATCTGACGTGAGGCCAGCATTTGATGTCTTTTTCCAGTAGTCGTGCTCACACAATCACAGAAACACACACCACCCGGCAGTTGACCACTCATTCATCCCCACACAAGTTTACAGTTTAATCACAACTCAACAGTCTTTGCAGACCTGACCTTGTCCAGTGATGGAGGATGGGGGTTGAGTTGCTACTTATGAGCCTGTCCACGTCTGCCTACTCGACCGTCTTTGCATGTTTCACCATTCTGCTGCAACGCAAAGCTCTAAGAGGGGAAATCAACTTCAATCAGTCATGCTTTCCTGCTGTGTCGGGGAAGAGAGTCTACACCCCTCGGTTTTGATGAACAAGGACTCAGCTGTGTGACTTTGGAATAAAGAGCCAAGCTCATGCGCAATGAATTGTGCCCAGTTTAGGGTGGGCAATAAGGCCTAAAATTTATATTGTGGTATAATTTGAACCATAGATGGTAGACGATATATAGTGTGGTATACTTTGGTATTTAAATTTCAATATAACTGTTCCTGAATGGGTACCATATTACCATAGTAAAGGCATTCTAGCAGGAAGTTGTTTTCTAAATTATTAGTTAATATAAAATAGACATTAAGCGCTGTGTGGAGAGTAGGGGTCCCAGTTTGTGTAAATGTCTTCTGGGGAGTTTGTTTACTTGCTCTTTTAATTGTTTTTAGCTTTAGCTGTGTTTGGTGGTTGTAGAAATGGTTTATAAGAGCTTTTAGCTGAGATTATTACGTTTCTAATGGATACTAAACATGCTGATGTATATGCAGCACAGCTGGCGTTACATGTCATGAAACTGGATGTGATTCACTCTATCCCTGGTCCCTTGGGAGTCAGGGAAGAAGAGGTTAAATCCAAACCATGACCGTATTATGGACGTTGCACTGTCTTTTTGACGAGCTCCTCCTCCATGCGCTCACTGCTATCAGCCATTTTCCCAAACCATGACGCAAGCGTGACTCATTTTGATGACTTAATGACCTATCGCAATAGGCAGATATAATCAAAATATATATATTACATATCGTTTTTACCGCTTATACCGCCCACCTCTATCTGAACTGTCACCTTTCAATCAGAGGTGGAGATGTACGTACACAAACGCTGCTCATCACCTCTCATGAGGAACGGAGGAAAATTGGATTTTTTATGTCAACATAAATGAGCTGATTTTGGGGGATGTTTCTCACTTAACATATGTATCCTCAGGTTCAATTGATATTTCTATCAGTGTATATACAATACACTTTTTTGAATTTTATTGTCACAGTACTCGAGGTGCAAGTGAAGCATTTGCATGATCCTTTTTACATTCTATTTCCTGCAACTATCAGTTAGGCCATGATGTCTAAAGAACTCAAATTACCCAGACTTTCCTTATCTCTGTCTATTCTGATTTCACACATGCTGTCAACGCTCATCAGACCTCAATGAATTCACTCACATTATATGCTGGGGTTAATGACCCGAGACCTAGGCTCTCTCCATAAATGAGCCAGACCTGGGACAGTCCCACTTAAAAAAGCAATTACAAAGAGTGTACACATCCTCATTTCCTATATTACATCCTACTCTTTTTCTATATCCCAGCAAAGAGCTTTAATGAAACTAAACACCTACAATGGCCGAGATTTGGATGCACAGTCCTGACAGGCTGCACAGGAAATAACCAATTACATAGTTCAAGGCTCTGCCACTGTATGAGAGGAAAAGCAGATGAGGGGGCACATGGAGAGAAACTGCTCACAGAGCAGCTGCACAACACTATCAAGCAAGTTAAATGTGAGGTTCTTTAAATTTTATGTTAAACATTACATTAATGTGTCCATGTGCATTGTATGCATTTTCTTTATCATTTAACATCTGCACAAGATTGCAAAACATGTTTAATCCTGTATATTTGAATGATGATTTGCTTTCTTATTTTTATCAGTGCCTTTCTACACTTCCTAGAACATAACCATCACTGTGTGTATATCAAATCAACCATGTGAGGATGGGAAAAAGAAAAAAGGAGGCTCAAAAATACTGTTCCAACAGTTATTAGTGATGAAAAACATTTTAAAAATGTAAATAAGGTTTGAACAGTCAGATCTAAACCAAGAATACACAAGTATAATGTTAGATGTGAAATTAAGTCACAAATGAATCCTCTAACTTTGAAAAGACTATGCACTTTCCTTGCTCTGTCCTGCTGAGATTAACTCAACTGCTATTATATCTATTTCTGTATCAGTCGAGAGGCATATTATTTAGGTTGTCTTAAAAGTTGTAGACCTGGACCCTGATGTGTGTGAGCATCACACACGTAAATTTTCAGCTCACAGAAATTTTTTCACTATGTTAATTTTGCTCTATTCCATAGTCCACAGTTATCTGTATTACATTTATATGGGATGAGTTTGTATCTAGCAGTTGTATCAATATATGGTAAACATAATACACTTCCACAAATGCATACAAAGACCACTAATTCTTTTGTTTTGTTTTTTTAACTTGAAAGTTGTTTTACCAGATGAAAATGTCCCTTTACACTGATGTCAAATCACAATATCAATATTCCCTCTTTGGTAGATAAATGGCTGATAAAAGAAAGCGAGAGGAAGCGCTGTTGATACTGCAGAGAGTAGAATAGAAAACAGAAAAAGTGTATGAATGTGAGCAAAGAGAATAATGACAGTCACCAAGGATAAAGAGAACACAAAACAGAGCAATGAGGAAGAACAGTAACGGAAGGGGGGAGATAGAAAGATATAAATTAGACTGTGATGGTGGAAGAAATGGAGCAGCAAAGAGGTGAGGAATATGGGTAGAGACAGAAGGAGAGAATGAGAAGAAGCAGAGAGTGAGAGAGGGAAGATTAGCCACAGAGCTGGGAGGGAGAGAGAGGGAGAGACGGCGGAGGTGGAGGAGGAGGAGAGCTGCTCATAATGGATTGATTCTCACATTTCTTTGAGGGCCTGTTCTTCCTGTCTCCTTCCAGATGAATGGTAATTGCCCCGCCGGCTTTAATCATGTGTTGAATTGGCAAAAAAACAGGAGAAAAGTGCTTCTACGGCGATTGAGAATCGATCGCTCTTGGAGTCAACCTATTGCTACTCTGCTTTATCCCCCATCACACAAGCACACGCTCTCCAAAGCCAACACACACACACACTTGTCTTGTCTAAGCCTCTCACTTTCAAACACACATATGCACACACTATGTGCGTACCCATGTCAGAGCAAGTGACAGAAGCACTAATTATAGTGATGGCTAGGTGGAAAAGAGGACAAAAAATGAGAGAGGGAGGGAAGGACAGGAGAAAAATGGAGGTGGTGAGAGAGTTGAACAGTGGGGTGCAGGTTCCCATCTTGGCCTCAGAGTGTTAGCTGTGGCAGCAGACTGAGAGGAGGGATAATTGTTTTGTCAAGGGTGTGATTGCCATCACTTCCCTTATTGTGCACGAACAAAGCATGTGCACCTTTTAACATTTGTCTCGATTTAACTTCATGGTTGCACCCTGACTAGCTGAGACAACTCAGCCTTTTATCCTGCTCATCAAAAGACATGAAGCTTGCAAGTAAAAACACAAGCGAGAAATGCACATGGTGCTATATGGACCCAGTATCAGACCACTCTACAGAGAAGAAACACACAAAATATCTGAAACTGCTGAGATACAATGCTTTCAGCATGTTTCAGCATTCAGCTTGATTTCTCTGTAATAGAACTAACAACATTTTTTAAAATCATCTTATAACCTTAACAACCCCAACAAAGAACACAACTGTTGTTGAAATACACTTTCCAAGATGATTTTTTCAGTTGCCTTTAATAAATTTGTTAGCAACCAGGAAACTTCAGTTGGTTAAAAATGAGTAATGTTGTTGATAAAATGATATCACACAGAGAAACAGAACTCCAAAAATCTGGAGTCTCTCTTGTCAGCCAGTCATAGCAAAACACTCAGACATGGCCAATTTTTCTGGGCCAAAAAACTTGTCAACCATCCACACACTGGTTGGCTTTCCCTGGTTGTTCCTGGTGTAACAGGAAATAAATATACTACTGGCTGCTGACTGCAGACAGACTTCTATTGCTAGAACAATGAAAATGCAACTAAATGAGCTTCATTGTGATTGGATTTAAAAGTGACCTTTAAAAGGTCACTTGCAATGTGATGGATTTTTCACATCACTTAAGTCTGTAACATCATTATGATTTCACTGATTATCTTTTCATTGCAGAATAATCCATTTACTCATTTTGAACAACAGTGTAAGTCACACAATACTCATCTATATTATACAATGTATATTCTTAAACAAAACAATTAGTCAAGTGATTGGAGCAGGAACTGGCAACTGTACTTACTTCACAAGTAACACTTTAGTATTCTAATTGTAAGGGTTAGTACAGAAAGAACTACTTTAAAACATTCAAATTAAAAACATGATTATACATCCCTGAAGCATCTTTTTGCAAATGCCAGATTCTGCTTCACAATGATGGATTACTGAACCTTTGCAGTCCAACTTGTCCATGAAGTTGCTTTCTATGCTAGGTGAAAACAATCCAATAGGTACAGAGAGGCCTGTTTGGTTTTTACTTCAAACATGATTCTTGCAGCAGAATTTATTAAGCTATAAAATATGCAGAGACTGCTTGCAGATCACTGGGATTTTCTTTTAAAAGCGCAATCGTGTAGATCTCTAACACTTAGATTTCCTGCTTACCTATACTATCTGTGTGTTCTATACACAATAAGTTGGGTTTGCATATATGAAGCAAAACTAATCTACTGTTATCTGATGAGAAAATTAAAGTCCTCTATTATTCCTCCCCTTTGTTGTGAACTTGTGGATGTTAGTATTAATTACATCTTGCAAGGACATGGTCACATGCACGAGGGTCATGGCCCCTTATCACAGAGGTTGAGTGGTTAGATGGAAGGACTGAAGGGGGATGGTTGACCAGAGGGATTGAGGTTGGTGCTGGTCAATGTGGCAGGTCAGTTCATCCATTTACACTATATTAGTCCGTGTTGTCGAATTGGGGTGTCAGCACTTCTGCCAGACAATCACCATGTGGTTACCTGCACTAAAGAAAGAAGCTAAAGGGGAAAAGGGGGGTCTGCTGGACTTGTGAAAAAGGAACCATGTTTCACCAAATAGAGACTGATGGACAAGGTGTGACACTGAGACCCAGCCACTTAACAGCCACTAATGGCTGTACTAGATTACCTGTCTAAGTCAGCCCATTGCCATCCAAATTACCATCTCAAATTGATAGTGCTGGCAGTGCCACAGAAAAATAGCTCAGATCAGCCCACTCTCACCCTTGGATCTGATCGCTTCCCTCCTCCATTAGAAATACCATTTTCCCACCAGTGGGTTTCAAATTGAGTTTCAGCATTCTTAATATTCCATTGCTTTGATACCCATGGGGTGCGTGGGGGTGGTGTGTGACATTATTCATCATTTAAGTATAGAATATTAGATTGTGTCACTCATCCCAACTTCATAAAGCCACACGGAAAGAGAACAGGTCATAAATCTCAAGACAGACTATTGGTAATTTATCACATCTCAGACAAAACAAGAGTGAGAAAGACTAAGTTCTTTACAAGTTGCAAAGACTGAGGCAGCTCAGTGCTGAAAGATGGGATGTTTTTTCAAGCGGGAGGGATAAGGGTATTGGCTCCATTGCCTCAAGATATTCTCAGCTTGGAGTGCTGTGATACAATTTAACAACGAACTGTGAAATCAGCTTTCAAGCACCCTGAGCCTCGGGCCATTATTACAGGTATCCCCTGCTAAAGGTATCAAGTCTAAGTGCTATATTATTGTGAATCTGTTTCCCTTCAACAGTGTACAATTATCACAATATTTCCTGCCAAGTAATTTCATGAGAAATGCAGAAGCAAAGAAAACAGTTTTTCAAGGACAAAAACTTTATCATAGGCTTTTCACAAAGTTGAGCCAAAAAAGTCTGAGACTTTTCCTTTTTATTGACTGATCCAGTTGCAAACATCTATAGAAATGTGATTTGGAGTCAAGGCTCACAGACTCAGAGGGAGAAAATCCACAGGTGTTCAACAATATGTCATAACAGCCACTTGGGAAAGAGGTAATTGAACATAAAATGGTAGTTCAGGGCTCATTCATTCAGAGATAAGGAGTTTTGTGAGAAGTGCTACGCTACTAAATTGTTGACTCTATTCACTTCAATCAAGCTCAGTGTTCAGTCATTATACCTTCTGCAAATAGTAAACGTTATATTAGGTGTGAGGTTTTGGAACAGAGCCAGGGACTCGCAAAATGATGATGATTAACCAGGCAGCAGGTGTTACTCAGCTCAGTCTAAACACAATGCATAAGGAATTCATCAGTTGTAGCACCACCATCACAGGAAAAAAAAAGACATTAGCTTTTCAGGCTTCTTACATTGTATTCACTTTATTTGTCTTTCAGTTTAAGTTCTTCATCTTTCTGTCTCTGGATATCTGATATGTATACCACAGTGCCAGTCTGCCTTTATTTCATGCACCACTTTTAAAATGTGATTTTATTAGCAGTGTGCTAAAAAGATCCTATTATTGTTTCTATTGTATCATTACTTTGTGTAAATAGATCTAGGTTCTGTTACCTGAATAGTTTTGCACATAATTAATGAAACAAAAGACAATCAATCAAAAATCGCAGTACTGTGTAGCACGTAAAATGTCCCTCATATTAATATCTATTGCTATTCTTTCTTTCTTTCACATCCCTCCTGTGACACATTTCACACAAAGTTTCCATTTTATTTAGTCTTAAATAACATTTGTGTTTATGCTATTTTCTGTCAAAAATAATCACAAAAGATATTTGTATTCATCACTGGGAATTACTCTTCTTTCTCTACTTTTGAAATTGAGGCAGCAGAGGACTTGCACCACAGGGAGATTTTGTATCACATTTAAATTTGCATCGAACAGCCAGAAGTTGTGTCACTGTTCAGCGACAAAATTAAATTTGTAATAAAGTAGCCCAATTTACACGGGCAGAAAACAAAGTGTGTCTGTGTGTGCACATACATGAACGTGTGTGAAACATAATACTACCCTCAGCACAACAACAGGGTGCTTGCTTGCATTATGATGGCTGCCAGGGCGAGAGCTTTAATTACACTCCACCGCTCCATACAGTTTGCAGCACAGAGCCTAATAAACTGAAGTGTCAATCTCAAACTCATTTAGGGGCGAGATGTCGCATCTCTGATTACATTAATCAATGATACTGAGGCTGAATGGGAACATGACACCGTGATGGATTCTCCCGCTCAGCTGATAAAGTTAGTAGAGTTTGATATATAGTAAATTTGATCACACAGTGAGAATGATTAACACTCTCCTCAGCTTATATCACAGTGCACCTGAGCAAGGCATTCAAATAGAAAAAATTTTAATATGCCTAATTACAATATTTACAATTCTTCAGTTGCAAATTAGTAATGGTAAACAAGTTAAATTAATTTTGAGAAACAGAGTTGTCTGACAAAATGAAAAACTATGTGGAAAAACTAAACTGTTTCTTGACCAGAAGTGAGTGAATTTTCAAGAGCTGAACTCATCAAAAACTGAGCCAACAGGTTAGAGTAAGTGTCTTATCTTTGACTGTGTAATATGAATTTTCAATTTGGTTTTCACTGCATGAGATGAAGAACAAGCCCAGTGAATCCCGAACGGTTCCAGTACTGGTGTTCCGATTCTGACCTCTGACAACAATGTGAAGAACAAGCTCAAAGACAAGCTTAAAAAAATAGCAAATAACAATAGTTTGCTTTTCTGGTTTCATTTTGAAATAAAGTGCATTACTTTTGTATTAATGCAGTTTGACAAAAAGTGGTTTTGAGAGAGACAAGTACGAGTTTAATGCTCTAAAGGAGCTTATTATCTTGAAGGTGGCATCAATCACACACTGAGTCACTACTCCAAATGGTTTGAGGAACAAAAAAAGAAAGAAAGAAAAACAGGAGGAGAGGCAGCTCATTTACAGAAAGACATTAAGAGAGGAATAAGACTTACTTGAGTCAAGTATTTGTACTGACAGCAGCATTTTTGAAAGCTGGGATGGATGTGAAAATGAAGAGAGCATCAGAAGGAGCAGACAAAATGAAAAAAATAATTGCAGATGAAACACTTATTCCCAGTTCCAACAAAAATGGTCATCAAGCTCTTTGAGATGTTATTGTGCAGACAGAAATGCAGCACGGCCCGCAGGCTATCAACCGTCCTCATGGGGAACGTTGGTTTGTGCATAATCAGCTTGTTGCCTGAATGCAGAAGAGAATCCGGTGAATTTTGATCACTCTCTCGATTATCTTACTTGTCATTGTCAATCATAGTTGTCCCTTTTCTCTTCATTTTCCACCATTATCTTTTCTTCCATTCCATCCATTATTCATTCTTTTAGAGATTCACATCATACCCTCTTTGTGTTCCCACTTTTCTTCAAAGGCTCTTTCACTTGAGATGGGTGACAGATTGATGAACATTTCCAATTAAATGTTCTATTTTTATTTATTTATTTTTACTCCAGACTTGAGACTTCATGCTGGCACGCTGTTCATGAATATGTCCCTTGTAGTCGTGTATATTCTAGCAAATGCTGGCGCTCACTCTGCCACATCTGTCATAGTGAGGCAGTACAACTTAACAGACTGTAGGTGTGGGAGTGCTCCTACCCACACATACTCTGCCTGCTTTAGGGTTCAAGTCAGTGCCAGTTAAACATCAGCTGCTTGAGCCCTAACTGCGGCCTTAGCAGCCCGCTGTAAAACAGGCCAGATGGCATCATCCGCTAGGGAACACATGGCACCTCATGACAGGGCCCTCCAAACGTCGGCTTCCTCTCTGAATTATGGAGGCATCTGAAATATGGAAAGCTCTCCCTTAAAATTAACACTTCATTGTTGTTAATGAAATCCAGTATCTGTGGAGGCTGTGGCAGTTGCCTCTGTCGGCATCCTGAGGTGGTGTTCGGAGCCGTATTTTAGCCATCTCTATTGCATTTGAAACTTTATCAGTGGCACGCAGACATCGTCTGTGCTGCTGCGAGGGCACAGTGTGATGCTATCACAGGGCGCGTTAACTGCTGTGTTAAGCTTTAATGAAGAATAGATTAGGACATTAGGATGCAAAGCACATACCATTCTCGCGCTGAGGGGAAGGCCCGTAATAGGCCCGATAAGGGTTTTTTCTGCTGATCTCACACAAACATGGATGGTCTCCAGGGGGCTGTTTTAGCCCTGCTCAATGTTTACAATGCCATTCATCACTGAGACAAGTTTTGTTTTCTGACTGGGTGGCATGAACAGTTGCATGCACATCAGCAGGTATCCATGCACATGCAAAAATACTTGCACAATCATACCATTCCTAGTGAGGATGTGATACATCTTGATCTTTCAACCTCCAGTCAATCGCCTACCCACCCTTGACCTACCCACTCTTGAGACAAGCAGGCTTAGGTTCAAGTAATCTTGTCCCCTAATTAACTCTCAAAAGTCCCCTTGACCTGGGTTTTACACTTGAATCCCTTCAACATCCCACTCTGCTCAATCAATGAATTATAACAGTGACTCATATGCCAAATATAACTTCTATTACAAGGAACTATTTTTTGCACTTGCACTCAAAAAAATGATTTCAAATCAAATTAATTAACTTATAGGACTGCTTGAATGGCAAATGAATTGAACATGTACACGTCACTAAAGCTGACCTTGGACATAAGTAATACATAAGTATTATTACTTATTGGACATAAGTTGTTTCCTCTTCAGTTCTCACATGACTGTTGGTTATTTCGTGTACTGGGCTTTTCACTTATAAACAACACTATCGATATTACTTCAAAGAACCACAAACATCATTTCCTTCCCATCATTTTTCTCTATGGCAATAAGGACCAAACAAAACCAAACCCATCTCAAAGTTATTTCCTCTCATCTAGGCCCATCATCATTCCAGCCTCCTGTGTTTTCTGCTTTCAAACACCAAAGGTCACTCTACACCTTTACAGTGCTTCTCCAATTTGACTAGGACTCACTTCAGTCCATAAACATACACACATTCTACCAGTGAATGATGACATACATCAAAAGCTGTCCATCACTCGCTAATGATCCTGACAGCATTAGTTGGAAGGTATGCCAGCTTATAGTGGAAGATAAAATAGAGACAGGAGGGAGAGATAGACAGAGACTGAGCGAGAGTGTGTAAAGAGGACATGATATACGAGATTGTGTGGACTGTTGCACCTTTCATCATCTCCTCTATAAAGTCCAGCCAGTCATGAAATGAGGATGTTAAAATCCTACAGCAAACACAACCATCAAACTGTACAGCTAGCTCACAGACGGCTAACATTTCTGTACGGTTGACTGGAATTTTGATTGCACTTCAAACAACATTTGCAAATTAAAATATTACAAAAATGAAGACAATGCCAAGGTTGTCAGACAAAAGAAACGACAAAGACAAACGACAAGAAAAGGAATGGTTGTCCAAAACCTGGTAGTGTTATAATGCAAATACATGCTGATCTTGATTTTCACATGATACAGATATGAGCTACCTGTGACACAAAGGAAAAGGATTCCTAACTCACAGCAAGTGTTCAGGCTCCAGTAGAATATTAGACACTGCCCTTTAAAAGATTGATTTTGTCTGAGGACAGACAATCCATATCCTGTGTTTTTTCATCTTTTGGGTATTTAAGTTTATTAATTCTCTTGCTTCACCAAACAGGTGGAGTCATAAAAACAAAGCGAACACACATTTTACAATAACATGTTCAAATTCTTCAGTGTTTCTGTTAATGTTTCTGATTGCACAAATTTTATTAATAAACCAAAAGGAAATAAAATGTGACATTTACATTCTGATGTGATTCACCTTCACTGTTTCCTACTAAGATTTAAAAAGAAACAGAACTTCTAAGAAAAGGTCAGTATCTGTGGTTGTAGGAGTGTGCATGTGTGCACATGTGCAGTGGGTAAGTGGGATTTATGGAGACAGTAAACCTACGGATGCTTGCTGATGCCTCTGCTGCAACTCCTCACGCGCACACACACACACACAACACACATAACACACACACCCTACTACTCTACCTCCCCTAGTTTACTGCAATGCGCCAGCAGTGGTTAGCACATAAGCACTGAGAGACAAAGGAAAGACAGCAAGAAAGAGAGGAATACAGTTAGAGCTACAACAAGAGCAAGCACAAATCAGAGAGCAAAACATTCACTGGTAGTCTATTGCTATAGACTTTCTCCTTCCTCTCCATTGATTCTTCAGATACATTTTTTAATACACCCTCATCAATAGCACTGGTGGTCTGACAAATGCATTTTTCAAACACTTGGCAGTCAATAGTCATTTAGTCTGTATCTTTGTCCCTTGAGTAAAGGGTCTCGATCAATTGAGGTGATGAAAATTCAAATAAATCAGAGACAGGAATGAAGCAGAGCACTCCTCTGCATCCAGTGGAGCATTGTACATGCAGCTGTATGAAAAACCAATATGTACCCTATCTCTCTCAATGCAAGATCAGTTAGAGCTGTGTGTTGAGTGGTGGAGCTACTGCTAGCCACAGCTAAGGCATTGTTAAAGAAGCACAGCCAATAAGACTATTACAGACAAATATTCTTCTGTTGTGTTAAGACCATGATGTTGCAAGAGTCAAGAGAGAGAAGAGAAAAGGAAACAAGCTACACGGGAGACAGGGACAACATCTGTTCTGTCACAGGAGGTTCAAGCTCATCATAGGCGATGAAATCCATAGTGTATGTTTTATCATAGAAAAAAAACGTGTGAACTTGTGTCAACTGAGAATGCTCACAACATCCTATTGATTACTGACAAAGACTACTGCCTATGAAATACAATTCAGTAAGACCTGTTTAAGTAGGAGATGACTCTGGCTCAGCTGACAACCAAACACAACACAGTGGCATTTAAGACAAAACTGAAAATTAAAAAATAAATTGGAGAAATAATGTGTTCGCCATTACTGTACAAAAGGGATGCATTATTAATGTCAGTCTGCATGTGTATATAAAACTTCGTAAGATGGTCAGTGGAAAAATTCCCAATTTACAAAAGCCCTAGATGACATTTAAAGATTTATATTTTTCAGTGATAATGGAAAACCCTGACTGATGATTTTACAATGACATAAAATAGAAGAAAGCAGAAAGTTCTTAAATTTGAAAAGCAAAACCAGGTATTTTTGTGTAATTACTTATTAAACCATAAATCAAACATAAAATATTGAATAACTTGATTTTAGTTAATCAACTAATTAATTAACCAATTAATCATTATTGCACTAGTCCACAGACACATCAAGTTACCCTGTCTTTATTAAATACATTACATTGCTTCATTGCGAAGCCAGCATACATCAGATTTGCTCCACAACATTTGGCCCAATATACTTCCTATCTCAAACAGCCTAAATTGGATGTGGTGAAGTGAAGAGAACATATTGTGCCTGTGTATCTCTGCTTGAAAGTTCTTGTGAATCCCATTTTACCATATTGCAACTGTTTAGCAGGACAATTAGAACCCATGGAGACCTAATTACAGCTCGGACCAAGGCTTTAGCTTCTTTGAATGGAGCAGCAGAGCACGTCCCCAGGGCAAAATCTTTCTGCCCGTTAATTATGCCATTATTCTATTATTCCAGAATGACAGAGAGCAGTAGAGCTAAGATTGACCTCCAGGACCTGAGGAGCAAATGGAGGGGCTCTCCTGTAGAACCATGCAGCCCTGGGTGACTCCGTGGCTCCTTGACTGCTCGCTCTCTACCTCTTTCCCTGCTTCTCGCCAATAAACTGCGAAGACAATGAATAATGAGTTGTTGGACCAGTTCCAAATTAAGCAGGTATACTGTCCACACTAGTAATCTCTTCGCCTTGCGCTCACCTAATAAATTTGGTTACTTGCAGACGACAGCAGTGGGTTTTGCAGACACTGATTGTGAATATGAATGAAGCTGGGGTTCACAAGGTTGTGGAGGTGGCACAGAAAGGGTTTATAGCCTTTTCCGAGTCTTAAGCAAGCAAAGTGCTGGCCCTGCAATATAAAGGATTGACCCTTATAATTCACTCGCTTTCTGCTCATACACAGACACAACTCAAAACAGATTCACTGCCCTCATAACAGGTCAAATTAAAGCTGCTCACCTCAAAAATTAACTACATTGCCATGATTTTGTTGAGTTTTGTTTGTAAAAACAAAAAAGCCTTCCCTTGACCCCAGATCATTCATCATAAATCACTACACCAAAGACACTACAGGCTACTTATAATAAATTGCAACCTCCTTTCTTCCTCCTCCCAGAGTGATGTCACTCAAAGACTATAATGGACCTCTAATGAACTCTAAATCCCATGCTAGTACATTTACACTGCATTATCACTTCCTGACCCTTGGCCTCCCAGTGGAACAGAGCGTAAAGCGCTCCTGTCTGGAGAGCTCATTGTACCATTATATATGCATTTGCAAAGTCTGCACAGCATAGTAGTAGAGGGGTAGTGTTATATACATAATGGAGGGTGCGCAAGTGTGCATAAATGACAGATACATATTCCGAACCCAGGTTGTAACTGATAGGTTCACTCTAAGTGTGGACTTACTGGCCTCTATACTAGTATGAAGACTTACATTCATAGCTGAATGTGATGTTTTTGATATGTAGCTAGAGTTGAAAAGAAAGTGGTAGACATGTGCCCCCGGCCTTAGAGCAGCAGGGAAAAGAGGAAAGGAAATGTCAAAGAGGAAAAAAAACATCAGGTAGAGGCCACTCAGTCCTTTCCCTCTCACCCTGAAAAAAAGGACTCAAGAACAGAATCTGACTCTCACTCTTAAACTCTGGCATTCATACACGTTTTGACAAATTTCCTCATCATAACCAAAGAAACACTCCATCAAAGGCAAACGTGTCTCCACATTACTCACTCTTAACAAATGACCGTTGCTGTGCCATGGCCAGAGAGAAATGAGAGAGGAGGGGTGAGGAATGAGAGGCAGAGTTCAACTAATTGCCTGATGATGGAATTTTAGTGTCTCCTTCATTATAAAGCAGCTTCTAAGTGTTATTGATCTTAGGAGGGGTGTCTCAGAGTCATGTGGTATTAGAGAGCCCAACTGCTCTGAGGCTATGCATTATTCAACAGGCATTCTGACACGATGCCTCGCCAGGGTCTGCCAATTCCTCTCAGGTGGCCTGGGAGTAGCCACAACTCTCAATCCATCCCTCCTTACCTCTACCTCATCTCTCTCACTCTCTCACACACACACACACACAATCTTCATGTGAAAGCATTAACATACAGGCTACATACACATGAGCACAAGTGCACACGCAAATAGAACAAACACCAAGTCTGGACTTTTCCCCTCTGACTGAAGGTTGGAGATTGTTGTGTTGCTCCGTGATCGACCTCACACTCCACTGAGGGGTTAATCTATAATGAACTGACTGATGCGGCTGTCTTCTTCTATTCCCAACAAGTCATTTATGGGCATCAACCTTTCCCAGCAAGAACACTACCACTTCAGCATCTGAGAATACAGACGCTGCAAGAGGCAAAAAGGAGGCGAGAGGATAGGAAGATAAAATCACAAGAAAAAGTGTAAGCAAAATATTTATGCTTGAGTTAGTAGAGTTTTCATCTATGAATCAAACCGTTCCAGCCGGTGTGTCAGTTGTTGGTCTGTCAAGATGTTGGCCATTTGAAATTTAGCAGGTCTGTCTGCTGCTACCACTGATTTGTGACATTCCTTAACCCTGTCCTGATTTATTTTTCATTTCACTCAGAGAGAAAACAGCTTTTACCAGTCACTGAGGGCCTGCACTAAAACTACAGAGGAAAGCCAGACGAAAACACCACATGATGGAAATGATACTGTAGTTCTAATTAAATACAGAGCAAATACTACATGTATAATGTATTTGTATGTACTTACTGTATGTGCATCATACATAAGGTGTGCTGTCAGTCAGTGCTGTTACCATGAGTTAATTTCTATAGAGATTTCTATGTCATCTCTCTGCAGATGCCTGTGTTGTTAGGGTCATAAAGAGGCAACAGAGTTTACCTTAAAAGAACTAAATGTGAGACCAAAATTTGATTAGGGATTTATTTGTTGTGGAGCCTAACAATTATGGTATTTTACCAACTTTAGAAAAGGATACAAAGTGGATCCCACAATCTGAACACACCTCTAACTACAGGACACAGTGAAGCTGATAATATTACTGTAATTACATTACATGTACCAGATATACTGACGTCTGTACTCTAGGTTTAAAATCAAGCTGGAATGACATTCTACAGTTTTGCAGTCCAAGGGTTTTTTGTTGTTATTTTTTATTTCAGACTCAAAACATAAAAAGCAATTTGCAGCTCCTAATCTGTTGCTCCTGGAGACTGTAGCATGGCAGACTTATCTCTGAAGACAATTAAAAATTGCAGTTACAGTATTTCTCTTAACTGCTATAAAAGACAATAATGAAAACGTTGCCCTTGTCAAACACGGCTCAGGACAAAATCAATCAGGACAAAATTAATTAAAAGGAACTGATTGATGAAAAAAAAAATCATAAAAAGCTTGTCAATCTACATTTACCAATACAATTTACCAATTTAATATCACGCATCTCATCCTTGTAGGTGAATGCTAGAAAGCTGCGATTGTTATAAAACATACCCTTGAGGATGCACAATCAAGAGATGAGCGCAACAAAAGCACATCTCATCCATATATCCATTCATCATTGTTTAGCGCTGACTTCTGGTAAAATAGGCTTTGTCTCATATAATGTATCTTTGTTTTTACTGATTGCAATTATCTCAGAGATCAATGGGTGTTATCAATACCTTACAGCAATTAACATTTAATATCCTTCCACAGCCACTTACTCCATTAATGGCTGATTGATTATGCAAGGCCTGGGAGCCCCATGGCTAGGAATGGCATGGATCCATTCTGTCTGTCTGTCAAAGTAAAGGCGGGCTGTTTTGCTGCAGAACCTCTGACTCCAGCTAATACCATGTCAATATGGGGCTACTTCAACCAGAAAGAGAGAGATCACCGGATCCAGGAATTCTTTTTGCTTGCTGTCTGTTTCCCTCCATCACAATTATTTATTCCTCTCTCTTCCTTTCTCTCCTTACTTGAATGTTAGCTCAGTGAGTTTTGCTTAAATTTCACCATCATATCTACCACCAATCCAAGTACCCTCCACCCTTACAGTTCTTTATAATCTAATCTGAGTGATGTATTTTCAGAGCAAGAAGGCACTGCTTTCCATTTCAATCAAATTTCAGGCCTTTCTGAACAACCCATAATGCAATCGTTCCGTACAAAATTCAGGCCCAATTTAAGCCCTATAGAGTGCAGATGACTGATAAAGACTCTACTGCACGTCACTCTCCTCTTTGTGGCTCTACTTCACTGCAGTGCATCGTCATAAATAAGAGCTTTCTCTGTGCTTTCTCTTTGAGAACAGCCCAACTTTAAATTGACGGTACAAGTGGACATGGTAAGGGGTGAGATGAAGAAATGCAGAAGTTAGGAACCCTGGTAAGTAGGACTTAAATGAATAAACATGGGATTGGAAGACACGACAAGTCTCAGCTGCATGGACAGGTCCCAGAAACAGCCTCTCCATTACCAAGTGGAATGGAGAGGGGTGGGTGGGGTGAGGCTAGAAGGAGATTGGGAAGGTTTCGCTTAATAAACACTTTGTTTTCTGCTGACGATCAGAGGGGTAGAGCGAGGGATACATCGACGGATCAATAGACTGATTTGTTCCGGACTCTCCATGTTCATCAGTCCCATACCTCTCCCTTAGGGACTGGATAGAGGAACTGAAAAAAGAAATAGGAAAAGATAAAGACAAGCAGGATAGGTGATTGGAGGGAGGATCCAGACAAGCGAAATCAAGAATAAAACAGCAAGAGTTTAGAAGAAAGGAAAAGCAGAGAGACAGATGATTGAGGGGGGAATAATGGATAGAGAAAGTAGTAAATGGTGCAGGTGGGAAAGAGATTGTAAATGGTCAGAAGAGGTGTGGGAGAGGATTTGGATAGGCCGAAGGTCATGTACAAAGGTAAACAACAGCAGGGTGAGGGGGGGCTGACTGTGTAGGTGACAGAGGACAGGAAATCCCTTCAATCTCCATTGGATCACTGCCTCAACAACCAGACCAAATACATTTCTCTATATTTTCTTGTCATCTAGAAGGATAGATAAGACCAACAAACATACATACACTTTCCTCATCACTGCTCCTTACCACCTATACAGGTTACCGCACGTAACCAAGACCTACCATACCCAGACCAACCTGTATAGGTTGGTCTAGGTATCTTTTACATAAAAAAAGATCAGAGCAATTTTATTCAAGAAGAAATGATGAGAGGAGGAGGGGAGCGGTTAGATAATAGCATTGCAATTTTACTTCTTTTCCACAAAAGAAAAAAGGGCCCTGGTGCATAATGGCAGCAAGCAATTGTATCTGCAAAGATTTCCATTGCCATTACAGCATTGTTCACCATTGTACGATTTGATGTCAGTCAAAAAGCTATAGCAAATCACTCCTGTTGTGCCTTGGAGGTTCTCTTGGCAGCAGAGGAGATGCATTATTACTCTACTCTCTATCCAATTTGAACAATAATTGCACAGTTAACTGTTCCTGCCTCAACTCTGGCCAATTAACAATGAAATTACACCCAGAGAAGGATTGTTTTAAAGGTCGTGAACCAACAGGAAATTGCAGTCTCCTTATCACAGTATGATTGCAGTTCATTCAAAAGAAAGTCTTAACGACTCTTGTCTTACACAGCTGCTTTATTCAAGATAGGGGTAAATGTTGATCTTATCCTTTAATCAGTTTTGTGTTAGTGTATCTCAATGAGGAGGATCCACTTCACCTCTGACTCAATCACGTCATTAACTAGTCCACAGGGTACAGTTCATGGGTAAGAAGATTCTTGTGCTTGTCAGAGAAACACAAGCAGTGTGTTCACGCGAGCCATGATGGCCATAGATGTAACAGTTATGAGAATGATATTATACCATTTCAAATGAACATCACAGTGCCATTTCAACAGTGACGTTTAACATATCTCATCTTTATGAGGTTTGATAACTACATCAAATTTAAAGCCTGCCAGTAAATTACTGTCTCTGTCTCTGCAAACATCACAATAAAATAAATAATGTCTAGCGAATGGAAAGCTTTGAAAAGTTTGATATTAGAGACGTCACCTTCTCATTCTTTGCCACCTGCTTCCATCATTAATTCCCTGAAGGTTGTCTTTGCAAGGTGAGCAGCAAAAATGAATATGATAATGGTAAAAATACACAAAAGAGAAATCTGCCCACATAAATGAAAAACACAGCCAGGGGTAAGTAGATAAGAAGCAACACATAAATGAATAGTATAAAGGTATAAATGTTCCACCGACTGCAGGTATAAATATGTATTATGAACCTGTTCTGCTGTTAC
Source organism: Polydactylus sextarius (assembly GCA_016801845.1). Taxonomy (NCBI): domain Eukaryota; kingdom Metazoa; phylum Chordata; class Actinopteri; family Polynemidae; genus Polydactylus; species Polydactylus sextarius. The sequence continues at coordinate 6,131,213 of CM028923.1, forward strand.
ATTGCTGTGGGCTGCCATTCTTCCACATGGAAAATAGCCACAGATGCCGTGTTTTAACCAATCAAATTTGCCCCTGGGCAGGTCGTTTTTGATGCAGTGGAGCACAGTAATCTCAGCCAATCCTTTTGCGTGACTGCTGGGGCTTCTGGGTCAGAGACGAAGGGAGTGGTATGAGGAGAAAGTAGCCAGGCAACTGCAGTCATAGCCTGTGGCTATAAATATGCAGTAAACCCCTGAAAACTACCATTTTACTATGATTATTCATTGCCGCAAAGTTAACCTAATACACAACAGACTTTTTCATTTTGCTATCATGTAAAGGCAACTTTTTTTATTTTTGTTTACATGATTTAATGTACCACTCTTTCACATTTGAGAGTTTGAGCAGCAACAGGAACTGAAAAATATCATATTGGAGTCTACTAAACAGTGTGTTGGTGTGTTTGCTGTAAAAAAAGATGTGTTGTCAAGTTTTCACAGAAGTGACTTATCTTTGTTTGCTTTTATGTGCTTTCCGTTCCTCACTGTGGCCCAAGCTATTTGGCAAATACACAGAAAATACAGCAGATATGTAAAGTTCCTGTTGTGCCCACAAATCCAATGCGATGCTTCATCTGATTGGAATAAAGCAATGCAATGCAAAAGCAGAGGATGAAATGATGGATGAACAGGTTCACATTTACAAACCAACATTTATATACAAGCAAGGCTTCAGCTTTTGGTTAATTTGAGGTAAACTGCTTTAGATTCAAATGTCAAATCATTATTCCTATGATGCACATGGGAGCAAACACTTCAGCTAATTTATTTGTGCTTGTTATTTATTGCAGTATAGTAAATGTCAACTTCAGATGACTACTGTTAAATCAGATATGAGCATGCTGATTCTTCTCTACTTTGGAATTTGTGTAACCTGTTTTCTAAAACATTATATAGGTGTATACAGCGCACACACACACACAGCCACTTTCACGCAAATGCACTCACTTGCATTTGCAAGCCTGCACATAATGCAGGTCAGCTGGTATGCAAATTACTACAAAACTGTTATCCTGTTAGAGCTTGAAGGACAGAAGTTCAGGCGGTGGGTGCTTGCCAAGCTAAATATACTTTTTTGTCTGCCTGGATGTTTATTCTCCTGCCAAAGTATACAGTTTCAATAGACTCTACTTCATTTACTTCTGACAAAATACAATCCATAGTTAATATGAAGCATTAGACCGCTACATAAATCTCCGCTGTGTAGCCATGCACTGTCACTGTCCTATGGGGGAAATTAGCAGTTTACTTTGCTGATGAATACTGATTCAATGATCACAGTGACTGTGCTGTGAGTGTCCAGTGAAGCAACACATTTCATTCAACAGGAAAAAAAATAAACAAGCAAGTGCTACTGTTGTACAAGTGATGAACTGTCTCTTCACATTTTAGGTGAATATCTAATTAAATAGCTAAATTATCTGCAAGGAATCTGTTGTGTTTCATTTTATTCATTATTACAAACACTAACCGCTCTGGAGATGTTGCAATTCCTTGGCTGTCAGCAGTTGATAGACCTTTGCATATTCAATGCTCCAATACAATGACCTAGTAACAGCATCATTTGTATTCTTTTAACCCTGAATAAGTGAAGTATAGTCTTACAATAGCAGCTGAAAGCCACAGATAAACTTGCATGAGACATGTGTGCTTTCATGTCAGAGGTAAAGTAGCTGACACCTTTCTCTGTCACTCAAACATTAACATGTACCCTTCCTATGCCTGAGTGGATCAATGCATCACTGGGGGGCAGGTTACTGATGCAGATTATTAAAGTGGAAAACATGGCTGCCATATACCAAATGTCTCCCAAATGACTGAGTAAAATTAGTTTCTAGAAAAATATGAGGAGAAAGATATAAGCCATGCAGTTTTATAATTATATATATAAGTAAATGTTAACACAGGTTATGGTCTCTGTATTTTGCTGATTAGTCTGAAAAGTATCTGTCCTCAACTAACTCTGCGTCCAAGCTGAATAAGCTGATTCGCAATTTCTGGTTAAAATGAGTTTAAAAGTGAAAGGCTTTAATGACTTGGCAGTGCCTCACATGGCCGCTGTTAGAGGACTTTAATCATATAATGAAACTTCAGTTAACTATAACCATATGGAGTTAGAAATGGCACAGTTGTGTTTGTCACAAACTCAGACAAATGTAAACTTTTTACAGGGGAGGTTGTTCACTACTGTTTTGCGGGGACTTTCAAACCATATCATTTGCTTTGATGTGTAACAATCACACTTTCCACTGCTATATCCAGACATACCATTTCTCCAGCAAAACAGAAAATGCAAGGCATGCTACTTTTTGCTCGAGGGGAACAACAGCTATTGCCTTTAAACAGTCAAACAGTATATGAAATACAAATACATTTGGTCTGGCATGACTTTATTTGTCCAGATCATATTGGCAAGTTCCAATTAAATCTCCAGTAGGAAGCATCATATCTAACACAATCTTCATGTCTAACAAAGGGAAAAGGGGGCTTAATCTTGTCAAACAGAGCACAAAACAATCAGAAGGGATGATCTTCGATGACGAAGATGGATTATAATCAAATAGAGGCTCGGTGTCTGGATATCATCCGATGGAATTAACTGTGGCACATCTCCAGACCGCAGGAGTGCAATGAAAGAATAATATCACCTTTGACCAGTCTCTGTCTGGTAGCTAGTGCTTTATTCTTTGCAGTGGTTTGCTAGATAAGTAACATCATGGCTGCAGAGACCAACATACTAAACAAGCTGGTGGGGAAGTTCAGCTGTTGTTGGACTAAAAATGGATAGTGTGGAGGCAATGAGAAGGATGAACCATTTTTATCCCCTCTACAATGACCGGTGGTGGAGCACCTTCAGCTTCAGCCATTTTAACTCTAACTGCTGTATTTCCTTACCTGGAGATCAAATGTTATCTTCTTCTGATATAAACCATTCTTTATGGCATGTTTTACTTTTGGGATAGCTATTGAGAAATTGGCAAAAACATTGCTGAGATTGTTGAGAGAGATTGTTGAGAAAGAGAGAATACAAACAATCAACTTTATGACGATTACAATTTTCACTAATCCCAGTTGAAGCAAAAAGTGATGGTGGTTAGACGAGCGGGTTACGTTCAAAAAGACAGAGCCTCAAAATCCCAGGCTTTGTGGAGATAGGTTTTCATGGTATCTTTTGTAAACAGCAAAAAAAGCAATATTCTGTTGGGAGAAATCTAGAAAGCTGGATTGATTTTTTTTGAGACAAATAAAGAATTTGAAAATGCTTTAAAAATGAATTATCTGTAGCTTACAGTGTGAACACATGACAGCTTTCTGTCCAACAGAGGTATCATTTGGGCAAGTCACACACAAACACACTCACATTCAAGAATATACTGTATTATCTGGAAACCATGACGAGCCTGAGTAACATGCTTTAGCTTAACATTGGACAGACATGCAGGGAATCTCAGCGGTGGATCAATCAGTGTGGTTACACACCAGTCAGTCTGATTGAGTTCAACCCCTTGATAAGGTGTGTTGCATTATTTATGGTTACCTGTAGAAGACATTCATTACCCACGTTTCAATAGCTGACACGGATTGATGGATGGTTATCTTGTTAGAGGAAAAATTTATTCATTGGGCACATTACACAATTTTAATGGATGGTTAGATAATGCTGAGTACCGGACTTGTTAGGTAGAAGCTCCCTAATTAACATCAATATCCATCTGATGTGTCTGCAAACAGGGGTAAGGTGTGGGACTATGTGCTGACAGAGGAGGGATGGGGAGGTGTTCACCTTCAGTTCACAGCTGTTCCACTCCGGTCTGAGGCACTGTATTTTTCTACTTTACATTTGTGTGAAAAGAGATTTATGTTACTTAACATATTTGAAAGGGAACAGAGGAAAAAAAAAGAGGCAAAATATGCTGAAATGTTAAGAAACTCTGGGTTCACAAAATTAGCACGATGTAATTTTCAAATTCTGGCAGATTCATTTGCTGACACAGTAAAGTAAAACTTTGTTACTTTTGTAACTTAAAAAAAGTTACTGGACAGCTTTACAGAATACTGACAAACTTGCAATATATTACAGTAACCTGACTTTAAGCAAATCTATTATCATTTAGCTTAAATACTTATAATTTGGTCAACAAAAGAGGTTTATTTAATGAACTCAAACCTTTAGAAACACTGTAAATGTATATGATGTACATTCTGAGTTTGTGCTTTTATGCATATATACTGAACTTTTTCCCCCTTGCAAGTCCTTTAAATTCTTTCCCTGAGGCCTCAAGTAATTGTCATGGATGTCAAGCTAAGAGAGAGGAAAAGCAGGAAAGCAAAAGACCATATCCAGGCGTGACCCAGAGGACAAAAGCCCAGTCAGGGCCTGCCTTGTGGTGTTGTGATGACTAGAGGGCCCTTGCCCCTCCAGAGAACAGGAGACGTCCTCAGTTTTTAGGGTGTGTGTCTTATGGATTTCTGAAATTATATGCGTGAAACCAAATATGTTAGCAAAGAGAGTCCATGTGTTTCTAACACAGTCTGCCAGACCTGGTGTCTAATTTGAATTAATTATAATTTTTGTTTTTGTATGATGTCGAAAACACCTACATTTTTGAAACTGAGTTATCCCACAATGCATAAAGAAGGCTGGTTGTATTAGTGAGTCGAGGCAGTCCTGTCAACTGTAAAATGGATAATTTTAATAAATATGTACGAGTGTCGAAGTTTAAGATTCAAGGGTCAAAATACTTTATAGATAATCTAACAATAACATCTAAGGGAGAGAGACTGAAATACTATTTAGCTGGGTAGAAATTTCTAGCTGATGCATTAAAATTGAAACACTAGGAGCAGATGTATGGTATTACGTGAATGTCAGTGCTGATTATCAAAGTGGATACGTGTTCTTCCGCTTTGCTGCAGCATTGGATTGTGATATTACATATCCCTATGAAGCAGACAAGATCCTTGTTAACCATTTAACTACATGATTTGAAATATAAATATTTCAGTCATGTTTTTGGATGTATTTATATTTCAATTTGTGCAGAAAATAGATTAACATCATGTACCGCCCACAAAGCTTGAAGGAAAAGGATAGATTGTTTTTCTCACCCTGTCTCCCTGCTCTACAGACTGGTCAGTGAAGAATGGGACACAAGATTCAGTCCTAACAAAATGCACATGAATTTCTTCATCTGTAGCTCACCAGGAGGACATACTGCAAGTGCATACCCTCACAGCACCGTTCCATAATCACACACAGACTACACGCAAGTCGTAACCCATATACACTAAAGTCCTCTTTCTCCTTTCAATGTGCACACCTTTAAGTAAATAGGAGATGGAGGACATATTTGTGAGTCAGGCTTTGAGATTTGAGCCCTCACTAAGTCACAGGTCGAGTAAGGGAATTTGGGTTTGTGGCAGGAGAGACGCAGGAAAAAAGATAAACATGCTCAGCGCTTTCCTTTTAGGGTTCATTACTCTGCCGATCCCGGGTGAGCCAGAGTTGAGAAGAGGAGTTAATTCCTACCGAGTGAGAAAAAAAACCACATTAACTGAGACCTATCCATCTTCAAGTGCTGACACCTCCATTTAAATCTCTTATTTCTAAAGGATGTAGAGGCAGAATCTTCTTCCCTCCGTATGAGCCTGCACATAGGGGGTGTGTAAATCTGTGTGACGCCTTTCTCAGTGAAAATCATTCATTATAATATTTTCAATTTAAAACGAGGCCAAGATATCCTGCTCTTTTGAAAAATTAAGTGGTGTTTTCTGTGGATTAATTTCAAACATCTGGGAGTGTGTATTCATAACGCTAATGCAGGTTGCTGTGTTTTCATTTGCTTGGGGGTGGGGGCTGCAATTGGGGGTGGGTCTCTATCAATCTATCTAAGGCCCATATTTTAAACATGGGCCACATTAAAATTACACTTGACATTTCATCAACAAGGGGACTATAATACCTTTAGGGCAAACTATATGTAAAGTTGAAAAATTACATTAATAGTTTTCTAAGTCTTGAACATGAAGAAAGTTACCTCCCTCCTCAACTTTTCATTTCCTCACACTCTTGGTTTAATTTATACCTAATTCTCTAACTACCTGGGTATTATATATGCTAAGTGGTCTTGTCATTGGGTCTCTGGTTGCCCGGTGTAATGAGCAGCCTAAGAAAGGGATCTGCTGGTTTTAATCAAATCAGCCCCCATCGACACCAGCTCCCCAACGAGACCAGCTTTCTGCCAGGGCTGCCAATATTATGCCCCATTAAGAAACAATGCCCAGCGTGCGCGCACACACAGAGATTAGCACTAATCAGTGAAAGAATTAAGAGAGCTGGGCTGCCTGGGGCTGCATCATAGGGGTATTACTAGAATGGAGGCAAAGTGACTGATGTTTTTAGATATATAATATGTCACCTTAAACACACTTGGTGTTTTACATGTCCTGTGAATAGAAACCAAACATTAGGGTAGAAAATACTAATTTAACATTTTTAATGAATTTGCTATTGTGTTACTGCTGCTGTGGTAGTAAAGCATTAGACACATTAACAACATTTTTCTCCCTCAGGAAACGTATCAGTAACTGGGGGTGTTCAAAGCCGATCCAGAGTACGAGGAATGGGGCCGATCCAAGCATTTCTCAATGGTTCAATATTGGCCATATAAAGCCCTTCTCACTTACAATCTTTTGTTTATCTGCTCTAGGTGTGCCAGCTGTCAAAATGCCCCTTTGAGCTTTGTTAAAACTCTGAGGTCTCCTAACTCACAGCATTGTGAACAAAGTTATCTGCATGGCACACAGCAACCAGCAGACCAAAATAATGAAATGTGCCAGACTTGGTATCAGCAAAGACTCAATATCACCGACCTCAGGTCAGGGCTGGTGTCAAATGAGAAGGACTTCACTATCAACAACAGTATAATTTTAATGTATAATTTCATACGCCACTTTGAATATATTTCTCAGAGCTAATCTTAAATGTGAGTTAAGGTTTCACTGGCAGTGAAGTCATCATTCATGACCTAGCAACTTCTCCTGATACATCACTCTTAAAGGAATGCTAATGTAATTACAAAACTTTTTTGGGTTCCTAACAATAGAGAACACAACCTGATCAACATGCTATTGAGCTGCAAGATGCAAAATTCATTTTCCTTTTCTGCTGAGCAAGAATTGAACATCCATGGTACATTGATTGCTGCAGATCTACTGTATATAGCACAGCTCACACTGTACACACACACATGCTCACACACACTCCCATAGGACCTAACCTTCAGAGTAGCAAGACTTGCCTTAACAAAGTGGAAAATAATTTCCAATACATATTAATGAAGCAGAGTTGAATCGATGCCCTTGGAACTTTATGAGAGTGTGTGCCAATGCTGTGCTGCGACAGCACCATGGCGTATGTGTGGCCTGGATTTTGGAGGGGGGGTGGATGCGGAGAGTGGTAGTGCTAGCTTGGCTCAACAATAAGAGCCCTCATCTATCATGCTGAGCTCAGAGTGTGATGGGTCCTCATAGGTCCATGTGGATGACCCTGACTACAAAAAAGCCTATCAAGCTTGGATAGAAACAGTAGCAGTGTTTGAGTGTTTCACTACTGACTATGTAAGCAATTTTAAATGGTAGGTTAATGATTCAAAACACAGAGAGATTTCATCATTGATGTTTGGACGTGCATGCTTGCACACGGCTGTGTTAACTACCAAATGTATCTGAGCTTGCACATGTACATACACACAAGCACGCGCTATAAAATCCTGCTTCTACAGCAAATCACCCAGACTGGCTTGTTCATCAAGGGCCAAGTGTGTGTATTGAACAGAGAGTGAATTACACCCCCCCCATAGCACTCGTGGATGACATAGCCACTTACAGCTTGACCAATAGGCCATTTGCACTCAATGAATCACATATTTAAATACATTAATTACTAAGGCCACTGCCTGCTGCACAAGGGGGAACAAAAATAGGTGAGTAGACAGGCAATCATGAAAGTGTACACACCTGTAATTTAAAACTGTGCCTGCAGCCACAAAAAACACACAAATGTTAGCTTTGTTGACTTTCCAGTGATTACTAATTGTATGTGACACAACATTTACGCACACAGAAGCGCTTTTATATCGGTTTACCGGCTCTCATGGGGATGAATTTAAATGCGCAGGTCAATGTCAATATTCAGGAAAAGAAAGACACACAGAACTGTGACTACAAGGTTTCTAACGGCAATAATCCTCATGCAATTGCAGCTTCGTTAAACTTCCCATTATTCTTGTGCTATTGCCACTGAGTATACCGATATCCTTGGGCAATTTGTTATAGATATCAAAAGAGCAACAAAGGTCACAAGCTAGACAAAGTATCAGCACTGATTCAGCACTTTTAGACATCACCTGCCAAAAGAAAGTGATGAAAATGAGACAAGTCAGAGAGAGAGAGTGATGACAAGACAGGGCTGTGCAGGTAAAGGGTACAAAAAGGGCAAAAGTATCTATAGTAAATGCAAGTCAACACCAATGGCAACAGATTTATCTGACACAATAAATGCCATTTGATGTTATTGTAACAGGTTATCTGCTGTTTATTGCATATTCACTTTCACACAAGACTTCAGTGAATTTGACCTAGTAACTACAACCCATAAAGAATTTAAAATCAAACAACAATAATTAAATGAAAAACTTGACAAGCCTACAAGTTGTTTTTCATTTAGTGAGTGTCTTGGAGTCTGGTGAATGAATTAGAAATAAAAAAAACACAGGCAACTCCTCCCATTCATCAATCCATTCTGTGCAATTACCTGTAAAGGCCAAACATATCTTAAGAACAGTCAGATGGCATTTCATGCCCAATTTACAAAGAACACCAGCCATCAGGCTGATATTGAGCTGGAGCAGCTTCTGCATAATCCATATCTCAATTATCTCAAAGCCTCAAAATCCTGGAAATCCTCCTCTACGCATCCACTTTTTGTTTAGAGAAACTGCAATTGGTAACTCTCATAGGCTAGTGGATCATTTTGGTGAACTGCATGTGTCAAACTTGCCTTCCAATTTCTTAAACAAGAAAGAATATCTTTTTCAAGTGTGTTATTTTCTACTATCAATGCACAGGAACTGATAAAGGCCCCAATGATGGAGAATAAAGACGACATTTCTTCATCAGGGTATCAGGATATGAAGGATTACAGGCACTGTGGCCCCTTGATCATTCTAATTAACACTTATATCAGTGTCACAACCCCAAGCTACCACTTCAACAGTCAGCCAAAGCTTCGCAGATATCCACAATCTTCATAAGTGGGATTAAATTGGTCTTCCTTGTTATCAACTCAATATGTTCTGACCACTAAAAGGTACTGGAAAGTTTGTACTGGTGACATGGTAGAATATTTGATGGTGATAAAGTGACTTCTAAAAGGCAAACTGGAGCTCTTCAGGGGCAGCACAGAGACAGAGCATAGGATGTTCTCAGTAAGTTTGAAGAGAGATTGAAAGTACTGTAAAGACACAGACAAGGCAAGAGTCAGACAGACGTCCACAGGGGAGTGCAGCAGAGAGGGAGAATGAGGAGTATTTAGGTCTCTTTAGTGCTGAGTTGCAGCCACTACTTGATTGGGTGCTTTGGGAGGAAATGGAAAAGCTCTCCAGCCAGGTGCTTATCTCTGACCAGAGCTTACAGAGTCAACCGACCGCCAAACTGCTATACCCTGACAGCAAGACACTCACAGGGTAAGTTCCAATCAGCCAGTGAAGAGCAATGTCCAGGAAAGATATTTCCACCGAGCTAGTGTAACTTTTCTCCTATTTCAACATTTTCTCTAACAGTGGCAGAAGGCAAAGAAATGAGAGATGGATCACAAAGATGCTCTGGGAACAGACTTAAGAGCCCTTTCCCATGCCTTAAAGCCATATTGTGTACGATTTACCCCCATCTAGTGGTGAGGTCATATACCGCAACCAACTGAATAATATTCTTTAGACTGTGTGCAAATAAACTTCTACACTGGCCAAAAAGTATCAACAAGATGTTGTCCTTCTATTTGGGAAAAACAACTCTGATATTTACTCAATGTTTCCCGACCATACCTCTACTATGACACCTCTGTCTCTCTCCATCACTCGCTCACTTGTTTTTCAGTAATAAAAAACATGTTTAACATTTAATGCGGAAAATTAGCAAGTAGCTTGATGCTAACACATAATGGAAAACGCCATAGACAGCCTAACACAATTAGCAGTCACGGTAATTTTCTCAGCAAAAGACTGTTTTTCCTCAGCATGCTTAACATACCCATGTTATACCATGTTATTTGTCTTATTTACATGACAGCATGTCATTTCTGTCTCTACATGATCACATATACATTTCTGTTCAGCACCAATGAACACACTCACAGAGAGAGAGAGACCTGCACACACACACTTGAGCACACTCCCATCAGCAGACAGAGAGCTGAAACATATGTTGCAAAAATATATCAGAAGCCCAGAAAGATACACTGCAGTGACAAAAGCTGCAATGACAAAAAAATTTTTGCCACAACTGTGAGGTCTGGCGACACACCGCAGCCGTCAGCCTTCTGTTGTCCGAGCAGAGTGAGCCTCTGGTAGACACGTGTGAGATATCTGGCTCTTGGGACTTTTCTTTTATTCATTTAACATATAAGATATATGGATATGTCTAGATGTAGAGATATCTGGATATATAGATGGTTTCTCACAGAGCTCTCTGGTAGACAATGTCTGGTCGGTATCTCCCTCTGTGAGTCTGAGTGGGTCGCACTGCCACTGAATGTAAAAACACAAGGCAGAGCCGTATTTACCTAGTGTTGTCCCCTGTCAGTTCCTGTAGTCTCAATATGGCAACATAACATAGCGATCTGCGGCGATCTGCGGCGATCTGCGGCGATCTGCGTGTGTCGCTCTATGTTTATATAAATTGAAAATTCAAAACCTACCAGAACATTTCGACTTGTTAATAGAGGCAATTAATAATTAATAAGATCATTGTTAAAAATTTTTGTTAATAGACAATCTGAAAAATTACATATTGTAGCTTTAAATTGCCTACATTGTGTGGTTGGGCTTGCGCTGTGTAGGTACAGTTGTTTTAACAATGCTGATTGATTCAAACAGAAAATAAATCAACTATTGGAAGAACACAGCACAAATTACTCCACAAGACCGTTCCACTGCGTATCTAGAAATGTGTAACAGCAAGCACACTTTCACAAATATCTTTTTGACATAAATTTTAACTTAACGCTGTGAATTGTGGATAATTTCCTTAAGCTAAATCTGTAGCATTGCAGACTCATGGAAAGCATCTGAAAGAGACCTTAAGCACTTTCTCACAGCAGGGTAGCCATGAGGCTTTCTGAACTTATCTGGAAGGTGCATCAGAGTCTATGAAAGTGGACAGTCGGACTGGGCCTGTAAGGGTTCACCACCTAAATGGAAAAGATATGTCTTCAGTTCTCATACATGTTATACCCACTTGGATATATTTAAGCGTCTCCACAGTCAACAGGAGAAAGACTGAAAGACTGGTTAAACAGGGAAAAAGTAACCCCAAGGAGGTAAAGGCATGTTAATGGTACATGTGTTGCCCCAGTAGCAACATCCTGACTCAAGATTACAATCTGATATAATGTTATTTTGGGAGATGGAGTTGTTCAGGGATGTTGAAAAATGGGGTTGCATTCCCTTGCTGAAATGGGAATGTGAAAATCACTTTTCATTCAGACTTTGAAAGAAATATAGGACAAAAATTCTAAATAAATTTGGATCACACAATTTTAATATGTCAGAAATGGTGTCTTTAAGACTTTCCTCAGAGATAATACAGCTAAACTATGATGTACATCTCAGGATGTTGACTCCTGGCAGAATTTAATGGAAATTAACCTATAACTCATATACAAACAATATTGCTGAACATCAGTGTATTCTAGTAGTTGTAGCTGTAGCTCTAGTAGCAGTTTATGTGGATACCTGCATTAAGTCTGTGTTGGTCTGAGATCCTATTATCGGTGCATGTAAGTGATGTGTTCAAAGTCCCTCAGAAGAGCAATAGAGCCAGGGAAGTTGGATAGATTGTAGGGAGGGAGGGGTTGATTGTGAAGAAGAAAGAAAAGGTAGGGTCCTGAGAGAGCAGAAAGTAAAAAATGGGTAGATAGAGTATTAGATATAACAGTGTGGTGTGCAGGACTACGGGCCTCTGTGTCCTGCAGAGGATTACAGATGGCCCTCAGAATTAAATCAAAACTGTGCTGACTGCCAAGGAATGGGCTCTGCGACACGTCGAGTGCCACATGAGAGGAGAGTAACACTGGCGCAGAGAGGGGAGGCTAAGGAGAGGGCTGCAGCCATACAGTGAAAATCGCCTTCAAATGAGTTTTTGAAATATCTAAAAATAAATTGCCTTTGAAAAAGCTCAACAGACAGCTGATATGCAGGCTGGATGGGAGCCAAGTGAAAAGTTGCCCTCGACTTCCATTTCGTCTCATCACAGCCTCTTCGATAACTTGGCATCATTCGTTTTCTCATGTCTCATTTCCATCCTCACCCACTCTCATTCTTATAGACATACATCAGCATGTGCACAGGTAAAGTACTAACACATGAGTTTAAACAAATGTCAAGTCTCTCATTTGGTTACCAATTAACAACAGTTGGATTAGAAAATTCACAGAGCACATTCTGCTGGCTGATGATATTTATAAACAAAATACTGTACATGGGGATTTATTCCAAGAGGCCAGCAGATGGTACGGTCTAATTTTAGAGTAAAAGATTGAATAATGTGTAATTGCCTCTGTCTATTCATAATTTCCTTGCACGCGCTGCATATCACACCATACATACAGATGGTATAAGCCTTATACCTGGCACACAATGGCGAGTTCTGCTGATAACTGAATCAAAACATTAAAGCTTTAGATATGGCACAATTATACACCCACCATAGTGATGCATGTTTGTTTAACCTCTCTTTCAACCTGCATCTCATCTCATTCAGGTAGCAGCACATACATGCTATCTTTGAAGAAAGTCTGATATCTCTAGCACATTCCCAGTCCTGTGGAGATTAACTTCTATGTATGCGTGTAAAAAGAAATGTGCTATCCATAAAATGTAAATTAGTTTAGGAACATTATGGATTGACATTTTTAACTCTGCAGCTCACAACTTTCATACAAGTACACATACGACAATGGCTGATAAGCTGAGCTGGTAAACACACCAGCGAAATGTCTGCACTTAAGTGAAATGTCAAGTGCATGGTTATATTCGTAACTTAAATATTTTCATCATCTGACCATCAGTTCTCTATAATAGCAAATATTAAGTGCACAAAAGACATTATCAAACTTAGTATTGTTTTGTTTAAAATCATGGAAAACAGATGAAGCATCTGAAAAATTCCTTACAGAAAACATCCCAAATCAGATACCAGAATATATGAAGCTTCAAAGAAAAATTGTCCCATTTGTACAAGTTTGCAAACATCTGGTTGCGCATTCACTGTTCATTCCTGAGGCACAGAATTAATTATATTTCTCAGCGCTTAGTTTTTAAAGATGCAATATTCCTGGGCACTGCTGGGACCAAACTAAAGATACAGTAAACTGTCCCCTAACACATAAAAAAATAATTAGGGAAGCTTATATACCGTAAATATCCATAGTCTACCCTTGAAAACTATATGCTGCAGTGTAGTGAACTATAACAGCTAAAATATAGGAATAATATAAGAACAAATGAGGAACAGACACATATACTATTACTATATATTTGTCTACTATACTATGGCGGGCACGTCACGTCATTAAGTACAACATTGAACCCCAAATTGCCAATAGTGGGTGTTTCACAAAGCACTTTTGAGTCATGAAATTAGAAAAACATTATAGAAATGCACAACAGAAAGAAGCTCACATCCCTGTGGTACGCACACTCACAGATGCCTTGTGGAAAAAAACAGTTACCAGTTACCATTTTGAATCACTGCAAAAATTTGAGATGTTGCTGGTGATACACAGGTCTTGTACCAGACAGTGAGTATGCAACACTGCGATGCTGTGACTCATAATACGCAGACAATATCCATCCAGAGAAAAGAACCCATGCACTTTGTGCCAATATTCCATTTTTGTAAATTGAACACTGCCATTAAAAAAATAACTGTGGGTTTTTAGCATCCACTGATGATACCACTTTCAACAGAGTGAGGGTTTTACCCACTGGCACGGCCTGTGGTACCAAGCTACTTTGTCGGTCTCAGTGGATACCCCTTATTGCTCTCCTCCCACCCCCATGACCATACTAGCCTTAAAACTAAATCTGTTCCATTGGTGCAGCCAGGGAGCCATGTCTCTGCTTTCTCCTACCTCTGACATGACAAATGGTGATGCTTTATTATTCATTATTCACATAGCTCCCTTTTTGCTTCAGAATAAGCTGAGGACAGATTGTTGTGGACAGCACAGACAGAAGTGTCTCTGCATTGAGCAAGACTGAACGACATTAGTTGAATCTGCACTCCTTGGAAAGCAGTCAATGATAAAATGAGTTGGCATAGAAAGGTGTTGGGTTTTTGGCATGGAGGCCTTCATCAGGTTGTTTTCGCTGTGCTTTCTCAATATTTTGCTACAGGCTGTTAAAAATTGGGCTTTTTCAGGTTGGAGAAGTTACAGTGGAACTATTTTCATGTTGCGCATGCACTACACGTTGCAATTTGGAGATCTGAAACTGTGAAAAATGGCTTGTCAACTGACAACAAAGTCTCATTGTTCTAGCAAAACACTATAAAAAATCATTTTGCAAAGGCTTGGATACATGTGCCTTAGTAAGGCTTAGGAGACATTGGGACACTGAGATATTTCAGTTTTTCTGTATGGATTTACATTATTAAAAAGGAAGATGGGGTTACAATTACAATGAGTCATGCTGGTCATAATTTAGCATACACAGACCACATCTTCCTCATCTGACAGTCACCTAGTTTCCCAAAGGCACCTTTCAATAAAGCAAAACAAGACTGATCCACTAACACACTAACCATATCATCATGGCTGCAGAAATGTGAAATGACTGGGTGAGTGAGGATGCAAGGGGGCAGTGGGGGCAAAAATTACTCAAAATGGAATGCATTTTGTCAGTCTGGCAGGATGATGTTGACAGTGAGCATTGGAGGATCTAAGCAGTTTATGAGCCACTTTCTTAATGCGCTCCACACTCGATGCAGCTCCCAGTAAAAAAAAGGCTATTAAAGCTGATCATGAAGGCATGTCTGCCATCAAAATTGGCTCTTTTTGTGGTATTTGCCTGTGAGGGAGTTGCTACCCTTCATTAAAATGACAACAACAATTCATCCTATGCATATGCAAATAGAGAGAAAGCTAGATGAAAATGCGGCACACATCTTTACACTCTCATCTTGTGTTTGCATGAAGCAGACTTAGCTTTTACAAAAGGTAGGATTTGGGACAGCGCCCTTTGCTCTCTATCCTTTAGATAGTCCAGATGTACTCGAAGACTCAAACCAAACACCACTGAGATTTATTTAGGATTGAGCCTCCTTCTGGGGATTAATTCTAACTTGCAATAGTAAGAGGGCAGATGCTTTGGCACAGACAGAAGAAGATTTACAATGGCCTCAAAGGAGACAGTGATCAACACTATACTCTAAAAAGTAATGTACACTGTTGAAGGGCAGCACAGAATTGCTTCAAATCCCTTTGGTACCATTTGGCTCCACTGATAATAAAAAGAAAGAATCATAAAGAAAAGAAAGAGAATGGCTGAGAGATAGTTGCATTGAACTGCATTTGGCCCAACAGGGCTGGCCCACTAACAAGATTAGGCATTTTAATTTAGATTATTCGAGACTTGTTGCCATGTAGAGCTGCCCGCTGTCACTCTGACTGGTACAAAGATGTAGTGAGAACATCAAAAAGATGAGAGAATGACATGATGTTTGCCAGTGGCACTTTATTAAGCCCAACAGCTGGGAAAAGGGCTGGGAGCGGGTACAGCCCCCTCTAAGGAAGACAAATGGGAAAAGGTCCCTCATTTGGCAACTGATCACACATGCTTCAGGGAGGCTGCATGAAAGCAGACAAACACAGTTACCAATTCTATCATTTAGGGTACAAATCTTGTTATTTAACATGGCGTGAGATGGTGACGCAACAGAAAAAAGAACCAGGGTTGTGTTTTTGTGTTTAAAGAAAAACAAATCTTCTCTCAGTCTGTTGGATTACGGCACGACGCATCTCATTTTTAACAGACGTCTCTCGGGAAAGTTGTAGAATTTATTATGTCTGTGATAAGAAATCACGCCAAGAATAAGCATGTTGAAAATCAGACAAGACTGTGAAATAAGATTTAAGTCCAAACCTAATAGTAGCAGTCTGTTATCTTTCTACACAATAACTAGGACAATATCTAGAGGTCACATAACTGCTGTATGTCATGATGTGACCCCCAGTCATATGCTAAAGTGTCTGTTTCTTGCCTTTGCCAAAATTTTACAATCACAGATGCTCAGGAGTTTGTGAATTTTCATCTCATTCTCACAAGGGCAGGATAAGGAAATCCCTTGGTGATGATCAATCTAACATGACCTCAGGCCTTGTCATAACATTGTCAGAGTATCTAACCAACAAAGAGGCCACTGTCTATGAGTAATAAAGCTGACACCATCACACTTTCTTGAATTACGTAGACACAGACACATACCACCTCTGGCAGGGCAGTATAAACATTAGTACCACATTACAACTGCATTTAGGAGACATTATGAATAAGCAGTGATTCACAGCAGCTGCATTCATTACACAAACGTGATTAAAGTGGTGGACCCCTCGGGCATCCGGGGGCCTAATGATCCCACTCTGCCTTTTGTTATGCACGTCGACTGAGGGCACACCACTAAGCAGCAGTCTGTTTGCGTCGAATGAGGCCTCATTAATAACAGGCCATTCAAAAACCTTACGACGGAGCCTGGTCATGGTAAAAAGACCGAGCCTCCCGGATGCCTGGGTCTACCCCTGGCACAGATGGGTCTACCTCCTTTCCTGCATGATGATGTTGATGTCCATTTGTGTTTGTGACAAGCTGACATATGTTACAGGGCATTCATTGCTAGCGGTTAAATTGCCCTCTTCAGATGCTCTATTCAGCCCCATCGCCACACTCTCCCTCCAGAGACTGACAATGTACATATTTACATAATGCTGTAATGCAATAAAACAAATGAATACAGTCCTGTCTGCCGGCTGGAAGGGGGGTAGGTCAGGGAAAGTAAACCAGCCCACACTATTTGTAGATTTCAGCTGTGTATTCAGTGCTTGCCTTTAAAATACATAATGCGGACAATTGCCAGCTCTTGGATGTATCTTATCAGACTAGAATACAAAATCAAGTTGAATATGTGACAATATGACGACAATAACTGCTCCAGACCAGAAAAGATCAGCTTTTAGTTAGTATCATGAGCAGCTAACTAATTCATAACTTATTTTCTAACCTATAAAATGTGTTGCAAAGACAACTTAAATAAAAATGTATGTAATGCAAACATCGAGAGCGAGAGGAGTGTTTGGTCATGGGACTATAAGTAACACAGCTGAGGCGAGCAAGGTCACAGAAAAGTGTCAACCTTCAATAGCAACGGAAGAAGCAACAGAATGGAAGAATATGATCAGATGGTTAAATCAAGAAAAGATGGATGGAATAAACTAAATGCTCTGTACTATTTGTGGGAGGGCACATCAAATATTTTTTCTGTTTAAATGTAAGTTATTATATGGCTACATAGGTTCAGTAATAAAAAGGGGCATGATTGGCATGAAAAACAAAAAGCATAAACTCTGGAGCCGACAGGACCACATCTGCTCCCATTACAAAACGCAGGCAGATGGAGGACAGTGTTGAACCCACATGGCTGATCACGGGTTCTCAAAACCAGAAACCAAAGTCATTATCTAAATCAGCTGGCTGAATTCCAGCTCTAATTGCAACTCCGCTTAGACAAAAAATATATAATGTTGTGTCAAAAAATTACAATAAGGGACACTGATAAAGCCCTATTTCTATGACATTTAAAATGCCACAGATCTGGTAAGACTCTAATCTCTAGATGTGACTCTATAGTTTTAATCCATAGTATACTTAGTGCTATAATATGCATTTTTGCGCCCACTCAAACTTCCCATGTTGGATATACCCCCTGCACTCTTTGTGCCCATCAGATGGATTCTGGATCACCCCTGCTGCTGACCATGCACTAAATTATTCAGCTGAAAATAAGTCCACATTAAAAATGCATTGACTTGCAAGAGTAAGACACTGTAGAACAAACTGCAGCGCTAAATGTGTAAGAAAGCAATCAATGTGTAAAGAGTGTTTTTTTTTTTTCATTTGCATATCTAATTTTGATCAAGTGCGTTCAGAATACAGGTGACAGCAACGTTTGCTGTGTATAATCATTTTTGTCAAATATACAGTGTGAATCTAAATAACAAAGAGAATGACTAAGGTATCGAGCCACACCATATTTCTTTCAGTGGTTTTAATGGCTCCGTGAACCCAGGTAGTTGTACAAATTGCACATAACTTTGGTCTGTATGGAAATGGTATATTCTCTGAAACAAAACAATACACGTTTCACAATAGAAAGCTTAATAAAATCTCAGGTGTTTCTCAACAAATAAACAATCACTAAACCACACCACAACACAAACTTTTCTCAGTACTGCTGATACAGTTAGAAGGTTGTGTTTGATATCATTTTTGGAGGATGGTTTATATAATGTGGCCAACATGGCTGTAGTTTGTACAATGAAGCCAACCTGGCCACAGCACCTGAAAAACTCAAAGTGGTGTGTCTGGACCAGAGAAGAGAGAACAGAAAAAAACTAAAAAAAAAAAACTAAAAAAAAACTAGCTGAACAGAAAATATCAATACAATGATACTGAACCCCCATTTTGATGACATAAAAAGGTCAAACTTAAGTGCCTGGATACTCAAAAAGTGATGGGCCTCTGATAGGGATGATCTGTGCAAGCCAACATGAGAAATACATCTAATCTCCTCTATTATCAAAGAAACTAAACACTGTGGGTACACTGTGTAAGAATTTATGGGTTCATGTATGTGGTAATAAACCTGCAGACAGTGACCAACTAATGCTTATATGAGTTTCTCTTCAGCAGAGTCATTTTCCCTAACACATTCAACATGCTCACTGTGACTAATGGATGATTTCCTTCAACTTCCTTTGTTAAGAGGAACAGCAAACATACAATTTTTCACTGAGAAAATTCTAAAGGATTAACACAAATATGCCCCAAAAGTTGCATCAACCATAAAGTATAACTACACATTAATGAGGAACAGCTTGTATCGCTAAGTCTCATTCTTGGTGAGGATAAAGACAATAGAAAGACACACTCATCAAACTATCTCTGAAAGATGCTGACAGGACTAGGCTCTGACTTTGCTGACTCTGGACCTTCAGACCTGTGGGGGGTGGGAAGAGAAGGATTCAGAAGCTTAGTAAGCCAGGTTTTAATGGCCTTGACCCTGGCCCACAACCCCCAAAGAAGAGTCCTGGAGGTAGATAGGTCAGAGATCACGTGATATAATAGAGCGAAGGGGACTCAGAGGTGTAGAATGTTTGGCAAGGCTCGATCTTTGTATCAACTCTAAAACATATGGAATTTTTAAAACCAAGACTTTTCCAAGTTTCTCCCATTGAAAATGTGCTGGAACTTGAATTCAAATGTGCTAAAACTACCCTCTCCTGTGACCCTGGCCCACAGCTAAATGCAATTACAGTTTTATTTGTTTTTAAAGGTTTTGTTTTTGTGAGGCACAAAAAACTTCACAGCAAAAAGGATGATAAAAGGTTCTTTGTTAGATACTAAACCCAGACTATGAGGATATGTGGTGTTTCAGACCAGGTAGTCCAATAATTACATCTTTTAGATGACATTTCATCACTGCACTCGAGTAAGCCCTGAATATTTTCATTGAATTTGACATTCAAGAAATGTAGCACAATTTACATTTTACTAACAGCAAACGCTTTTCTACATACTGCTTTTCTCATTGGAAATCTTTCACAATTTATTTTTTGCTGGTATTGACTTATTGATTCATGCTCATCGAATCAAGCAGATTCCTGAAGCATGATATGTAATGACACATCCAATCCTTAATCTAAAAATATAAATTGTTTTTTTGAGGACCTGGATTCATAAATGACAAAACATACACATTTGATTATCCGACTGACATTCAACTATTCCCTAGCCGTTTCCTTAAACATCTCTCTGTCTGCAGTTCTTCTACTCTCACCCACAATCTGTCTCTCTTGCAATCACAGTCCCTACCCATTTCACCCCTTTCCTCTTCAGAAGTGTTACAGACAGAAAGAATGGAGGGTACAAGCAAAGCAGGAAGGCCTGTTGTGAAACGACCATGGGATCAATGGGGTTTTAAGGAGGCAGAACACGTAGCCGCAGCTGGTCAATTAGTGAAAAGACGGCACAAGAACACACACATACACACAGTGAAAGTGTCTGGCCTTTAAAAACAGAGTAACTTTTTGCCTCTCATCAGCTCTTTTTCTTGAGCTCTAAATGGATCAGCATCAGGGAATCTTGGCTGAGATAATGCCGTTGGTTGTGGTGTGAAAGAGGCTTCATTGTATGGACAAATGGCTTGGTAAATGCTCTACGTACAAGAAAGAGTAATTTGATAGCTATGTTGCTCTGTCAGTTAAAGGAGTAGCAAAGTACTGAAATGCACAGCGACACATCATGTCCCAAGACGACCTGACCACACTGAAAATCCAACAGTGTTTTTCTGGTTCTGTTCTAAAAGAACAAAGACTGAGACCCACAGTTCCTGTTACTGAATTAAACACACCAAATACTCAGGACAGAAAATGAGACCTTAATGAAGCTCATTTAATCAAAGAGAAAATATTATGGCTATTAACAATGACAAAGTAAGTCACTGGTGTCAAAATATGCACTCCCTCCAAGCATTTAACCATGACTTATTTGGGTTAAAACACGAGATGGCAGATGAATCTATTATCATGTTTTTTATTACAGCTTGACAAGAATTAAGGTCAAGGTGTTAGTGCACAGTTTGTTGCTAACAGAATTTCATGCTGAGCATTTATTGTGTAAATGGAATTTCAACTAGGCTTGCCAGACTGCAACAAGTAAAAGATTCACCTGGATGAATTGTAAAACATACTGCTAGAGCTGGGGACTCTCGCGCTGAGGTAGATGTACTGCTAGGCAACAAGTATGGATAGACACAAACCTGGACCTTGTTTTAGTTGGAAGCAGATGGTTCTTACCCCTTCTTTTCTTTGCTATCTAGTAGACACAACTTCCTGTAGCTAGTCAGAGACCAAACACCACAGGTGCTAGAATAACAATAAGAAAAAGCACCAGTGTGGTAATCTGACCTTGTAACTCCCTGCTAGCAAACCATACACTCTACACAGCAGTGCTTTGTGGGGTGACACTAAACATTCACATCATGTTGCATATATTTTCTCATTGTCAGTTTTTGTAGTAGTTGAAATGTCACCTTTACTTTAGGACTTTTTTACAAGGTGCCCTGGTCACACAACACTAATGTACAATTTCTGCTTCTGCTCATGCTGTTCAATCTTGCGCTGAAAAACTGAGCTTGCACAATGTGCAGTAGCCTAGCTTTGCAAGGCAACACGCGCCTGTTTGGCAGGAGGTAAAACAAGCATCCATGGCACAACACAAGGCGACAGGGGCCCAATTATCTTGGTCACAACAATCAGCATGTGTGAAGAGACATCAAAGTACACCTGCAGCATATCTTTTTATATCAAAATATGTAAATTCATGGCAATTACATTACCCCTTCTATGAATCTCAGTTGTCCATCATATAGTTATTTTGTTCAATTTTCCTCTGATTCTAATATATTATGATATAAAGCCTTTGTCCTGGACATCTGCACGATACATTTTGCTAATGATAAATATTGTCATAAATAATAATAGTTCATTACCTACACAAGATTCTCAATTAGACATGGGAGCACCTAAGGAGCAAGGAAAAGATATAATTCACAGACAGACAGCTCACTGAGTGTTGTTTCATTGTCTTTCCTTTTCATTTTTCACTTGTTTTTCATCCTTGTTTTCTTGCCCTTTATTATCACCCTCTCTACAGTCCTGTTTCTACTGACGACAGACTGTGCTTGAAGAATAAGAGCAAAGCCCTGACTTGATTATCTATAATGAAAACACTACTCTCACTCATCTCTTCTCAACTTATATACAGTGGCTTGTGTACTCTAAACACATTGCGTTTAGTCTTGCATTTAATTTTTGATTGTTGTACCAATATCCATCTGGTATTTACTCAAAAATACCACTAATAGTGAAAGGACAGATAAGAGGGATATATACAGAGAGAGAGAAGAGGAAAGTGACGCTAGAGTGAGACTGAAACATGAAAATGTGTCTTGCAGCAGGTAATCTACAACTAAAGTTAAAATATTGAATCAATACAAAGTCACAAGTACAACATATATATATATATATATATATATATATATATATATATATATACACACTGATCTATAGGTGTACATATGTGAACTATGTGAAATAATCTCCCATCTATTCAGGTTACCTTCCAGGTAAATGGTAATTGCAGACAAATAACAGGAGCATGTCCAATCAAATATCCTGTTAAATTACAGAGAGCATTCATCACTGGCAACATCCTTCACCAGATCCTCCGGGGAGTGTGATCTACAAGCAGCTACCTTTGAGCCAGCCAATGACAGCAGAGCTGTGAAGTTGTGTGATCACCTGGAAACCCACAGCTGCGACATCAAAGCTGGTAATTGATGGTGTATCAATGCATTTACAACTACACATTTTTTCTTTGTAAATCCAACCACTGCTCTCATTCACTAAGGTTTCTGTGTATATGTTTCATCCAGATTGTAATTCTTGCTGATATTCAGGATCAGCAACTATATACTGAACCATGCGCAAAAATTAAAAAATATTACATCAACCGCCTTGTGCTGAGGAAGTAACTTGAGTTACTGAAATGTAGAAATTTAATCGCAACACAATTTGTGTACAAATACATTTTGTTACACAGCTTTGCAGCAAGTAAGCTGGTAAAGGTGACCTATGACAGGTAAGTAAATGGCTGCACTGCTTAAAAAACACTAAATTTACTGCTGAAATGTAAAATATTTTGCCTCCGGCACACACTTGGCAGTTCATTTGATTTGACTTATCAGCCCTAAAAAACAAGTATTGATCAGGCTATAAACACCTTTGGGACTGTAATGCTAAAATCTAAAGAGAGCTCAGGAAGTGAAGCAACACATCTATAATGGTGTGAAAGGCCACGGTGAGCATTATGTTGTCAAGGTAAGCTGTTCTACTCTTAAATGGCAAACACTACTGCAATGTATTGTGAACTTTCAAGGTTACACAAGCTACATCCTTTCATTGAACACAAAATATATTTATATTCTGCAGCAGAAAATACAGTACAACTGCAAAATATACACATAAATTCCATATAATCTACAGAGAGATAACACAGCATAGATCTTGGATTATTTTTGCTCTGGGATAGTAGGTGGCAGCAATCTCTGAGTGAAATATGAATGAAATTTGTCATATCATTCAGTGGGCATGACTCTACAGAGCAGCAAAAAGTTTTACAGCGTTTGAGTTTTTGGTTGATCCGTGGTAGTGCAGTGCCCCCTGCTGACAAAAGATAATATTTCACCTTTTTTGGTAAGTCCAACTACGAAGGGGAAAAAAAATCTACAATACCCGATAAACTAAAGGACTTACCCAATCATTATTATTTCTGTCATTCAACTAAACACAAATACAACAAATACACACCACCAAATGAATTGTGGATAAACAATTACTGTTAATATCTATAGTATATAAACCTTGACTTAAAGCTGTTGGACCAAATATTTATGTTTGGATCTTAAAACAGAAGTCTGCTTTAATACTGCATGGCTGAAAATTATTCAACCATGGCTGAAAATTATGCCTAGCTGAAATTATTCAGCCAGGCAGTATTGAACAGATACAATTGAAACAACCGAATGGATAAAGTGCTCGTGCTGTGTTACTCATTGAGTCTTGGGAAAACAATAAGGTGAAATCTAAGAGAGATCTTAAAACAGAAGTCTTCTTTAATACTGCCTGGCTGAAATTATTCAGCCAGGCAGTATTGAATGGATACAACTGAAACAACTGAACAGATAAAGTGCTCGTTCTTTGATGAAGGATGTAATGTAACTTGCAGCCAGCAAGACAACCATAGGAAAGAAAACAGCATGCATCAATTGAGTTGCAAAAACTGTTTAGAAAGTGACCTGAACTGATAAAATTGAAGATAACTAGGGACTTGAGAGAATTTAATACAGAAGAAAATCACTATGTCCAGTAGCAGACCAGCTTTAAGATAAATGTGGTTGCATGGCAACCTCTGCAGCTCTCAATGATAACATTTGTAAAAACAAACCTAAAAATCCACAAATAATGTAATGCTAGTGCAATATCTGTGAACTGAACATTGGATGGGTGTATTTACGAATCCAGTTAGGCTATGTAACTTTACAATAATGGGATAGATTAGGCAAGTGATTAGTAATATTTGTCATCTCCATCACTGCACTCAGATTTCACCTCACTGTTTCCCCAAGACTAAATAAGTAACACACAAGACACACAATAAAAAAGTGTATCTAAACCAATGCAATAAAATGATGGTATCCATATGATGGTTTTAACTGAGGTTGATCAATCCTGTATTTTGCAACAAGTCACCAAGACAAAGAGGCATGGATATGCATGGATAGTCATGGATATGTTATATTCATTTGGTTCAGGAGAACTAGCATACAGTAAGAATCATTTACTTTCCCATTCTCACCATTATCTACTTCTCTCCTGTGTCTTGACCTCTCTCCAATGCTTGCGACGGCCCACGCAATTACCTTCAATTATCCTCACTTCCACCTCACCAATCATATTCATTATTGATTCCAGGCCCCCAAGGCATTAAAGCCTTATCTATACCCAAGCACAGCCCATGGAAGAAAAAGCAGAAACGGACTAAATAATAGAACTTTAGTTCATTAAACACTCTCCATTTTTTCTCGCCATCATCACACCATCGGCTAACGAACAGAAACTGTTTTCCACGGCGGTCCCCTTGAGACACAAATCACACAAATGCACTATCAGAACCCTGATTGTAGCAATTACTAGAACATGATCTGCAAATTAGTTAACAAATTAGTTACCTACGCGCTTAATAATCACATGATCAGAGTCTCAGCCAAAGAAAAGTAAAACAACCACCAAAATCTACAAACAAGGCTCATCAAATTCATTTCAAACAGACCATAGGTTCTGTTGGAGAGTAAAGTTTGTCCTTTTGTTTTCTGACCTTAGTTTGACCTCTATGTTACATGAGAAGGCACTATACTGATAATGAGGCATTCCTTCAAAAGTAAAAAAAAAATGTCACAAGTAAAGACAGAAAGACAGCACAATGAGACAAAGAGGAGTGAAGGTCACTGACACAGTATGGAATCTGTAAAATGTAAAGTCACACTTTGCGGTTCTCCTGACAGATTTTTTGAATATGATACTTGCTGACATTTAGTGAGACACAAACATAAGCTGCTGTCACCACACACTAATGTTAAACATCCATCATCTTGAATACAGGCCAGGGCACCTGCAGAGATCCGCATCAGTGATGCTTCACTGCCATCTCCCGTTACTACAAACCTGAGAGGTTGAGCTCAGACAGTCATCTGTGATGCAACGCTGCCCCCTTGAGGCATGTTTTACTTATGACTTGCTGGTCTGTTACGTCTTTAACTTAAAAACCTTACAGAAAAATGAAATAATTAACAAAAACTTACCTTATTATCTTCTCAGTCAGCTTCATCTCCATATTCAATCACCAGAAGTCATGCGCCACAGGCTTTGTCCTTCACATCTGTTTGATGTACAAAAAAAGAGGGGTTTACAACATCTTGTGAGGGCCGGTTACCTTTAAATTTACAGTACTGTCTGCCACTAATACATAAACACTGCCTAAAAAGCAGTGAAAGGCAGAGAAACATTACATTTAACTGACAAAAGCCTTGTTAAAATGCAGTGAAATTATGACTTTGACCTTTCCTTTTCTTCATGACACTACCTCCTGGTGATGTTGACCTCAAAGTTAGCCTGAAGTGGGAAGAAAACATGGCGCAGCTAAAAAAGAAAACAGAAAAGAAAGAAAATGAAACAAATGTGCATAATTAATTATGCAGAATTATGCAAATTGTGGTACAGAAGAGCACCAATAATAAATGTGGTTTAGATTATTAAAAAATACAGACTGTTAGCAGGAAAAACAAACAAAATAATTAAAAAATAACAATAAATGACATATCTTTAAATAGAAAACCCCTCCAGGTAAGTGGTCAGCAGTGTCTAGATGGCACAGGTGCTGCTGATTGAAGAAACAAAAAGTTTATCTTAGTCAAACTTACGTTGTTTTTTTTTTCGTGACGGCGTCGTTTTCACACAATAAAACATTCGCCTTTATTTATTATGATAAATAATACATTACTCACCTTGACTTCATTTTTACTTCTAATTTTGTATTTGTTGTCTACCGCGCTGGTAACTTTGCAGCAGAGACTGTCCAGCGCTCTGCAGACGGGTGGGCGTGGTTTGTCATGTCTGGTGACGCGTTCACTGACTGTCGGAAATATCAAACATTAGCGTTGTATGACTTCACCTAAACCGAGCTGGATTCACTGAGCAGGCACAATCGATGGTTAGAAATTGGAAATATTTGATCATAAAATGTCGGTGATGTTATTAACAACATCAGAACCGTGTCAGCAAGTGTAGCGTAGTGTATTTAATTAATTGTGAGTTTATTTGAATTAAACTAACATTTTAAAAGAATTACACTAATTACTTTGAATTGTATTTAAGTATAAAACGCCAAAGACAAATAAATTCTCCCTTATTTAGTTCAAATTCCGCTTAGCCCCTTTCTTATCTCAATGTATTTTATGTATATATTGTTGGTTTGCAATAACAATCAATGTGTTAAAGTTTAATCATATTTAACATCAGTAAGTGTGTTAATGTTTGTAGACTTGCTGGACTCAAGTTACGATTTGAGGAATAAATAAAGAATTTTTAACTGAAAGGCTGGCGTTGTATCAAGCTGTATAAAAAATAAACGTGGAATAAGAAATTAAAATAGTTTTCTTGTGCATACTCATTATTATGGCGCAACATCACGACCCAGGGTTAATTAAGTGAAACCCACACCGATGAAGTAAATGTAAACAAATGTCATCCAGAAAACTGTTTTCAGTAAGAATAATTTTGTGTGTATGTAATTGTGATTAAAAGCGCTTCAGTGAGTATGATACGGTGTCTGTAAAAATCAGAAACTCAGGAGGTGCACCTGAAGGCACCACTAGTGCAGATCACTGTTGTGTGCGGTCTGTTCGTTGTGTTTGCTGCTGGCTCCCCTCTGTCCTCCATTAGAGCTCGGCTCCATCCCCGCTGTACGGCGCAGGCCCGAAGTAGCGCAGCCGCTCTGAGGTTAGTGCCCTACCGCGCAATCTCCATCTATTTCAGCCCCGGCGCAGCCGCATCATCGAACCCGGCAGCGTCGGGGTGAAAGATGCAGATTGTTTAGATGTTGACTGGAACAGGATTGCGATGCAATTGAGTCTTTTTGTAGGGAAACGTTTTGTAGACGCGTATCGACAACAAGCTCAGATAGAGTAGAGTAGCTGTGCAGGAAATGCAGGCCGCTGGGCCTGTCTTAGCGCTCTGTTTTGTTTCATATTGCGCGGGTTTCACGGAGGCTGCTACGATCCTAACGTTTACCTTTCATTATACGCTGAATTAATTTATACCCCGTGTCCGATCATCAAAAAAACGCCCGACCTCCTCGATCACAACTAATGTCCATTCAAATGACCCGAAACTACACCGCCAAATGGTTAGCTAGCTAGCTAATTAGCTAAATGTAGGACATAGCTAGCTTAGCTCGGTTGGACAGTCGTTGTCAACCAACCGACAAGTCGGTTAATATTAGATCACTGTAGCGCTGGAGCAATGTTGTTAACTAATAAACACAGGCTGTTATGATTACTTACTATATGCTCTGTTAAATAAGCATATTACACAACGACATTATTGCTAATTCGTGAATCTGTCCATTGATCATATCAGCAGTCATGGTTCATGTAGTTCGTGCAGGGAATAATAGATCCAAATAATAACGTCTGACTGATTTTAATCTGTGCATCAACATCCGTGTCTAAGTCTCTATTTTAAAAAAAAATGGGGGAAAAGTGTGTTG
Source organism: Polydactylus sextarius (assembly GCA_016801845.1). Lineage (NCBI taxonomy): Eukaryota > Metazoa > Chordata > Actinopteri > Polynemidae > Polydactylus > Polydactylus sextarius. Next base: position 6,159,748 of record CM028923.1, read on the forward strand.
GATAAATAAATATAACAATAAATAAACTGCTCTCTATGAATTAAGTGAACAAGTTATCCACATATATTTGTCTCACTGGTTCATTTTATTCAAAAAGCACCTCTACAGTCATCATATACTGACTGTATTGTGATTTTCTAAATAAACTAAGCTCATTGTCTGTATCAGGTTTTAATTAAACTGTACTAACAATACTGTTTAAATGATTTTCACTCATATCACATTCAATTCACCAGTGAGTATGAAAACACTAACTGTCTCAAATTGTTACAGACAGCTGTTATAAATCACATTTTATTTTCAAAATAAAAAGCACTTATTATGTCAAATCTATATCATAAATATATCATCTGCATTTGAAACTATACAGTGGTATATATTGATATGTTAAATAATAATAATAATAATGTCTTGTAAATACATCTCATATCAGACTTAATGATTTGATACATAATACATGAGACAATTAAACATGTCTCTCATGCTTTGATTACAGTAATGTCTTTCATATGAAGCTCCTTGTTGATACAGTTTGTAGCCCTCTAGAGGCAGAGGAGCACTGGTGCAATCACCGCTTTTCTTTTTTTTTCTTTTTACATTATTATTATATGCACAGGGTTTTTATAGACAGTGATAATGATTGTAACTCAATGTACTGGAACCCACTGTGACAATAAATGATGGTTACAACGTACATGGTGACAGTTTTGTCCCCCATTGCTTGAAGTTTTAACAACATGCATAAATACAACCTACGTGTTTCTCATAATAAACATTTGTTTATTAATAGCTAACATATAGTTGTAATAAGCTGTCATATGACTATAAGCACATCTTGCAACTTAAATTACATTTGATTTGGATAGACACCCATAGTACATGTACACTGTTAAGCTGTGCATGAATCATTAATACAGCATGAATTATTCTCATACAAGCTATGTGTTATTATAATAACTAAATGGAATTTATTTTGGCGCCATATGGAGGTGAAGTATTGTTTGTCATTATCTTATGCTGCATCTCTTGTTTTCTTTTTTTTCTCCCCTCAGTCATTGTACTGTTGATCTCGCTGTATAGACCAGGTGGCTGAAAATGGAGGAGCACACAGTTCACCAGACAGAGCACATGACCACCATCGAGGCCAGCGCCGTCAGCCAACAGGTCCAGCAGGTGCACTTATGGCATCATAATGAAACAGCAGAAACCAGGCAGGATGAGGTTGCACTCATCCTTTATATCACAAAATCTGCTTTTCTGCTGTTTTTACAGCCAGATCGATAATTAGAAACGAGCGCATTGCTGTATTTTTTTTAGAAATGTAACCTTATTTTACCTGGTTTATTACCCTGTATAGGTACATGTGGCTACCTTCACTGAAGCATCAATGATGAGCGCTGAAGAAGACTCAACATCCTCACCAGATGACGATCCATATGACGACACAGACATACTCAACTCTGCTGGCACAGACGAGGTCACCGCCCATCTGGCTGCTGCAGGTAAGTCCATATTCTAACTACTGGGCTGAAACTGAGCATTTGTTTCAAGATGAATTTGATAGATGTCTTTGAATCATCCTAAGGGAGTTTTGTGAGAATTATTGGATGTGATTTTTTGCACAATATTCACAGTGAGTTGTCTTTGTCACAGTTTTTGTAGGATAAAGTTCATCTGGAAAAACAGACACAAAACACAAATTTAATGGCCATACCTTGATGATCTGATAAATTCTTTTATTCCAGTAACATTCATGATTCTCTGTAATGATTTTAAATGAACACCAGGCGGAGCCAGTGCACTGTAGAGATAATAGCAAACGCTGCATTGCCTCCTATCATTTCCAGGCAGTACTTCTTATTTTTTTTTCTTTCTTTTAACAAGATACAAAATTGCAAATTCCTCTCTTCCTTAGACATCCTTTTTATCCTTTAAAAACTAAATTTTAAAATAAAATCAAAACAGAAAAATAATGATAATCGTTAAGGCCACACATTTAAGAAAACAGTTCAAAACTGCACAACTGCAGTCACACACAATGCACAACATGGTGTTAATGCTGTTCTGATCTGTATGTAGTTTTGCCAGTAGTCAACCATGTTCTTTCTCTTTTCTGTTCTCAGGGCCGGTAGGCATGGCAGCTGCTGCTGCCGTGGCAACTGGTAAGAAAAGAAAGAGGCCTCACATCTTTGAATCCAACCCCTCCATCCGCAAGAGGCAGCAGACCCGTCTGCTCAGGTGAGTCTTAAACAAGAGGACAACATTACCCTAATCCCCCTGCTTGTGTATTGTCTTCACCTGCAATATAAAAGATTTCATTTTTAGCACCGGTTCTTATTGTTTACTGTCAGTGAGAGTTGGCCCTGTGTAAATGCTTGCAGGAAACTAAGAGCCACACTGGATGAGTACACCACCAGAGTGGGCCAGCAGGCAATAGTGCTGTGTATTTCTCCTTCCAAGCCCAACCCAGTGTTCAAGGTTTTTGGTGCTGCTCCCTTGGAGAATGTGGTGAGTGTTATAGCCAGCAAATGACTGAGTCCAGAGTACAACTAGTAGCATTCAGAAATTTGATTTCTAATAATATATAACAGGAAAGGAGAAAAAAAAAATCTTGTCTCTGTGAGAAGATTTGTGTGCAAATGTTTACTTTTACCTGATAAGAGACTCAAATGATTAAATGATCACCTGAAATGGAGTTAGTTCAGTTTATGATTATACATTTGTTAGATGATAATAAGTAAATTGTTTCTTCACTTAACGCAAACTCTGTGCTGCTGTGCTCCTCTAGGTGAGGAAATATAAGAGCATGATGTTGGAGGATCTAGAGAACGCTCTGGCAGAACACGCCCCTGCAGGCGGAGAGCTGGCCTCGGAGCTGCCACCGCTCACCATTGATGGCATCCCAGTATCTGTCGACAAGATGACCCAGGTCAGACTCAGCGTGGTCTCTGCTTATCTACTATGGTCCAAACCTTTCAAGTAGAACAACCTCATTTAACCACAGACACAGTCACAATGTCAGTGTTGCCAGCAGAGGGCACCAGTTGGCAACAAATCACATAATCACAGAGTGTTTGATGTACATTGACAAGAACTTAGCTTTATACATCAAGGTCAGGCATTCATATATAGCTGTTTTCAATTTATCTGTCACTAGAAGAGTTTGTTCCATCTATTGTATTTCAGATATACTGTATGCCCGAGGCCCAGGTAGTCAGTGTCTGAAAACAAGCCAGGCCTCCTCTGTTTGTAGGCAGGCTGTGGAACACATTGAGAGGAGGTGGACAGTAAACTGCTCTTTGTAGGCCTTTCACTGCAACATTGGCAGCCTGAGCCCTCTCTTCACCCGAGGGATCCCGGCTTGTTTACTCTACGATCCCAGCACTGCTGACGCATTCTCTGGATCATCATCAGACTAGCCAGCATGACAGTGGCCCTCAGAGACGCTCCTCAACCCCGGGAGCACGACAGCCAATCCCAATGCCAGATGAGTCCTCGGAGGGCAGGTGTTAGTTGGTGCTTGTTTTTCTCGAGGTTCTAGGATGAGATTATCATGAGTAACCTGTTGCTTCACTCATCTTCACCTAGCCAGGTAGAGTGGTGTGGGTGAGAGGTATATATGTGCCATGTGTTGGAGATGGCATGTTGTCTAGTCCCTCCTGATAACTGGTTTTGAATCTTGGTGAAGTATCTAAATGAGAGTTTTGTGATGAAAGGAAGCAAATTCAGACTTTTTTTCTCGTTATACATATTGAGAATGTTCTGTTGTCTTCTACACAGACATCTGTAGAAGGTTTTGTGCATTTGAAGAAATCCCAAGTGAGGTTTAGTGACGCAGGCAGAGGCTCTGGCCAGTTTGATATATGGAGCATCTGTAGCAGGTGATCCTGGGACTAGCCTGAGCCCATAATTACCCCCTAGCCTTGTTAGGGCCAGGGACCCGGCAACATAGCCGCCTTCCTAAATGCTGATTGGACCATTGCTTGGAGGATTAGGATTGGGGGGTGGGGTGGTGGGTGCCTGGACAACATGCCACTTAACTCACTAGTCACTGTAATTAGGCCATCTGTCCTTGCACACACGCATGTACATACATCCACACCAGCTACAGGTGGAAATACAAAAATCTTTTCACTACCAAGTTCTCTTTCCTTTGACTAATCTACATCATCAGCTCAGTGTTGACTGAAGCAAAGCCCCTTTTACTGTAGCCACCGCATGCAGTCCTTGTTTTTCCAAAGCTGTTGTGATAAAGTATTGACCATCCATTTTCTATCAAGATCCATCTCTTTGTTTGATGCACTCAGGAGCTGTGTGTTAGTGCTTTGTGATTGCGAGTTAGAAAAGGTGGTCTAAAGGGGGGAGGAGGGAGGGATTTATTTCCTCCGGAACCAAATTTAGCCCGTGATGTCAAGGCAGGCAGACGCTGCAGTGCCTCATTGTGCAATATAATCCCTCAGTGATGCTTGCATATTACCAGGACACTGAGGACATTGGCACTAAACCCCACCCAAGCCTGTGAGTGCATACCTCTTCTGGAAGTGTTGATGTGATGGTGAGTGCCGCTCATTGGTGCACCGAAAGCATGTATGCTGGTGGTTGATCAATAGTGAGCAAATCAGATTAGCTGAAGACCACACATGACCTGAGGAAGCACACATCACTCCATAGCAACTCAGTACATTAGATGAATAGTTACTTTTCTATGTGATATCTAGCATCATTAAATCTACCCTCAATAGTTAAAGTATCAGGTACATCTAGTTAATATAGTTCATCTCTTTTTTTAAGACAAGCGACAGTAAAATACCTAAAATATGTTGAGGTAATTTAGAAATAAAGTAAGGCTCCAAAATGTAACAGTATAAATTAATAATACCGTTTTAAAAATATCCATCGAGCTCTAATTATTAATTTCCTCAACAACATGAAAGAAGGGTTGTGATGCATCTTGCTTGAGCACTGGTCTCTTTGCAATGAGCGCTCAATTACAGTGCCTTTTTTTGGTTCTAACGACCTGTACTAAAGAGCTCTGGCTCCTTGTTTGTCAATGGTACACGTGGACACAGTGAACAAGCTCTCACTGATACAGTTAGATACAGTCACTATAATGAGATAATGACAAGAGTCTCTGCAGAACTCCATAAAATAGCACTGGTCATAAGTGATCAAAGTTAATCTAATGGTTTGACATCTAATGGTTTGATTTTCTTCTCAACACTATTGACTCACTTGTCCTTATTAATACGTACATTGAGTGTACTGGAGCCTTTGCTGGGACAGTTTGACTGCTGAACTGTGTTGGATCACCCCTGATGTTCTCATGGTGTCTGTCTGACACATCAGGCTGGAGCCACAGCCATAGATTGGTCTGTTAATAAACATGAGCGCATCGCTCTCCTTTTAGAAAGCTTGTTTCTATTTGTGGGCCCTGTCCACCTCAGCACCCGGCAGTAGGTACCCGATCAATACGAGCCTCCTGCTGCCTGTTCAAGGGCGTGTGTTTGTGGGTGAGAGACTGCAGGAGTTTTGATGTCTGTTTCACCTCTTCTCTCTGTGGATCTGTCCTTCATTTCAGGCCCAGCTGCGAGCATTCATCCCAGAGATGCTGAAGTACTCAACAGGCCGAGGGAAGCCTGGCTGGGGTAAAGAGAGCTGCAAGCCAGTGTGGTGGCCTGAGGACATCCCATGGGCCAATGTCCGCAGTGACGTCCGCACAGAGGAGCAGAAACAGAGGGTGAGAAAAAATGGAATATTACTCAAATAGTCTAAAACTAATCTGGAGAATCACAGATATTAACTTGTATGTTGAATTCCCCAGGTGTCCTGGACACAGGCGTTGCGTACCATTGTCAAGAACTGTTACAAGCAACATGGCCGTGAGGATTTGTTATATGCTTTTGAAGACCCACAGGTAACCACAGCAACCACTACCCAGCACCACCTGACAGCAGCGCCAAGCATCGCCCACCTTGTGCCCTCGCAAACTGTGGTCCAGACCATCAACAACCCTGATGGAACTGTCTCGCTCATTCAGGTATTTCTCAATTTTACTCTTTTTTTTCTGAGCAGTTTTTGATTTCTAATTTAGTGTTTCTAAAGTTTAATGCACTTATTTTGTGACTTCATCGATCTCTCAGGTTGGCACAGGACACACAGTGGCCACGCTGGCTGATGCTTCAGAACTGCCTGGTGTTACAGTGGCACAAGTTAACTACTCCACAGTGAGTGATGGAGAGGTAACAACACATACACTCACACACGTCTTAACTACCCCTTAATGTTCTGAAATGTATTAATTTATAGGTATTAAGTGCAGTCTAGGGGAACTGCCTGTTCAGCGCCACAAAGTCAAAACACAAGCCAGAAGATGGTCTTTATTACCCCATATGCTCACAAATAATTCTTTGCATGTATTATTTCTTTCTAGGTGGAGCAGAACTGGGCCACCCTCCAGGGCGGAGAGATGACAATCCAAACCACTCAAGCGTCAGAGGCCACACAGGCAGTAGCATCCCTGGCTGAAGCTGCTGTTGCTGCGAGTCAGGAGATCCAGCCAGGAGCCACCGTCACAATGGCTCTCAACAGGTGATGCTCAGAGAACTGAATGTTATTATTCTGCAGTTTTGGGGGCTGTTAACACAAGCTATAAGTGCTCTTAGCCCTCACCAGACAATAACAGAATGTGAGAAAAATGGTTCAAGGGCTTAAGGGTCAGAAAAGCAAGGTAAAGTTATATGGGAATAAACCTCTTATTTATATTTAGTTTAAAATGTTTGAATAAGACAGAGGTGGCAGGAAAAAAAGCTGTCAGTACAATAGTACAACCCCCTAATTTTCAAGGGAAATGTAAAATTATTGTGAGTGATTCTGGGTTTAGTGTTCACTGGCTCAACCCTCACGGGTTCATTAGCTGGTGGAGTGTAAGATGAATCCATAATTGGACAGACAGCTCTAACAACTGGATGAGAATGGGGACAACTGTCAGGGCAGGTCACTGAGGTCCCCTGGAGATGCAAGTCAACTACCGCTGATCCTGGTTCAGCATTTAATTAATTAGTCTGTTGCTTTTATAGCAGCAGCGTGCAAGGTGCACGGCCATTAAATTGGTTGTTAGCCACATATTTCCATGTGCTAATGGCTCACTATAATTTTCTTTTGAATGATATCACCAGCGCTAGTACAGCAGTGCTGGTGATGAATACATGATTACTTAGTAAAGTGATGAGGTCAACACTCAAGAGTCCTTAAATCTCACATTATAGACTCATCTGGTACAAATATCGTGACTACAGCAACTCTAGAAATAAACGACACACAGGGGTTGTTGTTGGTCTGTTTTCCTGAAGGAAAATCAGCCACAGACACACACTTATATTCAGATGGGACCTACAACAGGTTCTTGAACTCTGTCCCATGGAGGGCCAAATGTTTGCAGGATCTGATTACAACACAAGAATACAACAGGTGGAAAATCTCCAAATGAACATTTTCAAATGAAACCTACAGACGTGTAACTATAATCTCTTTTCATGATTTTCTGACCTTTCTGATCTTAAAGGTCGTTATTTTGTTGAATTCATGAGCCAGACGCACCAAAATGCGGAGATATGAGCTGGTTTTTCGTTGCTTTACTGTCATGGCAATAATTTTTGATGTGTATGGGTATGTCCCATTGGGGCTTGTTACCTGCACCCACCTGAGTCCTCCCTCCTCTTCTCTCCCTCCCCTCCTGCTGTTTACCTGTGCTGAACTACTCTGAGCTCTGCTCCTCAGGCTCTGGAACATTTTGTCTCTGTTTTCCAGCTCCAGAGGGAGAATACTGCATCTTTCTCTTGTTGTCTCTTCTGCTGTGTTGGCACTGAGACCAAGAATGACACCATACAATGTGGCAAAGTTTATCAGAAATAGTCGATTGTGACTGCCCCACTATTTAAGTTGTGTATATAAGTTGTTTCGCAGAAACTATTAGATTTATTGCAGAAGATATTTACTTCTGAAAACATCAAAATTCAGTTTCTTTCACCAACTGGATAATCCGTCATCTTATTGAACAACATTCAGATGGGTGTTAACCACATTCAGCCACAGTGCAATGGCATCATTACCGTCGACTGTCTCTGTCTGCACTCTCTCGGCTCCTCCTCCTCCTTATCAATCCCACTGTATTTCTATCTCAGATGTGATTATGAACCAAGCTGTGAACAGTTCCATTAGTTCATAACGAAGTGGCTGTGGTAATAGGCTCGTGGTAAATCCACTGGATGGATCTGGTTAATAAAACTGCTTTGTTAGACCCGTAGCACCTGGCGTTTAGGAAGATGTGACAGATTCTCCATAAGTCCAGACTAGAAAAGCCTCTTACAGCTCATATACTCCTACCTCTTCACCTCACATCTCTCTAATAACCCTTGTGTGTGTGTGTGTGTGTGTGTGTGTGTGTGTGTGTGTGTGTGTGTGTGTGTGTGTGTGTGTGTGTGTGTGTGTGTGTGTGTGTGTGTGTCCCTAGACTTTGTATGAAATATTTCCTAATATACATCATATAACACATCCATCTTGTGATCATGTTTTAATTCAAAGATGTTTACACAGTGATGTTCATTTGCTTTTGTTTAGTTTTTTATCAAGTTATACATTGAATCTTTATCTGTGTGTGTTGCAGTGAGGCAGCAGCTCATGCTGTAGCGACACTGGCAGAGGCCACTCTACAAGGAGGAGGGCAGATTGTCTTGGCAGAGACGGCAGCTGCTGTGGGGGCACTAGCTGGGGTTCAGGATGCCACAGGTACATATTCACCCCACAATGTGCAATGCTATTATTGGCTGAGATGACAATACACCTTCAAAGACAGTATTTACACACTCAAAGATCCCATACAATATCAGGATTTTGTATTGTATTGTTTTCTTTGGCTTGACATGATGATTCGTTTGGGTTTTTGAATCCTCCAAAACTGTGTTTGTTTTCTTTTCAGTCAAACTAGTTTCTTCCATTTTTTTTACACACTTAGAAATTGAATAATAAATGTGATGATGCAAATGTTGCTCAGTCATTTTTAGCATCACATTGTGTGTGTGTGTGTGTGTGTGTGTGTGTGTGTGTGTGTGTGTGTGTGTGCCCCAGCCAATGGCATTTCTAATTAGTCTTACTAAGTGTAAGCTTTCCTGCAAAAGCACTGCGGTGAGGTCTCTGAGCTCCTACACTCTAATCTGCTCTCTGCTGATGTGACAGATTGTGTGGTTTTTGTGTGTGTGTTTGTATCTTGCAGCTCCTTTTTCTTTTAATGATACACTACCTACATGACCCTATCGTCAGCCGTCCTTACATGTGCTGCTGTGGCTGGTTGTGTTGTGTGTGTGTGTGTGTGTGTGTGTGTGTGTGTGTGTGTGTGTGTAAGTGTCATTTGGGATTGGACAAGTTTGTAGTGACAGCCTCACATTCTTGTTGGATAGCCTTAGCAACATTTAAGCATATGTTCAGTCAGTATCCTCAGGGAGGGATGTACATCTACTGCTGGTCAATGAGAACATCAGGGGACACGTTGCTAATTATATGGATTACCATATGTGGTCTATAAATGTCACTATCCTCTTGCACATGAATACAGATATACTGGTGAAACCAAACACAAAATACATCATATGTATCATTTTCTAGCCTGTCCTGGTGTTAACTGTCACTCTTCGATTTCTCACTGTCAGCATCAGACAACACAAGACTTGGTGTTAAATAAAACGTAAATGCCTTAGAAGCAAGTTAATCACATCATTATCATATATTGATAATATTTTTAGATATTTATTTATTATGGTTTAATTTACATTCATTTCTGGTGTCACAACAATTCAATAATCTCTTTTAGCAGAGATGTGCATTGAGTTATTTATTTTATAATCAGTGAAATCATTCAGTAAATTAATTTGAGAAATTCAAATATTTGGCAAAACACACATCTTGTCAAGCTGTCAGTTTTGTTCTTATTCGTGATTTTTTTTTTCTAATCAGTGCCATCCTACAATGGGATAAATACACACATACACAAACACACTTGTACGAAGTACACTAGTCCTGGGGCATCAGCATGTCCCTCAGGGGCCCTCCTAAAGAGCTTTGATCCACTCCATTATCAGTCCATGGTCTAATCACTGGGCCAGCTGTCAGCACACAACCAGGATCTCTAACTTTTCTGTATACATACACACACACACTCATATATATATATGTATGTATGTATATGTATATGTATATGTATATATATTGTTCAAGTGCCAAAATTTGCACCATTTGCCAGTCTTTATTTGCACATTTGCACGTAAATGTACATTGAAGATACTAAAATCTTAGAACTGCAGCTGTTTGACATCTTGCTTCCTCAGGGGTCATTTGGCTGCAATAGCTCACTTTAACAACTAATGGAGCTGCCAAAGCCAGTCTTTCTCCCGACTATTGACCTTAGCTAATCAGAGTAGTGCTACACACGAGTGGAGAGCATCGCTTGAAGTGCACTGGCCCAGACACCGCTGATTGGCTTGTGTGGTGACCCTTCACTGACAAAGGCATGCAGTCACGCACACACACACACCAATATGTACACATGGCCACACAGGGCACGGTCCTTAATGTCCAAGTAGTCATGTTCAAGTGGCCGAGGGAGGCACTTCACTCAGTAACTGTGCTATGTCTGTACGTCACAGTGCCGAACCATGGCCCTGTTCCCCAAGCCGTCCTCCGTAATCACTCCTCCGCCAGCACAATTACCTGCATCAGCACAACTTAGCTCTGTCAAAAATCATCAGCGAGTGGGCTTAGCAAGACCCCAACAATTACCAACCTGATAAAAGGGTCTTTATTTATTTTTGAGGGACCCTAGTATGAATGCTAATAACAATGTACAGTTTGTTTTGTTCCTCCAAAAATATCTCTAAATAATATAGGCACTAAAATACAGTTGAAAGCGACCCCAAACCTCGGCGCGCTCAATGTCCAACTTCTTAACTCACAGTAATGGGAGCGAGAATGAGCCACTGACATCCCTTACACTGACCTTCTTGCCTGCATGTGACACTGTGACAGCTTGGAGGGTGGAGCAGAGGCCCACGTGACGGCAGCAATAATCCCTACAGACATACACACACACACACAGCTGGGAATGGGGGAAGCAAGCTAAGGACATTCAGTTGGACCATTGTTCAGAAATGCTGTTTCTGTAACATGGCTGCCTCCTGTCACAGAACAATTACTTGAGCTGGACTGACTCCAAAGATTTCCTCTGGAGAAACACTGAATGAGTAGTATTTGTTAGTGTTAGTGGGGGATTTAATCATTGTTGTCATTATTTAAATAATCTTTAATCTTTTTCTTAATTGATTGATTGTACTAGTCTATAAAGTTTAATCAGATAGTGAAGAAGGCCCTCTAGTATTCCCCAGAACCTAAGGTGTTGTCTTCAAATCGCATTGCCCTTTGTCCAAAACAGTAGCAATAACTACGACTATGACTAAAGGTTATTTTAATTATCATTTTATCTATTTATCATTTTTTAATTGATCATTTTGTTCATTAAATATCAGGAAAGCAATATATTCAGGTTACTTCTTTTGCAAGACCAATCATCCAAAATAAGAATATTATAACTAAAATATAGTGTCCCATCTTCTTTCCTCAGGTCTGGTCCAGATCCCGGTCAGCATGTACCAGACTGTAGTGACCAGTCTCGCACAAGGCAACCGGCCCGTCCAGGTTGCAATGGCACCTGTGGCAACACGCATAGACAACACTGTCACTCTGGACGGGCAGGCGGTGGAGGTCGTGACCCTGGAGCAGTGACATTTGTGACCCTGAAAGGAGTAGAAGGCACTGAAGAGCCACCTTGGAGATTTGTTTATCCTACTGTTTTCAAAGACATCATGCTGCGTACAATGTCAAATATATTTTTAAATTTACATCCATGGGGGGAGGTAAAAGTGAGTTATCAATGCATCGTGTTTACTATGTAAAGAGTTTTGCTTTTGTTGGTGTAATTTTTTTTCCCGTTTAGCTTCATGTTTTTGTTTTTGTCTGTCTTTTTTTTTTTTTTAGCTCTGTGATGTATTTAGTATTTATTTCTTTAAAAGTAACCTTTACTGAAAAACAAAGATGAACCAAAAAAAGAAAAAAGAAAAAAAAAAAAAAAAACACGGGAGGAATAGCCACCACTGCTTCACCCAGAGTGTGTTTCACGATCGCTGTTTTGGATTTTCTATGTCGTCTATGTGCTTGACTGTTTTGTTTTTAGGATACATTTACAATTCAGTGCCATGGTCAGAAATCACTCCTTTCTGTTTCCAACACTTATAAATTTCACTCTTTCCACCTCAACTCACCTAACATTCAGAGCTGCAGACACTTTCAGACATTTCTCTCACATTAGATGATAAACACTATGTTTGAATACTGTCTTCCCATGTGCTTTTCCCTGTGCTGTTTTACTGTTGTCCATGCACATGTCAAGATTTGTGAAGACTCAGGATATTCATCAAGGTGTTTTTTTTTTACTGCTGAACTGCTGAGCTGACTTCTTGAAGCATCCATTTTGTCCACCAAATCCATTTCTTTACTGTGCATGGATAGGAGCAAAAAATGTTGTTTTGTTTTTTAACATGAACGACTTTGTATGTCACTTAAACATGGTGATCTGTGTCACTTTGTTTACCACAGGAGGTTGGTTATACTTGGACAAGAAACTGCAGTATAAATGTGTCATACAAACATCAACAGCAAAAAGATGATTTCTTTAAGTCTTATAACAAAAAAAGTAATAATTGCTTGCCAAGAATCGACTTTGTTCGATGCAGCTGTAACAGTTGGTTCAACTCACCACCAAACTCATGTATGTCAAAAATAAAGTCCAATAGACTGGCTGCTCTTCACCATTCATACTGTTTCTCTCCTGGTTGTCAAAGCACTGGTCATCCAGAAGTTTAACCATCAACGCATGAATTATTGAAGCTACATTTGTCAGCATTTTAACATATTAACACTTGAATCATATCTCAGTGCGCAATAAGGGCATATGAGCTAGTTATTTTTTCACTCGGTCTGCCAATCTTTATAAACCAAAACAACTACATGACAAAGTCAAAACAGACGTATTACTTGATCAAATCACCTCACATCACATGATATACAGGAAAAAGCAAAGGCTTCATCATGATGCAACATTTAAATTATTAATTTAGTTATATGTAATATATATATTATATATATACAAGTTATATATGTGTGTGTATATATATATATATATATATATATATATATATATATATATATATATATATATATATGTAACTTGTTTGATCCTTAAACTTTATGACGCAGGGTTTAAAGCAGACTTGTCGTTAGTCTTGACTTAAAACTTACCAGTGACTTGCAAAGCTTTGATATTTTTACACCTTTTAGTTTAATTTCAGATCTGGGTTTCACTTGTTATAATGTTACAACTTTACCTCTTCCTTTCTTTAAGAAACATACATTTTTCTGCATTTTCCAATGATACAGTTGCCACAAAGTCCAATAAGCCCCACACTCTCCTCTGCAGCTTCCCCATGTTCCCTGCCGTGACAGACAAGGCCATGATTACATCATAAGCTGCCCGAACCTCCTCTGCTTTAAAGCCTGGGATTTGCTAGCAGGGCCCTTCTGTTGCAGAGTAGGACAGAGAGAGAGAAGCATTCAGGCCTTAATCTATCAGGCGTCAGTGTATATCCTGCTCTTCCTCCAGATTAAAACCGAACCAGGTTGCATTCACAGATAAAAATATCCCACTTTCTTTCCTATTTTACTATTATATTCTCCCACCATTTTAGACTGCATCTTAATGGTAAGCAGTGGACAGTATGAGTCTATGAAGGCAAATGAGAAAACTACAGTAGTTGAGTCATCGTAGGAGTGTGGTGCGCATGCTTATCAAACTATCACTGCAGATTAACGAGCCTTATTAGTGATCTTTCTCAGAAAAAGGCCTACACCCCATGACACCCAAACATCCTCCTCTATTTGTATCTGTCTGTACTGAAACCTTTCAGCTATACCATTAATTCCAAAACAACGTGAGTTATGAAATGGCACCAGTTCAAAATGTTGAAGTTACTGACTCCATCCATTGTATTCGCTTCCAAAAGTCTGTAGTGAAAGTACTTAAATTCACATAAATTCATCTGATATGATAAAGTAAAGGGAATCCCATGGTTGAAAGTAAAACACGTGCCCTCCAGTATAGTTTTTGGGATTAAAATGAAGTGTCTAAGAGATTGAGCACCAGGAAATGATTGTCATTATTCTATAGACACACCTTGTGATCATTGCAGAATGTCTCCACCCACAATTATGAAGTGTCTTTCCAAATACAGTTGCAATTTTAATATCTTTGTCCAAATCCACAAATAATTTTGCAAATAAATCATGCTTCCTTGATCTTCATCAAGGACAATCATTACAAAAAACAACCAAGTAATTTTATTTAAATTTCCTTAAACCCTGTGAGGATGATGCTGTGTGTTTATATGAACAGATATTTGTCGGTTCCTCTCATCGCTTGTGCTGGTCCCCACCTAGGCCACAGAATGATGCTTTTACAAGAGACAAAAGCCGGTGCTGCACTGTGACACTGTTCAGAGTTACATCATCATGCGCCACACCACAGTGCACTCTTCCAATCATCACATCCATCAACTGACTTTGAACCTGATTGGATGTCATTAAAACCATCCAATCTAGGCAGTCAGGCTACCGAGTGAGTGCCTGGACTCCACACTGGGGGCAATAGGTTTAGAGGGGGAAGATCACTGGGTAGTGTGTAGGCAGCGCTATTGATCCTCCCCCCAGCCGGTGGACAAGGCTCCAGTAGTCAGGCTCCACAGGGGGCACTGCAGGGTGAAAAGGGAGGGGTTGGTCATTCTTGTTGCCTGGAGTCGTGCAGGCAGACTCCAGGGCAGAGCTTTAATCTCCACTAATCGTTTCTTAATACGTGCATCCCAGGCCCTACACCCCCCACACACACACTCATACTCACACATGGGCACACACATATGCACAAACGGCTTGTTGTCCAAGCCCCCACTTGCTCTAACAAGAGATTATCTCCTACCCCTTGTCCTGAGCATACTGGACCACAACTTGAGAAACCATCCACCTGATACAAGGAGATCAACTCTATAACCCGCATAACTGAAATTATGTTCCTGAAAAATGAGTATTTGTATATTTATTGCTGTTTAACCATCAGGAAATAAATCCCTGCTGTTTGTGTACCCCACTCTCCTGAGATGGAACCGTTTATGAAATACTGGTGCAGCATTTCCCATAAATTCTAAAGCATCAGTGGATGTGTTGCTGAAGAAGCGTCTTCCCCCATCATGTAGAAATGGGGATAGTCTAATAGTCTAATAATGGCATCCTCACCTTCCCAACTTACACCTCTGTCCACCTCCAGCCCAGACACTGCGTAAGAACGATGATAATCTCATTTCACTAATGCTCTGCAGCCTACATTAGAACACAGGCGAAGCACTGTCTCAGCCTAACTCTACCCACCCAGGAAACTCTGTGTGTGTGTGTGTGTGTGTGAGAGAGAGAGAGAGAGAGAGAGAGAGAAGGGAGAAGGGGCCAGGGGGCTGTGGGATAGAGGGGGCACTGAAAAATGCGGTGTAACCTGAGCTGCGCAGCCCATCTGGAGCAGGTCTCGCACTGAGTTATCCCACAATGCACTTTGCTGCAGAGAAGATCATTAGAGTGAGTCTGAGACAATGGATCAGTCTTTTGAAAGTATTTATTTGCATCACAGATAAAGTGAATTTGTATGATAAAAGAAAACAAAATGTCATTTGAGTGATACAAGCAGGTGTACACACACACACACACACACACACACACACACACACACACACACACACACACACACACACACACACACACACACACACACACACACACACACACACACACACACACACTTGTACCCACTATGCATGTCATGTGTCAATAATGTTCTGTAACACGAGATACAACCGGTTAACCTGAATTTGTTGTGTAGTGAATGAGAGCTTGTGCTCTTTTATGTCATCTAGTGTGTGAATCACCACAATCTCAGCACTTACCCTCTCTTAATGGCCGATCTGCACAAAAGCAGAAGAGGTGAGCACAGGTCTGATGATGACATCTATGTAGATCAAACATAGCTAGCCTTCAGGCAAAGTGGTAACAATACAAATCATATTAGCTAAAGCTGAAGTGTAGGCTATAAAGCAGGATTTATACAAAGGCAGATAAAGAGGTTTTAATCCTCAGATCCCCCTGTCACCTACATTAGCAGACCCTGACCCAGATATATGAAGCTCTAGTCTGTAGCAGCTTTTTGAGCCATACTGTCAATGGACTGCAACAGCAAATCAAACCAACATCTGAGAAAGACTGCTTCGCTCTCCACCCTTTTCTCATTTGGGAAGGGAGGAGGGAAAAAGGCTGCATTGAAAGAGAAGGGTAAGATGACACCGCACAGTTTGCCAATTATGCCACAGAGCTAAGAGAGGAACCCCTGGATGGTTGGCTGAAGGCAGAATAGCTGATCCTCTATACATGAAGTAGACCAGAGTCCCTCACGCTGCATGGCTCAACTCATGTGATCTAATGGTGCTGACCAGATGAACAAAAAGAAACTACAAGCCAACACATTAAAAACATGTGAGGATCCAAACAATAATCATATCCATTACAAATTAACTAGTTGATTTTTCTTGTCTCAAAGAATATATCAATTATTGTGGTCTACACCAGGAAAATTTGTGAAAATGCCCAAAGTGACATCTTCAAATTGATTGTTTTTTTCTCATATTAATCACCTTAATCATCTTCACATTTCAGAACCTGTAAAAGAACAAATAATGGCATTTCTTCAATGAATCAGTTATTGATTATAAACACTAACTGGTTCGATTGTCTTAGTTGAGGACAGACTGAAGATGATCAATAAGCGTTAGTTTCTGTGCGATTGATGTACAGGTTAGATGTTTTAGGTTGCGCTGACAGACGTTTTTAAATTGATTGCATCGGAAACTCTTGTTTCAATAAATACTTGTATTGATTTTTCATTCATTTCATTTTTTTACCATTATCTCTCGGAAGATTACGACATGATGAACCAAAAAAGTCTCTTTAATGGCTAGTGATTTTAACTTGGAGTCTACAAATTTGGCAAACAACGTTGTCCCATGTCTTATATACACTGTCCCTAAAAAAAGTCACTGGAGCTCTGAGGCTGGGGTGCGCAGGGGAGGAACAGAGTCTCACCCCACCCTTCACCACCATCAGCCACTCACTCAATAACATGCCCTTAAAACTGCTTCTCCACTTGGGACCGGTGGGGCTGCTTTTGCCCTCTGCATTGGTTTTTAGCTGGTTGTCGCTCTCAAGCAGTAGTTGGCAAGTCTAGAACCACCGGATCCATCTACCTCACCAGTGTGAGTTCTACCATTGCCAAACACCACCAGAGAGCTGCTGGGCCCGTTCAGACCCCTGGGAGCCATATATATGTTTTTTTGTTTTTTTCTGAGGATGTTGAAGCGATTCAGATTGAAAGAAGGAACTTGCTAAAATGAGATTAGAATAAAATCTTAATTAGGAAAAGTGTAGAAGAGGAGATATCTTTAATAAACAGTGAGAGAAAAGAAAATGAACTTGTCAGCATGTCTATATCTGTTAAAAGTATCTTTACAGTCAGGTCACGAAGACTAGATTATTTGAAGGAACAACTGGAAGGAGAAGATGACTTACAGGGGACAGTGAGGTCAATCATAAGTCATTTCTAGCTAAGAGATACCAAAACATGTACAAAGAAGATTACAATCAACATTTATGCAAAATGATGGCAGTCTATCTTGTCCTATATTGGCACTACACATAATTGCTCAAAGTATATATACAGAAGCAAAAATGTGCTAGTGCCAAAATGGGCAAAGAAGAAAGGTGACTGTGGCATCCAAACGCAAGCAGCTGTTGTTATAGAGACACATCAGCACAGAGAGATGATGTCGAAGTACCCAGCGAGACATGCACAGCTCAGCCCATGCAACCGCACCAGAGTCATTACATCACATTCACTCCACCCACAAGCACAGGAGAGAGGACAGCCACAGACTGTAAGCTGCTATGGATGGGCATCATCAAGTGGTTCTTTCTCTGCTCTGTTTATGGCCCTATGGTAATTCACTGATAGTGAGCTCTCACAGTGAATTCTACCAGTGCCATACACAGAACAGGAGTCATTATCACCCCAACACCTAGGCCAACTAGTCATCCTGTGAGGATAGTCTGCCCAGAGGAGAAAAACTAAGCAAACAAGACCACCGACCCTCGTGAGGAGAGAAGAAACAACAGCCTGGAGAGAGAGAGAGAGTGGGATAGAGAGAGAGAGGAGAGAGAGAGAGTGAATAAATGATGAGAAACAAGAAGAGAAACATCCACAGCCTTCAATATGTCCACAGTGATACAGTGATGCAGCTTAACACAAGATGCACTGCACTGCAGTAGAATGACCCACACATTAAGTAACAGGTCAAAGGCGAGTATGTCTTAATGTTAACAGCTAAGTATAGGTCCAGTCAATCCTACGAGTGAACAAACATCCTCTTCTAATTGTCACTGCTAATCACCTGCAGTGCCATCTTTAGTTCTTGGAAATGCGAATTAAGATAAACAGAAGATAAATATAAAGCAGGAGACTGTTCTCCTCTTAAAAATATAATGTGTTTATGAATGGAATAAATCAATTATTGTAGCTTGTGCAATAATATTGTTTTGATTTCTGTGTAACCGCAGTGGTCTCCAATCATTTTTTTTTTTTTTTTTTTTTTTTGCTTCATTTAAAAACCTCTTTTGATTCAAGAGGTTATTTTACAAAATGAATGCGCCATAAAAACCTGAATGTTTCAGATTTTTTTTTGCAAACATCTAAAAAAGAAAGGAATGAATAAACTACTCAATTTTAATTCATACATAATAATTCCATCTGGATTCCAGTGGCTGCTAATATTCTGTGAAGACACAATAAGGAAATAAACACTGTTAAATTGAATTTTCATGCTCAATGTCTAAAACATAAATTCTCTTTATAAATTCTCTTTTAATAATCTCCCCCTCTACATCCAGTTTGTCCAAATGAGTGACACCCCTTTATTTGCTGCATAGATTAGTTTTGTTACTTTGACCCATAAGTGTTCAAGTCTGCATGACAGAGACGTACCATCATGATCTGTGGGAAGCTTTTTTAACACAAGTAACACAAGCAAATTTAGCAGCTGGTTTGTAGGCTTTTGCCATCTCATCCACAATAAATATCATGAGCTCAATTGAACCTTGTATAAAATTTGGCATGACGTCTGTGTGCTGGTTGTAAGCTCGCACTTCACAGGTATTTCATTCCTGTCTAAACCACCAATCCTAGAAAAGTCAAATAGCATGCATGACATTTTAAAGAAAAACTACAAAAAATATATTTAATTCTAGCTCCTTCTCTCTCTCAGCTCAACATTAATGACTCAGTATGATAAAAAATGTTTGCATGAACTACAATAAAACAAATCTGCATCCGAGCGATAACCTTCAATCCATTTCCTGACCTTGGATGTGTTGTCAAAAGCATCTTTGCGCTGCAGATAATCTGAATTCGAGAGGCCAACATCCTCAGCTCTGTCCTGCCAGGGCCCAGACGCCCCACCCCTTAGTTCAGCCATTAGCTCCTTCATCCTGGGCCCTGCAGTGCGCAGAGCTCCCATTGATTCCAGCGATCAAACCATGTACTAAGTGATTCCTCAGACGCCCAAATGGCTCCCTGAGCAAGACTCCCATTGCCATTTCCTGGGGAAATCAATAGCACTAAAAAGCCAAGTCGAAAAGAACCTGTGTCCTTTAAAGGCTTGCCCATGTCCTGTTTTTCCGCACCTTAATTAGTTAATAATGGAGGTTCATGAGATTTTAGTCATATATCATTATAGAAGAATGTCTATGACACCTGACAGAAGAATAAAAGAAAGAGAAAAAAAAAAAAAAAATGAATGAAAATTTGAAGCATATCGCAGGAACATGTTTGTTGATTGCATTTAGTTATTAAATTACCTAAAGAGGTTTCATTAATAGTTTATCTATTTCTTTTATTCTCCCGTAAATATGAATTTTTATTGTTTAATCATCTGAGTTAGGATGACAAACAAAGCTATTTGTTTCCATGCGTCATCGAGGCCAGCTTTCAAAATACAAAGCACATCTGCATTAGCCTTTATAAACTATAACAATAATATAAAATAATCTGATGTAATTCAGGTGAAAAATATTATTATTATTATTATTATTATTACCATCACTGGTTTGCATAGTTACAGTAATCATGGAGCTTCTGTCTTGATTGAATAATTCCAGAATTATAATCTGAATTAAAGGATCCTGTGCAAAAAAAAATAAATAAATAAATAAATCCCAATTTATATCAAGATATTGCTGCACCATTAAACATTAAATGAACAGAAGGTTGAAAAGATGGTGCTGATGTGTCTGATGTCTAAAGAGATGTTTAAAAAAGCACTATTTTTTTTTTTTTTTTTTTCCCAAGATCATCAAGGAGCATGTGAATTTACTGACATGTTTTATTCTCCATGGCCCGGATTGGCTTTTCTCTGCCTTTGGTTAATTTAACCTCAGAGCCTCAGTTCTCAAAGTCCCTTCAGTTAATCGCATTTGTCTGAGGAGGGAGTCTACAAGTCCTCAACTTCACGGTTATTTCAGGAGGATTTATCACTCCTCTAAGTCCTGCAGCAAGATCCAAATTCACTATCAGTCATGCAACCTGAGGGCTTTGATTGTTTGCCCCGTTTAAAAAAAAAACGGAAAAAAGAGCTGGTGGGGGAGAGAGAGGCCTTTAAAAGAAAAACAAAAAATCACTGTTAATCCTTTTGCGGATTTACAAGCGAGTTTATTCATATGTTGTTTAAAAAACGTACGATTGGTTACTTCTTCTGTCAACCTAAATATTAAAAAAATTAAGAAAACACAGAAATCGCTACAAATCAACAGAATTAGACCTAAAACCTCGGTAGGCAACTTGAACTATATTATCTTTGCAATTAAGAAAATAAAAGCAGGTGCAAACTACGAACCTCCATCATTATTCAACATAATACTAAGTGTATTAACATGGCCACTCCAGAAATGTAATTTATTTAAACAATAGTGGCTCACAATTAAATTTTGCTATATTTAACTGTTTTTCTTTTTTTCTTATGTCGGGCACATTTAATCAGTTCGCACTATTTATGGGTCAAGCCAGGGACGCATTGCGTTAGTTTTCATTTACTGTGCTGCAGTTACATCAGTTTGCTGATTTTAAAATTGGTTAAATTCCGGTTTAAATTCAAAAATAAATCAGCCGTGACATCGAGTAATAATCACCTCAATATATCCCAATTTCACAAAGGAGCGTTGCATCTGTTTATTATCAGATTTAAATTGCTCTACTTTCCTCCTCTTAATGCGCATCTTTCCTTCACTTTAAAACAGATTGTCTATCAGTTTATAAAACATTATGATTAAAAGTGTATCAACGGACATAAATATAGTTCATACCTTCCGCAGAGTCCATCGTCGTGCGTCATGTCTTGAGGCTACAAACTGCACTGAAGTCGAAGCCCGTCAACACATTTTTAACCTATCGTCATTATTTTAAGGCTTTTCCACTATTAAAGTCGTGTTGAGGCAACACAAGCCTCCGGTCCGTGTTGCCCGCAGCAGGACTGCAGAATTACAATGAAACAAAAGAAATCCAAGCGGCGTCCTCAACTTCCTGAGTATCAAATGTCAATTTCAGCCCTGCGCTGCTCTCCTCTCCTCTCTTCACCTCTCTCTCTCTCTCTCTCTACACTCAAACCTCCTCCCTTTTACCTGCGCGTCCACACCGCACACTGTCAGAAACAAAGGTGCTCTGCGCACCTTTTTAAAGGCGCAGTCACGCAGAAAACGGCCCCACAGACACGAGGAATGCGTCATACCATCCAAATTTACATGTAATATTCCAAACATTTAGCAGATGCATTTAAAAAAAAAGCGTGCGTAAACCTATTCTATATTTATTGCATTGCACGAAGCGCACACTCAAACTCCAACCGTTCATGTAGCTCCCACGCAGCCTCTTCTTTAAAAGGCCTCAGGGTACCAAACACACCGCTGATTACCTGTGTTCATAATAGTGGAGTTTTTTTTTCTACTGTATAGAAACGAGACTCAAACAGCTCCCATCCCACTCTCCCACTACTTGGTTTCAGCTGCCACTCCGGGGATTTTCTCGGTTGGAAAAAAGAGACAAATTTTCACTCATCTGAGCCCACATCAAACCAAATATCCACACGCTGTTTGTGTCTGAGTTTCTCCTGCTCTGGTGCGTTCGCGGCCTCTGGTACCTGCACGAGTCTACACCGCGAGTCTCTTTAAGGTGGATCTCTGCGGAGGAGGAGAGGAGACCTTAAAATGGTGCCGTTTTAACCCGAGGACTGGTGCAGTCTGAGCGGATGAGGACTGGTTTTGTCCCTCCGGATTAAACGATTTCCTGACTAATATTTTTGGGACCAACCCCCTCTATACACAGACGCTTCTGCATTTTGAGTCCAGGTCTTTATTATTATTATTATTATCTATTATTGTAACATAGACCAGTAGTTTTTTTTTTTAAATACAAATTTATATGAAATAGGAAAATAAAATCTTCAGTGAGGCCTTCATAACATCTTCATAACTTGGCTATTTCAGACCATGACTGCATTAAATTCATGTAATATTGATACACACTTAGTGATCTCTATTGTACTTTATACAATTTTAATATTTATCTCTTATCATGTCCCTCAGACCTGATGCCTGATTTTCTTTTTCTTTTTTTCTAAACGGCCTTTCCTGGAAGAGTAGAGGCCTTTAGGCCTGAGGATCGTTATGTGCAGGTCAACAGTGCAGCCTACTGTTTACCTTATCATGAAGCACCTGCAGACCACAATGCATCCTCTATGGAGAGAAAGACAGACAAATGATAAAGCATCTTTAAAAAAAATCTGTTCATCTGTTTTATTTAGCTACTCTAAAATAATGTGGACAAACCGGATCATTGAGCTGTATAATTTCTGGAGCAAACAAAAGACTAGAAAGCTCATTAATGTCCAGTTGCGTTGGTGTTTTCAGATATTAAACCAGCCATACATTAGATAGACTATTTGGCGCATTTTTCCCAGCCCCCTCCCGCCCACCTCATCATCCCTGGGATTAGTTTTAGTCGGCTGATGCTGTTGAGGCTGCAGTTCTTTGGGTCGAGATGCTGCAGGATCAAATGACCACGTCCAGATGGCTAATGATTATCAAATGCTGCATTTAAAGCCCACACTAGTGGTTATTCTGTGCAGATTGCATAACATTTCCTGTCCGAGGAAAAGCAGGAAAAATACCTTTGCTGTAATGACTAAATGTAGACCTGAGAGTCTTTATATTCTGCGTATTTATATTCCACTACTAATACTGCAGGTTACAGTCTAGTTCGTTAACATCAAAACCCTCAGAGTTAAAGCAATACAACCTGACGTGGAGCTGATGAAGGTTTGACGCAGGACGCAGCAGCAGCAGCATCTTTCCGGCCTCACCAGAGGCTCCAGCCCAGTGTTGCCCCTCATTCTCCTCCAGAGTCTCAGTAGGAGCCACACACCAGCCAGAGGCGTCACCAGCTGAAGTGAGAGCCCGAGACATGTCCCCAGTTCACTTTTGGATGCCTAATATATGAGGGTGAGTTCTACCCATGCTCCTCTCCGATGGCCAGCCAGAGTCCATTTACCTGCTGTTGATAATTAGGCAGATAAGAAGGTGGTCAAAGCTCGTCTAATATTTAGAGTTGACGAAGCTGGGGTTTGGTTACACTCTATTCAGAGTGAATAGCGACGGTGAAATTAATCCGCGATGAGTCGTCGTTGCTGCTCAGCGTTGAGGAGCTCGAAGCCCGAAGCTCTCCAGGCCTTGACGTGGTTTCCACCTGGAAAAGCTGAAACTGGAGCCGAGGATCATCTGTGTGACAGGCCGGGTGTGTATAGGAGATGAGTAGGCCTCGATGAATATTTAAAATACTCATTTGGTTTTGATGTTATTGTGGTCGGAGCCAGTTCTTAAAACAGGTGCCAGCGGAAGAGATCAGGTGGACGCTGTGCGTTTGGGTCGCCACGCGTCTGATCCATGCCATATGATAGGACGCTGGATGAAATAATAATGCGGCAAGATTTAGTCTGCTGCTCTCAAAAAAAAAAAAAAAACCTAAATGGCAACAATAGAGATCATTTTATCAGGAAGACAAGGCAACATCTAACATATTTTATTATATATAATCAAATATCCGCTCAAACCTTCCCAAATACATTCACCACTGATTCGATGATTTTAATTATCGTAATTATTAATCCAGTTATTATTCTAAATATACACATAAAGAAATAAAATGACAAGACATTTTCAAAAACATTAGGCTAAATCATACAGGATAAATGTGGTGGTTACTAATTTCCGTTGTGGGGGAGGATGTTAATTTCAGACTCTCTTGATATGAAATTACATTTTAGCTCCTACTTGTGCAGAGGATTACTGAGCAGGGGATTATTCACTGCCTTCGGCACATGCGGCATCATTACTCAGAACAATAATAACAATAATAACAAAAACATTGTAAAGATGACAATAAAAAAAAAAATAGGGTCATGAAATAAGCTGCAAATCTGCAGTCTATTTTGAAGGGATGTCTTGTGTTGGAAAAGCAAAAGAAAGAAATAGGGGAATATTATTGTCTGTTTTGATATATGATGTTGAGAACTGCTGTTTTTCTGTAAAACAACTTCGTACCTTAGTGACTACACACACAAACCACGTCCTGCAGGGTCTTCTACCCCAATGTCTCTCTGCTGTCTGCTCCTGCTCTGGGCCTCTGTTATAGGTGGGTGGGGGGCATGTTAATCACTGGGTCATCTATTAGTAAAGACCAGGGATCATTGTATTGCTGTTGCTGCACCACCTCCTCCTCCTGCTCCTCCTCTACTCCCCCACTGTGCCACTGAAACGGAGCTTGTAACCCGAGAGAGCCCATTGCCTGCCACCCAGCCCCAGCCTGAGAAACCCAACACACACTTGGCCATGGTACGCCCAGATTGGTTGACAGTCAGCTCACAAGCAGCCAGGTATTAGAAAACCACCACCAGATATTTCAGGTTACTATTTTCAGGAATAGAATTTTTAAATGGTCTTTATTTTATATAATTGCACCATTTTACATTGCACAATTGCTCAAAAAAAGGATGGAATACTGCAGTACATCCATAGAGACCTCCTGTCATATGGTAATGCATGATGGAGTATAACCTGGGCTACTAAAGCGTTCATTAAAAAAATGTACACACACGGCAGATTTGCTGCTAAAAGCTTTGCAATGGAAAATACCGCAGCCAACAGTGATTGATCATAACTTGCAGCAGACAGTCCATGAGCCTAATGTGGAGCCTCAGGGCATCGTAATGCCTTAAAAGGCCACAGTGGCACAGGTCACCTGACCACCCTGATGCATGTAGTCCAATCAGAAGGCGGCTGTGTTTCTTTGGCATTACGTCATGGAGGCCCGCAGTTTGTCTTGACGAACGCACTGCGGATAAAACAGAAGCTTTGAATATTTCATTGAGGATCTCAGGTTGCTGGACTTCTGGAGGTCAGTACTGCAAAGAGACAGAGAGCCTCGTCCTCTCCTCCCTCTTCCCTCCATCCTCCATTCTCCTCCTCCTCCACCTCCTCTGGAGCAGAAGAAGGAATTATAGGGTGAAAAGAGAGGGTTGGGCATTTGTTAGCATGATGTTTGAAATAAATCACACAATAACAAAAAAAAAAAAAAAAAAAAAGAAAAAAAAAAAGAAAAGGAAAATTGCTGTTTCATACTGGCGCATATCAGGAGACAAATACAATTAAAGGTGCGCACAGACTTTCAATTAAAGTCAGCTCACTTGACCAAAAGTGATATATCTCTTTCATTCTCCCTAGCTTCATGCTAGAGCAAGACTAGAACAGCTGCTTCATTTTTGAAATTTTTTTTTAGGTACACGGACATATGTCAATCACATTCCTGGCTGGGATGAAGACCCTCTAGGGCTCTGATGTGGACAAGCTGGAGCTTGTGGCCCGGTACAACGTTTACAGTAGAGAGATTGAGGTATGTATACAGGAAGAGAACAGAGTAATGATATACTGTAAGACAATTCAATCTGACTTCTTACTACAGCCTGAAATATTATCATAGAGTTAAATCAACACCTCAGATACAAGAGAGATTAAACTCAAGACATGAGAGCTACTGCAGAGACTGTGTTACATTTGATAGTGTTCTTGACTCATCACAACACGACAAAACATGATCATAGAGCCAAACCTTTGAGAAATGTCAAACGGGGGGGATTTCATGTCTCACCACAGTTGAATGAAATAAAGACAGGAAGGGAGAGCAGATTGCTGCGTGACAGAATACATTTTTTCAGATGAGAGAGGATTAAACAGCCTTATGTCACAGCATTTATTTTCCCCTGCTGTGATTATACAGAAGGGGTTGCAGCTGAGGATTGAGGAGGATAAATGAAGCGGCACCCTCCTCTGGCTCACTTGTGAAATTGCAACCGTCATGATACATGCAGGTTGCCCTCACAGCAAGGTTAATCCCACATGGTCCAATGTACCCTTCAAAATAAAACCCCAGTCAGTAGCTCAGATGCTTAGTAGATTTGGCACAGATGCACACATGCTGTACATACCCAAGTAGAGCTTTAAAGGACTGAGGCACCGCTCACAGACTGTAACAGCGAGGGCCCAGTTCCTTAGCTCTTAAAATAACAAAAAACACTTTTTACAACTGAGCAGAATTTTGCTGTGAAGGAAAATTCAATAGCTGTGGTCATTCATCACCACCATTAGAGCATAGAAGGACCTGGGTACCAGCCTTATTCTCAAGTTTCACAGCACTCACAGGATCATGCCAGACAGTAGCCCATATTGTACAAACTGACTGGGACAGGGTGGAGGGGAGTCTCAACACAGCAGTGCAGTCCCACACTGACACCTTGTGGAAAAGCTGTTAATACATCAAATTACTGACAAGTTTAAGCAAGTATGATCATTTTGTTCACTTAAAACATGGTTTTGTATGTGTAATCACACATTTACTCATTGTTTATTTTAAATCTGCTGCACTGGTGCAGCTAATTTGCTTGGTTTTCCACAGAAATATTAAGAAAGATTTAAACATGCTCTTACCGGGAAGGAATCACAGGGAACACATCAACACATGCATATTGATGTTAAAAATCTGCAGCAAAATCCCTGTGTTTTTCAGCAAGAACAAGAACATGGAAAACAAATATGAATCACAAGCCTCAGACAAACACCATTTATACACATTGAATGTTTTATTAAAAAAGAAGTTATAACAGTTTATTTTATACACAACTATTTATGAGGTTATAAGCCTATTAATAGAGAGCATTTGTCTTTTTGACAAGCATGCCCACTTCACAATGCAAAGGAAAAAAAAAACAAGAGAAGGACAGAAGGAAAGAGGGTGATAAAAATAAGACCAAGGATGGACTTTTAAAAACAAAAAATAAACCTTTTGACTTTTTTAAACCCTCAAGTATCACACACTAGGTACCAAATACATAAGTTTCTATAAAAAATCTGCCATTTTCCATGCTGTGTGTGCCTGCTAAATCCCCGATGGCAGCAACGGGCCAGGACGAGGCATAGATCCACACAAGCACAAGACAGAATGGGAGGTGTGCACCAAGCAAGCCTCTACTCCACACCAGAAGCATGCAAGTGCACCGAGTGCACTAGACAGTCAACACACGGGGGAGGTGATATTACAAGATGTTGGTGCTGGCTCTCTGTAGCTGTGCTGATAAAGATGGAGAATGGGCCGTGGATGTCCTGTCTATGGATTAATGATAGACTGGTCCATTCAGTTACCATAAGGCCCTTCGTCCTTTTTGTGTCTGGCACGGTGTGGGAGAGTGTGTGAGTACGGTTGAAGGACTATGGCTCTGTATTGGACTTTTTTTCTCTGCAGGTCTGCAGTTACAATTTGAGGCCTCATCGATTTCACTGTTGGAAATCTAGTTGTTTAGAGTCACTGTGGGTGATGAAGACATTGTTATCTGTAAACCTGTGGTCTTATAACAGAGGTGGTGGAGAGGAGAAAGCTAAAAGAAAATTAAATAAAAACATATAAACTTGTTTTTTCATGCATTTTCAAAAAGAAAATAATAATAATAATTTAGATTTCAAGTTGCAGTGGGAAGCATAATCATTCACTGGTTTGAGGACATTTAGTTCTTGAGTCAAAGACAACCTGAAACTCAAAAGCAGTAAGTATTTCTCCTGACACTGGATAAAAGTGTATGACTTAAAATAAGAACGAGGGAGGCCACCGAAGAGATCACATGGTGGTAACATGTTGACGAGAGCATCACCAGGCCACAGCTGGGTACATCATCAATTTATTGCCAGATGCAAATAATGCTGAAAACTGAAACCTAGAATTTTACCTCAACACAACAATCTTTGTTTTTGAAAAAGACAAAATTTCATTGGTTCCCTGTTGCACCACTGCATAATAATGTGCTATTTTATTTCATTTCTCAACTCGGATATACTGTATTATCAGCACTCAAGTACAATACTGCACAAATGTAAAAGTAAAACAAGAATCCGATCTGAATTATTAAAAAAAAAAAAAAAAAAAAAAAATCAAATTTTCAAGTTCTCATCAGTGTGATGTTTTAAGCTGAACCATAACTCACAACAGTGGCACTTATTGATCAAGGTTAAAAACAAAAAAAGATGTCTCCTCAATGAACAAATACACATTTATAGGGAGCTTAAAGAGAAAATACATGCCAATTGTGAAACTGTGACTCAGCTTTTAAAGGTTTGCTCTGTTTGAGTGGATGTGGCTCACAAACTTCACCACAAACACTTTGAACACGTGTAAAACATTCCCATGGCATTACACCGCCCCGGACAGGTTGAATGTCACTAACGTCAGCCCTGCAAGAGTTAAAAACGGCCGCATACTGCTAGAAAACTAACGTCCAAAACTTCCCCAGGCTGGATGAGAAAAAAAATTATTATTTCATAGTTTTAAATCTGTCAGACTCTTCTGATAAACATTAGAAATTAAAAACAAATGAAGGAAATATGTGTGTTCTAAATCCACATTCTATGGTGGTAGTTTTGTGCACGGGATTGTGTTTTGAATCTTAAATGTTTTGGTGAAAATCCGATCAGTCGAAGAGGGGGCTGAACCACACTTTTTAATTTCTGTACAGTTAGATCTATCAGGCTCGCTACAGGTCAAGTGTCACCTGAGTTTGAAAACACTCAGACTCATCTGTACAACTCTGAATCTGCAAGAAGAGGACAAGCAGGCACGTCTATGGAGTATCTTACATATAACCACACAACAGACACTAACTAAAGGTCAGATGAGCGATGAATGCTTTATCGGGTAAGCATACCAAACTAGCTAACTCTATCTGTAATACAGCCATATAGCATATGTTGTTTAGTTGAAGTCACCACCCAGTAAAACTAACTATCCAGACATGTCAAAAACACAGTTCAACAAATATTAGCATGATTTCCATTCTTTCAATACCTTATGGGCGAAAAATGTTAATCCCTATGCAAGATACGACCAAATTGTATTTCAAACCTGAGCCATAAAAGTCTAACAATCCTACATTAGCTCAAATGTACCTGGGCAATTCCCCTAATCTGCAATAAAGTGGAAATTTAGATTTCAAATCACAATTTGCACGGGACAGATTGCAGCAGGAGAAGGAGAAGAATAGTGGGATGAGTTAAAAAAAACAAAAAACAAACAAACAATGTGCTTTACAAGTTTTTTGACCTTGATGTCTTTTTTTGCAAACATAGTTTTGAGGGGAACTTCTTCAATAGGTCACCTTCCTTTTGTGATGAGGCACAGAAGAGGGAGTTGATATCAGAGGTAATATGGTGACCTCCAGAGAATGACTCAACCTTGAATCTCCCCACACTTGGGATCCACAATCTGCCACAAAGCAACCAGTGATTCTTACTGCAATTTATGAAGTGAGTACATTTCAAAGGTTTTCTAGGTAGTTTGACTGCCATGTTAGCCGCGACAAGCAACACTCGCTCAGTGTTTCTGGTTCAACACTGACTTTTCATGAGGCTACAGAGAGTGTTGTAACTGTACAAGGTAGATGGTGTACATAAACAAAACAAAAAAAAAAAAAAAAAAAAGAAATCCAAATGTGTTGACCCCGCAAAAAAGGTGAAGAGTACAAGAAATAAAAGTAGGAGGTGAAAATAAAAAAGTCAAAACTCAAAGCTGCAACTGCAATCTCTTTCCAAGCGTCATGGACTACATCTCAACCCACCACAACGAATGGATCATGAATGAATGAAGCACATTTTTTCCTCCTACAAATCTGTACGTATGAAATTAATGTTAAATTAATTCCCCTCGATGGAAATTGCTATAAATCTAAAGGTCATACATTTGGGCTCTTATTTTGTAATCTTCTCCAAATTCAACGATCCGAACTGAGATCCTGGTTGCAGACATAAAGTGTGGGAATCCGTTCGATGCAGTCGGGGTACACACCACAGGTCAGACCAATGTGAAGGGCATGCATTGGAGCAAACTCCAGGTAACATTGGAATGTGAGGAGCACTGATACTACATGAACCTGAATCTTCAATAAATCTCTTCATTTTTACTCAGATCCGCTCGATAACCATATGACCATTTTTGTAGCTTTTCTCTTAAGTGTCTTTTAAATCTGACTTTGGCGCTGTTTTTTTTTTTTTTTCTTTTAAATTCACCACTGGTACATATGAAAACTACATTCTTACAAAGCCTGGAAAGTTGTTCCTGGGCAATAATACTAACTTTAGAAAGTTCTATTAAAAGCAGGAGTACAGGTGATTGTAAGACAGAGGTATCCTGCACATGTACTTGAGGTGCCTCTTGACAGTAAACTAGTATGAATTGTATGAAATATAAAATCCATATGGTCAGATGGTTAAAGCGTGGCTCTGGTCTACTTTCAGTTCCCATAATACCAAATGAGTCTGACCAGAATCTCCACAAACGCCTCAGAGAGGATCCCCCCCTGTCTTTCACTGCCTTTGTGCGTGAATTTATGTTTATGCACCTTGTATTCACCTTGCATCAGTCAACAACAAAAGCACCCATCGCACGTCTCTGTCGCCACCACAATGTAATGAGACATGTTCTTAATTCGATATCTGACCTTATTAAGATTTTACGTTGCACTGCACAGTGGCGCAAGAAGACAGGCAGGAGCAGCGCATCCACAAAGAGTAACAAAAAGTTAAGTAACAGCCAAGGTAGCATCCAAAATGAGCAATAAAGAAAGGCATCTTTCATGTCACAAGTAATAAGTTGAAAAAGATATTCTTAAGCAGCCTTTAGGGTTGATTTAAAGGTGTCTATAGTATTGGCACTACACATTTTATGCTGCTGTTTTTTTGTTTTTTTTTTAAAGGAAATGTATGCCAAGACACCTCAAGTGTAATTGTGCACCTTTAAAAAATACTGTCTTTACTACAGGTTAATATTGTAGAGCTGTAAACCTGGGCAGGCAAGACCTAAGCAGCTCTGTAGTGGAGTGACTGACAAAATGTTGGTCAGATTCAAGTGGTATTGTGGAAAAAGAGAGGAAATCAGGATTCAGGTCAAACTAAAAGTTCTATTTTAGAAAGTGAAATGCGAGTGCAGAGATGAGGTGTTCACGGGGAGATTTCCTGCCTACGACTACATAACACACCTTAAAAATGCGGAGATGATGGGGACAGAATGTGAAAGCAATTGCGACGTCTGTGTAGGGAGAAACAGCTACAGAATGGGAGGGTGTCTGTCGAACACACCAAAGGCTAGATAATCCATAAAAATCCTTGTTTAGTAGTAATAATAATAAAAAAATCAACTTGTTTAAATATGAATATTATAAGTCTGCTTTCTCATGGTTAGGAAATCAAATATAGTCTCTGTGGGGGTTAAAGGAGGGAGCGGGATGGGGGAGCCCTCCTATCACTACAACTCCATGTCCTGGGCCTCGTCTTCTGAGAAATCAGACATAGAGCTTTCAGATGAAGAGTCGCCTGCCCCCTCCTCTTGCTCCTTCAGAGCCTCCTCTGTTGCATATTTCTGGATGTACTCTGTGGAAAACAAGATACAGAGGAAGAGAAGACAGAAGGAAAGCATGGTCAGAGAGCAAAAAACAACGAGAGCCAAAGCCCTCAGCTATGCAATGTTTATCAGGATTTATAATGTTTTGTTGCGTATTAAAATTAAAAACAACTGTTTTCAGCTGTGTCATAATCTATGAAGGGTAAAAAGTTATCTGGGATTCACTCCCAGCAGATCTTTATTAGGATGAACCTTTGATTTTCTGCTTGTACTCCTCTGGCCGGTGAAGGTACATGGCAGCTGCATCTCCATTCAGGGGGTCAATGGGGTTTGGGTAAGCCAGCAGCTGAGGCAGGAACGACTCAAAGATGTTGGTCAGATCTGGGGAAACGGACAGTAGAACACGATTTAACAAGTGGCAGAAGTAAGTTATCGTGTATTTAAAGACTACGTATGGTGAGCATTCACAGACAGATACCATCAGGCTAACTCTTCATGTGAGGGACATTACAGAGAAATTCACACTTTACATTTTGCTAATAATAGTTCCAGCAGAAAACAGGTCACAGGAAAATACATGACAGTCTGTGGTGGCGATAAAAAAAAGGTCAAATATTTAGAGTGTCTATACCAGAACACATATGTAAAATCCTCAACCTGAGAGTTTTACAGAAGCTACAACAACACTAATCCCTTTCAACAGCTCTTTGCTAGCAGGCCTCAGTTCTCTCTCAGCAGAGGCCTGATAGAAAGCCTGCACTTCTTGTTTCATCTACTAGGTGTCACTATTGGGTCCTTTCACATTGGGAAAATAAACTCTTCTGACAGTCCACTGTACAGCATTATCATGTTTAGACTATTCAATCAGTTGCCATTGTACATATGCTCTCATGTCAGGGTCTCATCACACAATGATAAGGTTGTTTGGCAGATTCTTTCCCTGTTAGTCTGATCTGATTTTCATTTTTCAGATACTGAACAGAATAGATGTACAACATTTTACATATGTTCAAACAAAGGCAAAAACCACAAATATGATTCTTAAAAAAAAGTTTGTTGAAAAACATAATGAAGTGCAGAGCAAGCTACCTCAATGTTAACAGTAAGTAAATAAACTGTTCCGTTTCATATCAAAATTCTGAATCTGAATTTTGAATTAAGTTATTAAATATCATAAAAGGCTTTAACATTCTGTTCTAAGTCATGACCAGAACACCAGTGAATATAAATAGTGAGGGATGCTCCGGCATCTGTTAGGGATATCACTGTGAAGTCATTTATATTGCTCAACAGCCACCATAGCCTTGTGCAGTGACCCTAATGGCAAATTAATGAGGAAATATACAAGAAGGGCACATGGACACGGGGCGAAGCAGAGTCACACGTTGACAGTGAAAAAAGCAACTGGGTGAGTAACACTAAGTACAATTGCTGCCATTGAGAGAGAGTACGTGAACATGTCTCTCCCAGCTGACAGACAGTAAATCATTCCTGTCGAAGGTGGATGTTTTCTGACCTTGTTGGGTGAGGGTATTACCTTGTTAGTGCTCACTTCTCCCCTCAGTAAGCAGATTACGGCCAATTGTATACCACTGCCTAATACGCCCACACTTGGTAGCGAGGGACCTTTTTGATGCTGATGGTATTGGGTCAAGCTCTGTGCTCATAGTCACACAGACCCCAGTGAGGAAACTTAATATGAACACATATGCAGAGGGGCCACTCACCATAAAGGGCTGTCCATGTCTGGTTGATGACATCTAAGCACACTGTTCCTGACCTGGGAAACCAAGAAGAAAACAGGGTTAGAGGGCTACGGCCAAATGAAGGTGAGAGGGAATCTGTGTGCTGCTGTGTCTCAGCTCAGGGGCAGGATCCTCTTACAGCTTTTTTTCTGAACTGAATATGACAAGTGTCCAACAAGGCCTGTAACATAGCAAATGCTGCTTCCAATGAAGTCAAAATTAGAGGATGAAACCATTTGTGATTCCAGTTGATGGTATAACAGTCCACCGTGTTGGAATCAAATGTATAATTCTGTGCTCAGAAATGTGCATGTATTAGTCATTTTTAGGAAGATGACTGAGTCTAAAGTGTCACCACAGAGCTTTAATGTTAACCACACCTTTACAGAGAAGCAGAAGTTGTATTATGTGTATATGTGCACTTCAAACAGTTTTGACTGTTGTCTGTTATGTTTCAAATTGAAACATTAATCTTGAAGTATTGGTATCTCAGATCTTGTTCCAGTCTACGTTTTACTTACTGGTATTTACTTTTGTGAGTCATTTCCTGGTAACCAATATAACACTTACAGTTGTGGACCATGGAAATTTTGACCTTTGTGAAACTAGATTGTCTCATTTAGGGGAGGAGGCACATGTTCAGCCTGTCGGTCAGGTCCTCCCAAGGACCCACCTTCATGAACTGTCCCTGAGACTGGCCACTAAGAAGTGCTTTAATGGCCCAGAGAACAAAGAGCTCAGCTAAAGTAATATTTATGTAATATTAGTAGCTCTTTACCAAATGTGACAAAATTTGGTGACTTGGATAAAAATAGGGTGAAAAAAAAAAAAAAGGTGAAAACATGAACCATCACTCTGAAGAAAACACTGAAATATTCCAACAAATTCAACCACTGAGAAACCAAACGATTACAACATATCACAACCACATTTTTTTTAATGTGGTTTAACACACAAGGTTTTCATGTTGAAGACCCATGACCAAATAACCTACACTGTTAGTGTAGTCTCAAAGTAACAGAAACAACTGATGACATAATATTATTTCAACTTACGCTTCGTCAATGTTGGGATGAAAAATCTTGTTCATGAATCCTGAAAAAAGAAGGCAGAAATGAAGACAGTGTAACAAAAAGTGAAGTGGGATTGAATAAAATGGTTCTTAACAAGCTTAAGACAAGATTTAAGTTCTTACCTATTGATGGCGATTTGAAAGGGTATTTGTCGGGAAGATCTACTCGCACCTTCCACACACCTCCCTCATACGGTGCTGCACATAAGGAGAGGACATGAAAAATAAAAGAACACGGTTGAGAGCAGGGTAGAGGCTTACACCCCTGGACATCATATTCCATCCTTCTTGCACACCAAAGGATTTAGCCACTTTTGGGTTATATCAATTGTCTGCGCTCTTTTTCTCCTCAGCTCAGGAACACAACAGCAAAGGGGATCACTTGAGAGATGAACTACACATGCAACTTCTCTCTGCCACTGCCTTTTAGTTTATGCAGTAATATATTACAGCCCAGGAGAATTCTTCACTTCCAAATCACATAATACACTGACATCAAAGAGGAAGAGAATGAGATTGTGTGAGTGTGCAACGCTCTCCCAGAATAGCTGTGTGTAACAGGACCCCGGTGTGCCCTACTCCAACTGAACAGCACATAGATGACTGAACAGACACTTTGCTGAGGATGAATGGCAGTGATTATGTACATTTTTATGGGCATAGTTTTGAGAAATCATTAACGGAGCCAAACACCCACTTCCTCTCTTTATTGTCGTGTAAGTGGCAGTGGTTTTAGTCCAACAGATCTTATGACCAGTACACAAAAGGAGTATTTCCTGGTAATACGGCCATGCTCTTCATCCAAATTCCCCCTCAAGCCTAGCACCTCTGTCCTGGCCTGTCGTGATGAAACTCTTCATGTTTCAAAGAGGGAGTGACTGAAAGCGGTACATGCTTGGCCAGATAAGGAGAGGAGGGTTTCATCTAAAAACGTCCAAGATCCCAAGTGGAATCACATAAACAAATGTTTAGAATTTGTTTGATGTTTCTTGGAACATGGATGAGAACGCACCCTAGACTATAGATGTCTGAGACATAAGGGGAGATTAGGAATTATAAAAGTTATTTACTGTGTCAGGACAAAAAACAAAACTTTAGGTCAAAAAAGAAAAAAAGAGAGAAACACTTACTTCCTTGTGGTCCGAAAAACTTCACTACAAATTCATTGAGTCCACTGAGGATGGTGACTTCATGCTTGCTCTCGATGCTGTAAAGGCTGTTAAGGACAACGGCTTCATGTGACTGAACAAACACAAACAAACACAACCCGGTGCCTACAATCATGCACAGTTCTTGAGTTCAGGGTCACAACCAATTTGGCCTCTCTAGCATGGTAATTCAGCTGTAGCCAGTTCTACTTTAATGCATCATCACATGTTTTATTACAGGAAGAGAAAAAGTCTGACCTTTTCCATCTCTTCTACCAACATCAGTCTTTCATATGATGAGTTTAGAAGACTAAAGATGGAAATTATAGCCTCTGACAGATACTGAAAACAAATCAATGCAGGGAAAT
The DNA here is from genome assembly GCA_016801845.1 of Polydactylus sextarius. Classification (NCBI taxonomy): domain Eukaryota; kingdom Metazoa; phylum Chordata; class Actinopteri; family Polynemidae; genus Polydactylus; species Polydactylus sextarius. The sequence goes on from CM028923.1 coordinate 6,196,401, forward strand.
TGTACTTGGTTTTTGTTCTGACCCTTCAATCCCAGAGACACACTTTCAATGACAATCAATAGCTTTGTGCCAATTTGTCATTCGCCACACTGAATTAATACCCCAGACTGAATGTGAAGTATGAGGGTCAGCAATTCTGAAACAAAACAATTCATGCACACACACACACACACATTGGCCAGTAGATCATATTCATCCATCCTTTAAGATCACGCAGTCCTCCCTCCACCTGTCACTCTCCAATCGCCCTAACCCTGGGACATAAAACCCCATAGACAAACACAGTACAGAGGGACATCTTATAAACACAATCTGACATTTAACCAGTTCATTGTCAGCACCCATACTAGCAACAGTTTTTGACGGTTCTTTCGGCAGCATTTAAAATAAAAGACATTGCCTTTAGTTCTAAGCCTTCTGTTTCAATTTTATTATGAACCTTTTTTTTCAGCCACTAAAAAAGCAAGGGATTTCCAAGCATGGGATTTCCAAATATCCCAAACCCCAAATCAATCTACACATCAGTCCATGTACATTCAGCTGTCTTCACACTACTTCACACGGACATAATGAACTCTTGTTTCACATGACATTACGTCAGATTTGTCAGCATGACCAGAGTGGCTCTATGACTCAAAATAACCAGAGAAAGGGACTTGGACAACATGACTACAAACATGCCGAGATGAGCGAGCAGCAGAGTAAAGTCACCACTTTATAAAAGGCTGTTGTGCGACACTTCTTTACAGCTGAATACAGGTACTGTTATATATTTAACATAAATAACTATGTGACCTGAGGACTTGAACTTTCATTATGAAGTTTCACATCTTTCACTGACCAATTCAGCTGCCTCTTTTGATCTATAATTAGTAGCAGAAAAAGCTAAAATTAAATAGATCTGATCATTTGTATACAACAAAATGTAGATGGTGTAGTTTTGACTGAGCTTCTGATCACTTTGGTGTTTTCTATTCCATTGTTATTTACTTAAAAGCACAAGATTAAGAAAAAAACTGAAATTAGCCAAGTTAGTTTGCTACAGTCAGTGGAGGAAATATTCACACAATGCTCTACTCGACTGACATAATTAAAACAACAATAAAACCCAAAACAATGCTTATTTCTATTTGATGTTTCACATAGCAAACTCCACATTACAGCTGTAAGGACACAATCAACACACTTCCTCTGATCATTCTTGATCCCCACTGTAATGCAAAATCATCACAGAGAAATGACTTCCCTTTCATGTGAGAAAAAGGAGAGAGGCCCAGGAATTAAAGTTGAAGCAGAGGTAGACGTGGGGAGAAAGTAAATAAGTGGAAGAGAAAGTGAAAAATTATCAGAAAATGAGGGGAAAAGGCAGGAAGAACACATTAGAAGCAGAAGGTACAAAAGATGGGATGGAAATCTTGTTTTCCATGCCATGAAGTAGCAGCTGGGTTGTCAATCCTGATTGAGTGCGTATCCCATTAGCAGGAGCACTAACCCCCAAAGGGTTAAATCAAACTGGAGGTTATTTTAAGCTCTGGTTGAGTCTGCAAGAGCAGACTGAATCCCTGGCTTCAACGAGGAAATGTGTCATTGTCAGACAGAAGAGGAAACTCTCTGTTCTGACTCGTGTTGGAGTCAAGGAGACGTTCTTTCTCGGGCTCTTTAACGCGTTGCCCAAGCGAGAATGAACAACCACTAATATCACAACTGCAATAATTATCTGAAGCAAACAAGAAAAACATTAAGTAGCCCAGTCCTTAAAGAAATGCTCTTCTGATGTCACCGTACATACATTACGTTTACATTCTGCAGCTCACCCAGTTCTGCCCTTCATGTAAGGACATCTGTGAATATGCACCTAACCAGTAGTGAAACCACTGGTGTGTGAGTTAATGTGCATACAACCACATGAGTGGGGCTGTCATGCAGAGGAGGGGGATGGTATGGACTATGTGTGCTATGTTATGGACAACAGGAGTGTGTCAGGGAGGGTATACACCATTAATAGGGGTTGAATCAACACCGATTATACTGTAAGCTACTTGACATTGGCCATACTGACTCAGAAGACAAAGAAGAAACAACCTGGCTGTGCAAAACTGGATATTTTACACTTACATTTTGGACATTTATATTATGAAGAAAGGTTTGCATGATGCTGACACAGCAAAATGCATTCACTTTAGAAGGCACCAAACTCACAAGCAAAGAGAAATGCAAAGGTCGGGGTTTAGTGATCTATAAACATTCATGTATCCATAGGGAGATCATGTGAGAGAGGGAGAACACAGGAGAAGGGAGAAGCTCATATTGCAGCCACTGACTTCTCACATACGGTTACACTCACATGATAATAATGCAAACACAAGCTACACACAAAGAGACACGTAGACTCACACAAAAAAAAAACATGTGTAAGCAAATATAAGTGCAGTCAAGAGTCCCAAATAACCACATCCAGCTTTTGCAGCAAGAACTTACCATCTCCTCCCACCATTACAAACAGTCAGCCACCAGCCCTGACACAAAACCTGCAGGTTATTCATATTAATGTGGGTGTGACCTTATGATCATTTACCAGTTTACAAACAACAGCAGGTATAGCAACATAGAACATACATTACTCACGGATTCTATCTTGAGGAACAATCTTTTCACATCAACTTCACCACACACATTCATCTTAGTCTCATCTATGTCTTAAGTGACACAGATGAAAGGATGACACAATAGTCTCACCTACTGTCCTTCTGAGTGATTCAGAGAGGCTCATGGCTCAAAGCCATCATTCCTTCAAGCCAGTAAATGACTAGATGTTACTGTTAACATCAGTTCCCTTTTACTATGAAAGACTTTGATAGATCTGTTAAAACACTTTCTGGTAATGCTTGTAAATTCCCAACAGATGAGCTATATATGAGTGAGAGATGGACAGCGTGAAGCTGACTAACAGCCACCAACAGAGAAATGGAGATTTAAAAAAAAAAAAAAAAAAACTAGACTAGCAGGACATGCACTACAAACTGAGCTGCACTGTCTTTTTGTTTGTGTTTTCTTTTAATGAAAGGGACATGACGCATTGCATTCCACCAAGGGAAGGTGAATAGGTTTCAGCAACTATGTCATACAGGGTGTTAACATGCACATCAGCATTACATTTATAGTTTGGATGTTGAAATGTTATTTGTGTGCTGCTAGGTGAAATCACACAGTCACAGGAATGATGTAAACAAACCAATTAAAAATGGCCTGAATCAACATCTAAGGCATATGTCTCATAATCTACCACAACAGATTGCCAGCCAGCCCTGATCCTTATCTTCAACAGTTTTCACATTTTGCATCAATGAACTACTGATGACAGCTCTTTGATCATGGTTATATATTCACTGGTTCACCATTCGCTGTATGACAGCTATCTGTCCATCCCCCCACCTTGGATTAGTATAGATAAGTCATAATCTGTGGATAGCACCGGGTCAGTGTCCTTTTACTCACATATATAATCTGATACACAGAGTCCAATCAGTCCAGAACACACATATCCTCTCACGGTGGCACCACAGACAATCCTGAAAGCCCTGAGCTGTAACAACAAAGTCTCTTGTGTTAATATTGTTCAGCTGTCAAGACTTGAAAACACTGTGCATAAAGAAAAAAGGTTTGACAGAACTACCAGTTAGCCACTAAAATGTAAAGTTTATCCAAGCACTACTGTCAACGTTATCCTGATTTTGAACTTTATAAAGCACATTTAAAGGCTTAAGTGCAAAAATATGCAGTAAATAGCATTTACGTTGAGGTCCAGACAAGTCTTGTTTTCATTCTGGTCCATTCAGGCCACTTTCACTGTCTGACCCAAGATCAAAATACCCCATGCTGACCAGCTGCCCTCTAAGTATGGAGAACAAACATGATGGAGAATCATAAACAGCAATCTGTCAAACAATGTGGTGTCAACTATACTTGAACATTTCTCTCTTTCAGCAGCTGTTGATTTGGTAAAAGCAAGGAACTACTTAGTTTCAAAGCACGTACTGCTCCCTCATCTTTTTTTTTTTAAAGGGAAAAAGGGGAAGGAAAGTAAACACCACCCTTTCATCAACAGAGTGATTTTTTCTTGCTTTTTGTTTGCAATAAAATATAGAAAACAGAACTATGCTTTACAATACAAACATTGGCTTGACAAGAACAAAAAAGAGTCCTCAGATCTTTCACATTTGTGTGTCATTGGTTTGTACAATTATACAAAGAAAGACTAAACTAACTCTGCAGGCCAGTTTAGACTATTTACATTGCAGCATACAATACTGTGACCATTTGCTGACATCTCTAGCTTCACATTATCCTTTTAAAGTGAAGGTACAGAGCCTTGGCTAGTGCATAACAGAGGCAACACAATCCAGAATTTCCAGTTATTAATGTTAATGACCAGCTAAGACAACTCTTTGAGACTGAACATAAGAAGCAGCGCTTGTGTTTCAAACTGAGAAAGCAAAGCTAAGAAGTCTGCCTGAAAGACAATAATAGTCTGTACCCCCTGAAAAGCCAGCGGGGAAGTGGAACATAAAAAAGACAGGGTAAAGTAAGGTCAGCCGACCAAACAAAGGGCTGTAACAGGGGAGAAGAGAGCATGAGAGGATGATAAAGAGAGCTGTTGAAAAATGAAGTGAAAGAAACATGAGTGATGTCAAAAAGGAGGCAGAGAAAAGAGATGCAGAGATAATGAATGACAACAGTGAATGCTAATCTTGCCTTGCATGCAGATCTGTGGATGTGAATGACATCACTGCTATGGCCTGCAAATGATGATAAATTTGCCTGTTTGCACAGGACACACACGTGACATTTATCCCGGGTGATTAGTAGTGGAAAAACATAAGCATGTTCAAGACAAAATTCTTCAAAACACAGCTGCATATTTATGTTAATTAGAACAAAGGGTTGACAGAGTAGTGACAGAAATGGAGGCAGCGTTATATAAAACTGTGTCATCTGAATAACAATGACTAAATGGATCTGAAATATTTATGGACATTATTGATATTAATGAAGATCCCTGTGCAACACTTAAAACTGTACTACAACTGGCCAGTATAGAATGTATTAATGTTAATACTATCTTTTGTGAGAAAGTGTATCACTACTTAAGTGACTACACATCTGAATTAGGTGAATTCCAAGCCAGTAAGCTGACAGCTGATAATCTGTAGCCATTTTCATTTATAAACTCTAGACACGTAAGGTGTGGACCGAGTCCAGATTTGTCATTTCACACGTGAAGTACACAAGTGGAGATTATCCATGAGATGTGTTCACACCTACTGGAACTATTCTGTTTGGTTTAGGCGAGGAGGGATGGGGGGTGGCAGAGCATGCAGGAGGCAGGGCAGAAACATCATCAATACACCCACTGGCTGGTTGTAAATTCTGCTTACAATGACTGGCTGTACTGAAACATTGGTTCAACTGGACATTACACACATTTTATACTAGAGAGCACGATAACACTCATCAGGGTGATGTCTAGAAAAGCTTTAGGATTGTAGCTCAAAGGATACGGAGCTATGAAGTTATATGGGTGAAATAAAATGAGAGATGACATTGTGAGAGACTTTTAGAGTATTTTTGTCAATTTAGTTGTTTTAAATAGCAGAGTAAACAGTCATCTTCACAGAGAGTGACTTGTTCAAGAGCACAACTCTCTTCAGAGATGAGGAACTCTGAGGCAGGAACCTCTCTTTCATTTCTCTCTCACGCACGCACACACACACATACGGATTGTAGCAAAATATACAATCAAAGACCTTGCACATGAAAGACAGGAAATATAGCAGCTGTCCTCAGGGTGTAGGCAATGGGTAAGTTTCCTCCTCCACATGAGACACAACTGTAGTAGCTCATATGCAGCTCTGAAACAGCAACAACACAGACAACAAAGTTGTTCTTTCTTCTTCCTCCAAATATGTGCTCATTGCCCACTCTCTAATATGAAAGAACTAGAGGAAAATGAATTTTGCATGATTAAATCAGTGACCATCAGTGTAAGAAGGTTTTCTCATTTCCAGTGTCTGCTAACATACCTTACATATTTGTCCAAAAAACTGAGTCCGAGTCATCTGTAAATGAGTCTGCGTTTTCGTATTCAACTTTCTATGTATTAGTGCACTGCACCGAGCCAAGCAGGATTACCGTGTGACCTCTGCTACACTCTGCGGCCTGAAAACAGAGGCAGCTAGAGTAGCACAGCAACTATCCTGCCACAGCAGGCAGAGCGAATGATAGGCAGGCTGTTGCTGCAGGAGTGTGATTTAATCAGCTCACCACCAAACAAACACCCTTCTCCCTGCACCCGTCACCAGCCAACCCCACTGACCCACTCCTCAGAGCTCTTCCCCTCATACTGAGAGGGAGAGCCCCTACCCCCCCACCTGTTTACTTTCTCTTATTCCTCATTAAGTCAAACTCTCACTACTTAATTTTAATGCAGATTTAGAGCCTGACTGAACCATTTCAACCGTTAGAGACCCCTTAAAACACAAGCTCACTGACTCTGTAGACAGATACACTGTGTATGCACAGAGAGAAAACTGGGGGCAAAAGTAAGAATGAAGAGATAAGAAGCTAACAGCGCCCATTCATCTAAACTACAGATGACTCTATACAACTTTTTAAAAAATTCATAATATTTTCATTAGGCTGGGAAGTATGTCCCTTTGCCAATTTTTTTCCTTAATTTTATAATCTACTAAACTGTTAATAATCAATCAATCAGCAACTAGTCTGTTGCTGGTAATCTCACAACAGAAGCACTAACCTTGCAGCCTATTTTCACAAAGTCCATAAAAGAGGAAGTCTTTATTAATTTGTAGATGCAAAGTAGCTAATTTTCAGGTCATATTAAAGGACATGATATGTCATAATGTCTTGGTTGGCTACATATGCGTATTAGTGAATGGTAAAACAGAAGTCCACCACTAACTGTTTGGAGTTCAGATGTGTTTTCATGTTTGCTTGTCTGATTTGGACTTCACTACTGGAAGCTAATGTTATGCATACTGCCAGTTATTCTTGGCCCCAAATCTGATTTAGACAAGTTCTGCAACATCCACTGCTCCTTAGCCCATTTCATCTGCTGTCAATGTATGTCCTGGTTGTTCACTGATCTCTTATGAGGCAATAAGATCCTGGCTAGGTTTGATAAGTGAATGAAGGTGTACTGGTATGATAGTAACAGCTTCACGGTCAAACTAGCCTTTAACTTTCCCCTTTTCTGACCACCTCTCACAAGAGATACAAGAGATCTCATCATAGAGACCTGAGCAGGTCTACACAGCTTGGGGTGGGGGTGGGGGGGTGTCTCACTAACATCTATTACAACATATTTGCAAACAAATAAAGCTCATGTGATTGTTCAATGTGAGATCAAAACCCGTGAATTAGCCACAAGAAGTGAAAACTACACTTGCAACTTTGCCAAATATTGTTTCCTCGCAGACTATGGTTAAATAATATGAAATATTTTGGTCAGATGGTTCAGAAATTCTTATGGTCATAATTCACTGAAGCACATGAAACTTGTGCTATGTGTTAAAAATATTTAGCCTGTGGTGTCGAGCTGTTTACTGATGCAGCAGTTTTCTCACTACTACTTTGACAACTTGCAGTATGTTTTGTTGTGGTTACAGTAATGTAGCTAGCAAAAACTGTGTCAGTGACATGAATCAATGTTTATTTCCCTGCTATCATCACTTTCTTTGTCTCTTTATGTGTTGTACAGTATTTCCCAGTATTCATTTCAGCTCAAAGAACACAACATGTAAAAGAGCACGTGTGTTAATATGAACAGGCTGTACTTGGGACAGGTGATGACTTTAGTTGTGTCAAAGAAAAGCAAAGCAGACTTTTTCTTTACTGTACATCTGCTTTAAAATATCTAAAGTCCAGACCATCCTTTCAACATCTCAAGTGTGTGAAAAGCTGAGCTTAAACTATCTGTTCTCAAAGCATCCAGTCTTTCCTGACACATAAAATGTTTGAATACTGATGGAGCACTTAATGCCAGCATGTGCGGCCTGTGCAAAAGAAAAACTCCCAGTGGGTTTTACATATCAATAGACACAGAAAAGCACACAGAAAAGCCTGACTCACTGAAATCCACATGTAAATGTCTGGCAGCTGTTAAGTGCTGCACTCCCATGGTCGATGGGAAGTAAATTTAATACATGAAGTGACTGATTATAATTAGTTATTAGAGTTATTTTACAATAGACATAAAAGCAAAGTAAAATGTTAGCGTATATAAGAGGGAGTCTAATAAGTTGAATACAAGTGCTGACAAGTTTAAATTTTCTCATCTCATCTAGAGATGTGTAAAACACAGAATCACATGGGATGAACCTTTAAAAGCAGCACTACTGTAGTAAAAATATTAAAATTTGCCAACCACATTATTCATATACAGTGAAACAATACAAAAGCTCACTATTTAAAAATAACTTGAAAAAAGGGTGATACAAAAATACCAAGCAAAACACCAAGACTCAACAGTTAACAAAATGCCATAATCAATGTAGTGCAATGCAGATTTGGTTTCTATTGGTTACAAGCCTCAATGCACTGTGCTATCTGACGGCTACCTCCCTGTGTGAAAGCTGGGCCAGCACAGTACTGCACAGGCTAGGTTCTTTGTCTCCTCTGGTGAAGGATGAGAGCCCACCCACTGCAATCAAATGTGAATCCTTCAGCTGCTCCTCTTCTCAGCCCTTTACTAAATCAACAGTCTATTTACAGCAATAGCACAGAGCCTCTATGTACATGCACGCGCCTGAGCTGCGTGCATGTACACACAAGCTAAATGACCATTAATGATCAGAAAACTAAGCCAGGGCAAGAGAAACAATGACCTGAATCCAATGCAACTATCTAATGAGCAAATCTAACATGTGAGCTTTGCTGTTGTAAAAAAAGAAAAAAAACCAAAAAACAAAACAGAATTTCACAGTGACGTGTTGAGGAAACCACCAAGAAACATGCATTTCAGTATTTCAGACAGGCACATGGTTAATTTTATCAACCCGTTACAGATGAGAGGCCCACAGAAGCAGTTAACCAGATAGTGAAGTAAAGGGTGTGGATAGTGTAGGTCGCACTGTTTTGGTGGAGGCCTGCTTGGCTCATAAATAGGCAATTTTATCTTGAACAAAAGATTAACACAATTTTGAAGTCAACATTTTAGAGAATGGGATTCAGTGTCACTAGCCCATTTGACCAAAATGTGCTATCGTCACTCTTTCGATTTTCCATATTAAAGCAGCGGTGGACGTGAGCAGCAGAATCAGCCTGAACGCCCCGGTGCCAGAAAAAAAAAAATCATGCGAAACAAAGAGAGGAACTTCAGTCCATCTGTTTTTCTAAGGGAACTCAGCCATGCGTGCAGGAAGCTTCACTGTTTGCACTATGGGATTAACAGTGAGGCCTAAAATCTCCTACTGTCAGAGATGCCTTGCCCATGGACCCCCAAAACAACTGTCAATCAAGGGGGTGGCGGGTGGGGGGCTCCTTGAAGGGGCCTCATCCACAATTTACTGGGTTACCTTATGTTCATTCACGATCAAATAAAAAGGACAAAGAGCAGGTGTTTAGGTGGGGCTTGATGATGTAGCATATTTTTTTAAATACCTGCAAAGCCCTCTGTACAGTCAGCAAACGCAAACAATAAGATGCAGATAAAGGAAAGCAGAAATAGTAGTATTCTTTAAAGCCTTCTGACAGATGGAAATACACAGTAAGGGAAAAGCGCAAAAGACAACAAAGGCTTCAACTCGACATCAGTGAAATGATGTACAGTCAGATGTAACTAGCATCTTGAATCCATCCATCTTGATCTACGTTTTTCTATCTGTAGGAAACAACTCGGATGGAGACGAAAATTTTTTTTTCCTACACTTACATTCTTTTCATTCATTTCCACAAGCCCAAAACCACAACAGACACATCTGAAGGCGTACACAATATTTGACTGTATACAAAACAATATAATTTGAATTTAATTAATATATTTACGGTCTTCCCAGCATTTGAAGACAAACATCTCAGTTCAGCTTCCTTAATTCCATATGTTCTCTGGCTGAGTGTGTACAGTGGGTGGGCCATTCCTTACATTGTCTTAATCAGTGTTTGAGCTTCTTATTAGGGATTAAATATTAACCTTGAGAACATGGCTGAAGTAAACACCCATTTCCAGACGTACTGGAGACTTAACTCAGCTCAAATCAGTATATAATTTGACTGACTGAAATTTAAAAACCTGTGTTGTGTTTTGTTGGCTATACGTGTTTCAGCCTATAATTTGTGTTTGCTGTCAGCATAATGTAAAGAGGTACTGGGGTTTACAAGATTTCTGTAAATGTCTTACAAAGTCTAACCACACAATTATAACAAAACATGTTGTCCCATTTATGCAGCATGGCCTAACCAGAGCTTTCCCCATTCCTGTCATAGGTTCATCATGCTCCTATTCATTCACTCAACCTCTCAGGCAGGAACGAGCACAAAAGTGCTGGCTCCTTCCCTACAGTAAACTGCATCTAGTTGGTTCAGTCCTGCAATAATAGCGCTGGGTGCAGATGAGTTGCCTGTGACTGTGTGACACGGTGTGACACAGCAGTGGGAGGTGGAGGTCAGAGGGGCTCCTGTAAACGGGAAACACAAAAGACTCCACTGCTGATGCTATCCGGATGTCATGTTACAAGGGCATAATGGGATTGAAACACCAAGCGAAGAGGAGAAAAAGCTCAGGATTGGTATTCTGCTCAGGGAGGTGGCGGGATGTTGTAGAGAAGGGAGTGGGGGAGGACATCAAAATAAAAAAAAAAAATAAAATAAAAAAGCAGAGAAGAGGTGGACACTGCCCCTACAAGCCTAGCCCAATTGTGGACAGCTGAATAAATCAGGATTACTCAAGGCTGTGCTGCTTCAACAGAGGCTTCAGGGAAAAAAATAGGAAAAAATTAAATTCAAACTAACCTTGACTAGTGAAAGATGAAGCAACAATCTGACACACAACATATCCACACCATTATAATTCTAAATTTGGTTGAAATAGTTCAGATCCATATACACTTATATTAATGCCTGGTATCATGATGGATAGTGGGGCTGATGAAGCATGCAACACCCCTCCCAGCAGCTCCCCACAGTCTTGAATATAATACACTGGAGGCCATGCTTCACAGAACTGCTATCCAATCACTTTCAGAGCTTTTGGCAGCAAGTGAGAGGTTGACAAGTACAGTTGAAATGCAGTTTAAATTACGTAAAATGACTAATGTGATGATATTTCATACATGAAGTACACACTTCAAGTCTTAAGGTCCATAATCCTGCCCAGATATACATTTCAAGATATAAAGAGGCCTCGGCAGACCAGGTCAAACTTAAGTTTCAAGACTTTCGTACCATATGAAGTGTACAGATGGATTTTTGGAAGGCATGTGTAAGAAATGATTGATTTTTCCTGATTACACAATCAGTTTTAGTAATTTCAAAATCCTTGCATTACTCTTATCTATTAGGTGATAAGCTAGAGAAGCTTAATGGCTTAATGACAAATAACAGTGATGTTGATGATTACATAAAAAAAAAAAAAAAAAAAATCAGATCCTCTCTTACGTGTGTCACTTTTGTGACCATAGAACAAAATTCTACATGTCATTTCTCATATGCCTCCGGATGTTCTTGATTTAAATAAACCGTTGTACCAAAAATCCAACACATTTCCTTTCCTGCCATATTCACTGCATTAAAATCCATAGGCCAGATACCACAATAGCTTGTGTTAGTATTCACAATAGGCTTAGTCCTTTGTAATCTACCTGTACTCAAATTCCAGCAGCTTACAGCTTGAAAGCATTTGTAAAGCGAGTGGACCAATGAATACATGCAAATAATAGCACAACTACCTACACAGAATGGGCAGTCAACCCTACACAAAAAACTAAATGTAAAGGTCTTTTAAATGACATTCTACTTGAAGCACAATGTTACAAAATTAAAGCAACATGTCCAACAAGACTGAATAGCCAGTGGCTAAAAGTTATACAAGACATTGGAGAATAATGCTAATTTAAGGGTTTAGAAATACAGTCTTTGTCATTTTCAACATTAAACACATTTCCTCTAGTCACTTTAAGCTATAAATTTGCAACGGACAGTGTTGAAAGAGTAGGGAAATACAGATAAATACAGTGTTGAGTCTGGATAAATCACTTTCTCTGTGACAGCTGCATTAAATAGCACAAAGAGTTCAGGTTACTCCATAACATGTAGGCTGAACACAAAGAGTGTACATTGGTGCTAAAAACAAGCTGCTGTCCATTGGCTTGGCTTAGGACAGAGCTTAAACCCGATGATACTACATGCTGAGGTCATTCTGACATTCATTTTCATGAATTCCCTAATGTCCGCTGCTCTAGATTCACAGATCTCCGGTGGCCGCAGCAAATTAATGCGTGAGGGCTCTCAGTGTCAGTGCATAAGAAAGAAGCTGCTCCTGTCTAAAAGGCAGTATGAGTTTCAGGTTTTGGTTACACCACAGAGAGACGCAGGGATAAGGAGCACAGAGAAGGGGTTTGTTGCTTCTAGTTTTGCTCTCGGGACACAAACAGAAGGAAGGAACTGCTGCCCATACCAGTAACCTGTAGCCTTCCCTACTTCAGCCAAACAAGACAGCTTAGTCAGCAGGGAACCCATGTGCTATCTAAGTCAATAAATCTCAATTCTGTAGGACTACTTTTAAACACACGTAGTCGTTCTCCTCAACACGTGCTGACCGCTGCTCACCCATGGTACACTAAAACACACATAGGTCATTGTATGGAAGTGAGCAGGTGGCATACAGCGAACCTGCTCTTGCCCGTCAATCAAGAAGCTCAAGAACGAGGGGGGGTGTATTACTACTGCAAAGCTGGCAGGGTGTGTGTGTGTTGCAATTTTAAAAGCTCCTGCTCTGTCTGCTTCAACACTCATTGCTCTCGGCCTACACATAAGTGGAGTCGAGTGGGGGGAGCAGAAACTTGCTCAAACAAGCACTGCAGACGTAACAAAATGCCTTAGGCAACAAGCCAAAATAACAAGAGAAATGTAGCTTGAAAAGAAGAGCTGCAGCTTCTTTGTTGATGTGTTTTCACATATTGCAACCACATGCAGTTTCTAACATATAAGCGGGCCACAGCAAATCTACCTTTAATGTGGTAGTAGGAGGCAGGATGTATTATGAAATACTGAATTTGTATTGCATAACTCATATATTATAGATCTGTATAACTTAGTATACAGTGATTCTTCAATTAAGACCAAACTACCAACAGTCTAAAACTTTTCCTTTTGACTCTTATGTGGGGACATCTCCTTGTTTTTAGTTTGTTTTGACCAGCCCAGTTCTAGCCCCATATTTGACTAGGCTTTACTGCCATCCCATCAGCTGTTCTAAGTCCCTCCCTCTTGTGGTTTCCGGCTAGTAACAGACTACCCAATCATCAAGCTGGTTTCCACTGTGTTGGGACAAAAACAAAACTACTTGTTCATAGGGTTCTTCTAAAACACAGTGTGGACAGCAAATATGCTGTGGTGGTTTATTTTTAGAGTCCCCCTGCCAACCCTAAGTGAGGCGGAACAAATAAATTAGCAGTATAAAAGTAAACATGGTGACAAGGACTTGAAATCAGAGCACACAAAATGTTGCTTAAAAGTTCAAGCTTTTCACAGTGAAAAAGACTGTAGGCACATGACACCTGCTGTTCTACTTTAGAAACAGCTGCCACACTCTCTCTCAATTCAAATATTTGTAAAATAACAAATTAAAACCACTGTAAAAATGATACACATGAGCCTTCCACATGTTTTCCTGCAGACACTGAAGTACAGTGAGACACACAGATCAGGTGGCCATTTTGATGTTGAAATTAACTAGCAGACTAGCAAGCCAGCTCAGCAGCGTTACAAGGTAACATTTCAAGTGGCAGATGCAATAACACAATTTCAAAACCCTTGGTAGTGTTACAAAGCGAATCAAATTGGACCGAGAATGATATTCGTGCTGCAATAACGCCAACGTTTTTTTTTTTACGAGACAAGAACAAAAGACAGCAGCATTTTCAGTTGACGTTAGCCTTACGTTATGTAAACAAGCTCCTGTGTCAACGTGTAAAGGGGCAGTTTGGCTGAAGTCCCCCTGACAAACAACAGGCTGGACAAAGAAATCAAATTGCCATAAGGTGTTTTATAGAGTCTAACGCTGCCAAATCTAACGATGGTGCAACAAGATGAAAGACATTCCTGTAAAAGGAGAACAACGTTAACGTCTGTTCGGCTGTTGCAGTAATTTTCAAAAACAGACAACAAGCTGGACAGCTAACGTTAACGTTATACAAATACAGTGTCGGGAAAAAAACGCTGAAAGGACACGAGACCGATGTGATCAGCTAATACAGCTGTCCCGATAAGCGACTGAAGGTTCGCAGGACAGAAATAGCTAACACTTGGCTTTGCTAGCAAAATGTTGTTTACACAAAAAACACCAGTCATTCACAATGAAAGCTCTAGCTTCTGTGGGTTAACAAGACAAACAACCAATATTAATAAACAGGGTTTGCTAATATCACATTTTCACATACATCAAGACATAGCTGACTAAGACAGCGATAGAGAGAGTGTTGTTTATGTTCAGAAAGGATACAGTTTCACCACATCGGTATCCATTCGCCTTTTACCCGGACTTGGAGACGACATTTTTGCTATTTCCACCGCAGAATACCAGAGTAAACTTAAAGCTAGCCCCCAAAACGCTAGATAACCTAGCAAACGGTACTATCCGAAAGTTAACATTGGCTTTCAGAAATGTTCACCGCAAAACGTCTTCACAGTTGAGTGTCTCCCTGTCCTAGTGAGTTGCTGGGCTTGCGTTAGACCTATGCTGTTCACTGCCTCTCAGCGTTCTGACCATGGTTCTGACAAGCTAGGATCCCTCCGCGGACTACGTCATACATGTGCGACTCAACGTCATCACAAATGGCCACCTCTGTAGTTTTATTTATTAGTAACACTTTACTAAAAACCACTGGATTTTCTAGCCTAATTTTCATTCTGAGTTCATTGTTGTGTTCTATTTATAGGGTGTAACATAATGTAGACATAGACAAAATATAAAAACAACAAAGATTAACATTAAGGATGTCTTCAGGGCTTTTGAAGTTAGAGGATTTTCCCTCATTGCTATGGCACTTGGACTGTCTTGGTTGTGTTTATCTTTCATGTTATTCAATTAAGTGACAATCAAACGCTGGTGGACAGACTCCAGTAAGTCTGACTCCAGCTAACAACATATATGCTACAACAACATATATGCTGCATTTTGCAGCATATACAGGAAATCATATATTTTTGAGGGGGGAGCATTCAATTAGCTTATTTATGTTTTTTTGTGAAATTACCAAATTAGACAAAAGTTGGAAATATTCAGGATAGAAATTATATCTAATCATGAGAATGCTTTTCAAGAGCACAGCCATAGCTAAAAATATTCCATTGCCCCAAGGATCACAGATGTTTCTTGATTGCTCAAAAATGATCAAGTCATAAGGCTATCTTTCAATAATGCCAATAAGTATTTACCATTTATATAAAACAGAGAATAATAACACATTGTATGTAGTCTGTGTAATTCTCATCCATATAAACTGAGGTTGGGATGAATACAGGAAACAAAATGGCTGCCTGTGCTAATTCCAAGACATTCCAAGTCACATTCAAGTAAAATCTGAGCAACACTTCAATGTCAGTTACTGCCTGAGGCAGCAGTGGGTACTAAAATGGCTAAATGCACTTTCCTTGTATATATGCCACGATATACAAAGTGTACTAAAATGTGATCACTTAATTTGTAATTCCACTTTATTTTTGTGTGTTTGTCAGAGGAATGACATACAAAGTGACACAAACTTTCAGAAGAGTATTTTTATTAAACCCTTTTTATTATGAAATTCTACGAAGTTAAAAGCACATGCAGGTGAGTGAGAACTGCATTAGCAATGAGATGTCACAAGAAGGCAAAAAGGAAAGACAAGTATCCTAAATATAATTTAAAAAAAAAACAAGTTTAAAGTCATGGCACGTGGTTATACCTGCCTGTAATAATCAGGAATTTAGCACTGGCTACCAAAGATTTCACTACTCAAAAAAGGATTCTGTTCTTTTCCACATTGCTTTTCAAGCAAAACAGTATACACACACTCACGCGCACACACTCACAGTTTTTTTTTTTTTTTTTTTTTGCTAATCTGAGGTTAATGTTTACCACTTCCAAAAATGACTCAACATACAGTGAAGGTAAACATGACCTTTCCAGTGTTGAGCCATTTGGCCCTTTCTCACAATCAAGGATTCCTTGTCTCCTGTATTCCACAGAAATCCAGACCATCATGATGTCATAAAGGGCTACCAAAGCAGGCTTCACATGAGGGGTATAGTCAACGCCTTGCATGTGGCCCAGTTATGTATACATGGGATGCAAGGCCTATATAGGCCCAATAGTTCCCCATCCCAATTTCCATGTAGCAAAACTCAAACGTATCACAGCCACACAGGCATCCTTCACATATTTCACTGTTCACAGAGAAGACACTTATTATTTCCCCAAGACACAACCAATTTCCTTTCCCTCCAGAACACTTTGACTGTAAACACGATTTAAAAGAGGGTTTACACTGATATGATTGGACACTATTATCATAAGTACTACAGATTCTGTACCACAAAGAGGGAAGCTCAGTTCATCAATTCAGTGCTGTGATGCTGTTCGGTTGGAAACAGTCTGCTGAGACGGAGAGGAAGATACCTGCCACTGACGGAATATAGCAAACACCCTTTTAGACTTGTCACGAGGGTTCTGCAGGGAAAGAAGAAACAATAAATGTAATTAATAAATGTAATAAATGTTAAATGTACTTACACAGGACTGCTTACATGCTTAATGAATATTTGTTAGGAGATACAAACACCAGAAATTCTGACTTACCTGTGATGGACTGCCTTCCATATTATCAGAGTTCTTCTTCATTGGCATGAGGAGATCAAGGGCAGCCTTCCAGCCCTGCTGATGAGATGCTGAGCCTCCATCCAAACAGGGGATAGCCCCTGGATCTACATTCTCCTTTCCCACAGAGATCCAGGGACACCAGTCTCTGTGCTGAGCGAGAGGGTCAAATGCATTCCTGTGCAGAAGCCCATCCTGAAGTAAGAGGGAAATGGGTCAAAAAAAGCTGTTCGTAACAGCAAATTCAAAATGAACAATGCAAATCATCTTTCTAACTTAATTAGAATTTAGAACTACCCCCTTGATTTGAATTAGGTATTGGATAAAATAAAAACTGTAACTTAACATGCCTTTGATAACACACTCAAAATATTGTATTCATGAGCAGACAGCACTGCATCTTCAGTTTTTCAGTTTGGGATTTCTGCAAAAAACACCTTGTAATAATAAAACTGCAAGGTATGAAATCAATAGTAATGTTATGTCTTACAGGTCCACCAAGTGAGAGGCACAGGCGTTTGGGAGGGTGTAGCAGGCTGGAAGTGCCATCAGCCCCAGAGCCGTCTCCCTGTCCTCTGCTGCGAGATGCAGTCCTCTTTCCCCTTGTCAGGGGACTTGGCAGCTCCTCACTGGGGCTTGGTGAGTCTCTGCTTCGGGCTCTCAAGGCCACAGGGGAGGAGGTTCCCTCACCCTGTAACAGTTTCCAAAACATGGTGAAAAAGCAGCATGGAATGTTTTGATGATTTCATCTGTAAAAGTCTACATGGAACGAGAATTTGTCCTTTAACTTATTATGCTCAGCTTTTTCGTCAACCCTGATTTTGTGTAAAACGTGCCTGGTCAGAGCGTGTGGAGTCCTGGCTCCTCAGCTTCATGCGACATGGAGTTGTAGCAGGGATGGGTGAGGCAGATGTAGAATGGTCTCCCTGGCCCTCGTGTGTGGCTACTGAGCCAGAACCTGTAGTTTGAGCAGACTGGGCTCCAGTGTTTGGTAAGGCATCACCATCACCACCTGTTCCCTCCATCTGGTGGAAGTTCCACAAGCCCACTTTGCGCATGCAGTAGGAGCAGGTGAGGATGGGCAGGTTCATGGCGTGCAGCGCTGGACTAAGACACATAAATTCATAGCTTCTTCAGACTTGAGTGCTAAAAATGAGCAATGTGTCTCAGTTTCAAAATTTTTATTGTATTATCTCCCACACAGACACTAAAATCGATATCTGTTTTATATTAGACATTAGCTCCTGTGTGTACATTCTTAAGTATATCAGAAATATTCTGCAGCTTCAGCTCACCTTGCCGCCCAGCCACAAAGCGAAACAATACATGCTGCCACCTGGACGGCCAAAGGTTCAGCACTTGGGGTCCCACCCTGTCTTTTTTGTTCTTCCTCAATTAACTGTAGTATAACACTGATAACATCCTCAGTCAGTGACTGCAAGAAAAAAGTGATTAAGATTAATTAGATGTGTGCAGCTGAAAATCTTATTATTCTGTAGCCACATACATGTACATATTAAATTTGCACTTTTATACAATAATCATCATGATCATGCTTTCCTCAACCCCCAGAAATAATTATTTAAAATTTTTCTGCAATACGAACAACATTCATATTATTTTGGAGGATATTTTTGTCATTGTCCATAAAGAAGAAGGGCCTCTTGTCCTTACCATTGATTTCAGCTGCTCTGGCTTCATGGCTGGCAGCTGCTGCGCAAGAAGACAGGCGCTTTGGAATCGCTCTAAGAAGGCAGTGAGAAGCGTTGATGGTTCACAGGCTGGAAGGATCCAGAACCGCTCTAAAAATAAAAGTAACATTCATAACGATGATCATGTGGATACCTCAGGTTTAATTAAGCTAAAATGACACTGTCAGGTTGAGATTACTTATACATGCTACAAAAACAGTTGTTCTTACCTGGACAAGGAAAGTCAGGCCAAGGACAAAATTTCTCATGCTGTGTCTGAAGCTGCCTCGATATCTCCGCAATGCGGGTTTCATCTATTTAAAAGCAGAGAATTGCTTGACCTTTAATTTTTTTGGCAGACAGGCAACATTAGCCTAACCTTGGCAAAATGAACCGTGCCCTGACATTGACTTTTTCTGTTGCTTGAAGTTTTTACTTACATTTTTCAAAATCTAAAGTTGGTTGTAGTGATGCACAAAGGAAAGCTTGGCAGCTGGTGCACTTGAGCATATCGCAGCCCACGTTGATCCAGCCATATCTAGCGCACATCAGGGGGGACAATATGCGAGGTTTGCCTGCCCATTTCAAACAGTGCTCTGCTAAGGAAATTTTTACTTGGACACTAAACAACAATTGCCACATTCATGGCTTTGCATGTTACCCACGGATCACTTAACTTTAATTAAATATGAAATACCAAAAACATACCAGAATTACAAATCAACAAATGATGTCTTTATCTGTGATCACATGGTTGAGTGGGTTAAAAGTTCATTATGAATAAAGGATATTGAATAGGATTCCACTCTCGAAAAGAAAGCTTCTTTGTTCGTTGCCTCGCAAGGTGCTTGAGTGTTGTTTTTTACATCCAGGAATTTCAGATTTCCTTGTCCGCTGAAATTCAAATCATGACAAGATACATGGGACAAATCTTTAGTCATACAGTGTTAAATTCCTACAACTTTCTAATAAACTAATAAACTTGCACAGTTAAGCAGGAAATGGTTGGTACAAGCCAAATTGATTAAAATCAATGATGAATAACGAATTTTCAGTCAGTTGATGGGAGAAGAAATTTAAAAATAAATATTTTCATTTAACTAAACGTTGCTCTCCTCAACCAAACTTGAATAACAACAAAAGGGAAGTAATGCGCCTGTTACACTGGTGCACAGTGCAAAGTACAGTTAAAAGGTATTTAACCTAGCTTCGATGCAACAAATAGCAAATTCTGCAAAATGAATAGAAAACTAATATTACCGTCAAACTTTAGGTTCCCACCTCCCTTATCAGAGACCGTGCACAGAAGCGATAACACAACGACCACCGATAAACTGTCTGACAAACAGACATAACTACAAGCATAATAAAAACAAAATAGCGTGCCAAGTCCGGTTGTTCGCCTACAAGCTGACATTTTTTTGAGGAAACGTTCCCACCTCAAATTACATTGAGCAAAGGCGGCTAAAGTAGCTGGCGCCACCAGGCTAAGTTGCTAGCAAAATTAGCTAATGTCAACTTGTAGTATAAATCAAACAATTGGCGCACGACTGGTCGGAGATCTCACCTAATGGATCCGACGTCTGCTGAAGAAACACCTTCATTAAGGATTTCACGAACTTTTTCCGGAGAAGCAAAGGATGATCTTTGTTGATTAGAGTTGCTGAGACGATCCCCACGACTGCTGCTGAGAGTCGCCATGATCGGCTCTGACGTTCCCCGGAAAATAAACCCCGAAACCAATGGTTCCGCTTTGTAAGACCACCCCCTGCTTTATTTATCTATATGTATATATTTACTCGCCTATTATTGGCTAAAATATCTCCCATGAAAGCATTTTTGTTACCAAGTTACGCTGCGCGAATTATCCAAATATTTTTTTGTAAAAATCACTTTATAATTTCAACTCCAGCATTTAGATATGTTTTAAAAAGATGTTTCAAAATAAAAAAAATCCATTATATTTTATGATCTATTATATTTTATGACTACTTAAATGTAGTAACATACATGCTTTCCTTTTAGAAATAAACAAATAACATTTTCTTTTTCTTCTTTTTCTTCGTCTCCTGCTTGTTGTGTATGTTTTAGTAATGTAATATGTTTGTAGTAACTAATTCGGGTAAAATGAATTTACATAATATTTTACATCTGAATTAAGGTAATAATCTAGGAAATGGGTCCCATCATTTTCCTTTATATTATGTTTAGTGGAATAAACACCACTGATAATTTAATTACAAATTAGTAAATCAAAGTAATAGTCAACTGCTGGTATCATCCTGTGAATAATCTTATTTTTTCTTTATCTTTTTTATTGTTTGATTATCTAATGGACTCCTGAAAACCTTTTTTTTTTTTTTTTTTTATCTCGATATCTGGACATACATACTTGGTAAATGATAATGAAGTGAGACAAAATGTATGAAAAATGTAACAGAGCCAAATTTATTATTGTTTTATTTTTTTTACACAGGAAATTGTTCAGTTTATTTTGTGGTTTTTGCGGTTGGTGGCTGTTGTGTATAGTGGGAACTTCGTTGGTCTGATAACACGGACTTTTCCTTTCAGATTAGTCGTCTACAGCTCTGCGGGTCTCTGAGTGCATTTGTGCAAAAAAAAAAAAAAAAAAAAAAAAACTGTTGTTGTTTTGGAGACCGACACGCGCAGTTCCGCCCCCTTCTGATGACGCAACATTCCAATAACAAGCGCTCTGATTGGTCAATTGTCTGACGGCCGGGGGGTAAAATTTGTGAATGGTTTCAAACTGACCGAGATGTGAAATGATTTATAATGTTTTATCAGCACTTTAGCAGATGTCGTTTTTATTTAATGTGACATTCTTCAGGACCGGATTGTAAAGGGGAAACGATGTCGGACGCTGAAGGTGCTCGCAGTCCAGACCAGTTGAATAAATTCGAGAAACTGACAGGCAGGCCGCCGCACGATGAGACGTTAGCAGGTCGGTCAACAACACTAGCAAGACAAGCTAACTTACAGGTTTTAACTTATTGTTTGTACATTTTGCCACGCACTTAAACGCACACAATACAATAAACAATGTTAACTTTGCACGTTGAGAATATAAACGTTGCCCTTACTGGCGACATTGCTAACCACAATGTTTACGCTAGCAATGTCCAACAATTCTGCTTGTTTATCTTTTTTTATAGTTTATTAGCAGTTATATCCTAGCCAGCTATCATGTATTATAATATTAGAAGAGTATCAGCGTCAGCTGTGTAGACAATTTAGGGTATAACCTTATAGGTTTGATGAGCAGTTTTTTTTTCGACCTGCAAAGTCCTTGATAGCAATTTCAATGCTGAACCGTGGCTGCAAATTGCACCATCCTCCTTGAATTAGCGTTATTGCTGTTGTTACATATCAAATCAAACGTATAAAATCAGTTATAAGTTCACACAAACCGTCCTGGTCTGTTATGTTCTTGGTGTTGGACGTGTTTGCTGCATTTCTAATGATATCAGTGACCATCATGTCCAAAATTCAACATTTACTAGGAAGACTTGATTGACACGATCCATCATATCTAGAAAAAGCCAAAATTCGTTGACACACCATTTCCATCAGGTTATTTGTAAATGTTCAGTACAAATACAGTCTTACAGCTGCTGAGGTCAGTCACATCAGGGGCCCGGTGATGTATGGCACACAGTCAAACTCTGGTTACTCAGACTGATAACACTGCAAAGAAATATGACCCAGATCAGTGACACACATCATGGGCAGCCGTAAAAAATGATTTATTTATATGAAATTACCAGTATTTATTTTCAGAACTAAGTAGTTAACTATCTACTGCAGATAATGATTCTACATTATGCTTGCCACTCCTCTGCTTCCAGCCAACATTTAGCCATTCAAATCTGACGTGTCAGAGGTTAATTTATTTTAAGCATGTTTTGTTTAATAGAGGTGCCTGAACAGAGGTGTGTTTATTAATTGTGATTTTTAATTGTTGTGCCTTCACAATTCATTTTAAATCCTGATTATTAAATGTATTTGCTGGCTGAAACATCAGAGGTGAGTTATAAGTACGCCTCAGTGCTATTCTTAGTACATTAAACAGAGGCCCATTATTAGGCTTAATGTGCTCTGTATTCTGCGGTGCCTCTGATGAGAGAAACTATAAGCTCAGGTCAGATATCTCAGATAGTGTTTTTTTTTCTATCTCTTTTCATTTTCTTCTTTCTTTTGATTGTAAAGCAGTGTGTCTTGAGTATAAAATAATGGGTCATAATAATCTAAATGAGGAGACTCATGGAGATGCCTGATATTTGTATTTACTGTATGATATCAGTATAAGACTTCTTTCTCTGTTAGCTTTGGTGCCAGTGTCATTTATTTTATAGTGCATTGCTGCAGACATGTAATGAGAAAGGCACAATTGTTTGGTAAGTGTCATTGCAAGATTTTGCAGCTAAGAAAAAAATGCAGTTAAAGTGAGATCTAAATGGTCTGGACGTGATGCAAAAATACTATCACAAAGAATTGGATCTGTCACAAGGGCTATACCATAATTAAGTTCCTGGTTCTGCTGCTAGTAAAGCTATACACATCTTGACCTAGCTACCCCATAACTTTTTAAAACAACATTTGCACTTATTGCTTTTAATTAAGTGAATAACGTGTACCTGACTAGTACCATTATTAACATACTCCCCATCATCTGTAACTTTGTTTCTCCATCTCCAGGTAATCGTACTCCCCCTGCACGGAGTGGGCATCGCTGCGTGGCAGACAACACTAACTTATATGTATTTGGAGGGTACAATCCAGACTACGATGAGTCAGGAGGCTCAGACAATGAAGATTATCCACTGTTCAGGGAGCTGTGGAGGTACCACTTTGCCACAGGCTGCTGGCAGCAGATTCGAACAGAAGGCTACATGCCCACAGAGCTGGCATCCATGTCAGGTAGTACTAACTAGTTGTCACTTGCAGTGAAGTTGACACAAAAGGAATCCTAAAGAACTGAAACTTAAAGGAAATTAAATTTGATATTGCTATGTTTCTTCAGCTGTTTTACATGGCAACAACCTCCTGGTGTTTGGAGGCACTGGGATCCCTTTTGGTGAGAATAATGGCAACGACGTTCACGTTTGTAACGTGAAGTATAAGCGATGGTCACTGCTCAACTGCCGTGGAAAAAAACCCAACAGAATTTATGGACAGGTAGCTTCTGCAGTTTTTTTGTGGTTGTCTTGTAAGAACTGTAGAAACTGGTTACAATTTTGAGTTTTTCTTCATCAAAGAACTTGGTATTGAAATCTTTAAATTAAACAAATCTACCATGTACAAGGCTGCAATTTAAAATCTTTTCTCCTCCAGGCAATGGTCATTATCAACGGCTTCCTGTATGTGTTTGGGGGGACAACAGGGTACATCTACAGCACAGACCTGCACAGGCTGGACCTGACCACCAGGGAGTGGATTCACCTCAAGCCCAATAACCCACCTGATGACCTGCCTGAGGAAAGGTATGCTGTAATGTTTAAAACCAAACCCAAAAAAATCTTTTGATTGTTGTAAAAGCCACAGAGAAAGATTATTGTTGTGTATATCACAGGTATAGGCATGAAATAGCACAAGATGGACAGAGGATCTACATTCTGGGAGGGGGAACTTCCTGGACATCTTACCCTCTGGATAAGGTACTGCTGTACTCTATAGAGGGGAAATTCACTACAGCTTCAAACCTGCTATGTCAAATTCAGTGTAAATGAAAGACAGATGTGGTTTTCCAAAACAGTACAGTTAAAAAAAAGATCTGATAATGAATGTAACTATACAACCAATACTCAAAGATTAAATGTAGACAGATATACATTTGACTGTTGTATTTTTGTGGTAATAGGTACATGCATACAATCTGGAGACCAATTCTTGGGAGGAGATTACAACTAAACCTCACGACAAAATAGGTTTGTATCCTGCTCCTCTTAATTATTAACAAAGCCAATTTTGTTTTCATACACACAGTTCCAAATTTTTTGTTTTTGACAGGATATCCTGCTCCTAGGAGATGCCATAGCTGTGTACAAATACGAAATGGTAAGATTTTCACAAAACACTGCACAGTTATTCTCCAAATATGTTTCTGTGACATTTTCGCATTGTTATGTTAAACTTCAATGTCAAGATGATTTGAAAATAACTCTGTCAGCTAACACACAACTACTTTCATTTTTCTTTGTCGTAGATGTATTTATCTGTGGAGGCTACAATGGGGAACTGATTTTGGCTGATCTGTGGAAGATCAACCTGCAGACTTTCCAGTGGAGTAAACTACCAGCAGTGATGCCTGAGCCAGCGTACTTCCACTGTGCTGCTGTCACCCCAGTTAGTACAATACAAGTTTTTCTATGTCTTTCTTTAACTGTTGATGTATAGTTTAAAAATGTCACTCTACTATAGGCACTGTTCTGTACTAAAACAATGAATTTTGTTTCCTTCACTCCTTATCAAGGCTGGCTGCATGTACATCCACGGTGGCGTAGTGAACATCCATGAAAACAAGAGAACTGGCTCTCTGTTTAAGATCTGGCTGGCAGTCCCCAGCCTCCTGGAGCTATGCTGGGAGAAACTCCTCAAAGCTTTTCCTCACCTGACTTCACTCCCGACCATGCAGCTGCTCAACCTGGGCCTAACACAGGAACTCATTGAACGTTTGAAATAGGTTGCACAGTGGAGGACAGACAGAGGAATGGATGAGATGGGACTAGGCTGGACTGGGACGAGAAGTGGCCTGAAAGAGCACAGACGTCAATTCACAGGAAAATTCTCGGGAAAAGTGCCCTCTCGCTCCCCTGCCTAACGTAGCCCCGCCTTAAAACCAAAAACAATGGGATGCCTTTTTTGTTGTTATTTTTTGCAGTTCCAGTGATGATGAAAGAAAACAAATATGGAATGTTTTATGGATTTTACTCAACAACCCCCAGGCCCCTTTCACCCTCAACCGTTCCTTACATGATGCCTTTGTGTCAAGCTAAGTATGACTTCCCGCTTCTCATCAGCCAAACTGTGACTGCAAGAAATATCTTACTTTGCTATGTTTTCAGAGACTGTCCTCTCCTGTTTTTTTTAATCTACCATCTGTAGTACTTTTAAGAATTCTAAGCAAAGGAGGAATGCATGTATATTTATTTGAACGACTAATTCAGTTTTGGGGTCTATTCTCATCACCTGATATTGCTGTTTGCACACTTTGTCTTGCATATTCGTAGGCATTTACTTTATTTCCTGTAGATCCTGTAAGCAAAGGTGAACACTAAGGATTTCAGGCCAAACTGTGGAAGAAAGTGGTTTTGTTGAAGAGCAGTGCCAGTTGTTTTTACACATTTTTAGTCAATTTAATACAAATCTCATATGCACATTTCATTTTTGACTTTTGACATGCTGTAGTATTTTAATTTTGTGAAATGTTTTTTTTTTTTGTGATTTTTCCAGGCAGCTTTATGCGTTTCTGCTTTCTCTGAAGCTTGAAACTTGCTGGAGTTTAGTAGTCGATCACATAGATTCTCATGTCTGTTTTTATCGTTGAAGTGACGTTTTCCTTGCACAACTTGAACATCAATAAAAACAGACATGGTGCTCACTGTGAGGGATTACAAGTATTTCCTTGTTTTAATATTATGTTTATTAAAACAAGAGTCTGCCTGGAGGTAAAGAAAAAACATTTTTTTTTATTGAAATGTTAATAGGTTATTTGTGGTAAATTGACTAAAATGTGTGTGAAGAAAAGGTTAATTTCTGGTTTTGCCCACGTTGAAGGTCGTATATTTTTCTTTATAGTCTAGTCTAGAGAATCATCTACAAAAAAATAAAATAAAGGTCAAAGAAGGTGGGTATCTTCAAAAATAATGTAATTTGCTTGCAGCTCTCATTTGTAAAACCAAACCATGCAACACATCACTGTGAATTTGGTGCTCTATAAAAATTAATTTAAAATTGCTTTTATTCGAATAAAGACTTAATTCTGTTGAGACTTTTACTCCCTCTCTGTTGATGACATCGAACCAAGTTTTGTAACAGGGAGTTGCTTCAGTAGCAGGCTCATACAAACATTTGTGTATACTGCAGTGCCTTTCAAAAGTTAAAATTTAATGAGTATAGGCAGTATAAGATCTAACAAGGTTTTATTTTGAATGAGTGGGTGAACATTTTAACCACTTTTAACGATCCTAACTTTACCTACAATCGATCAACATGTTGATGGCCAAATTATGATTTATGTATTATGTCTTTATCTACGATGCTTTGTAATCTCTTCCCGATAACAATTTGACAAAGCAGTCTCAAGGACAAGATGCAAAATATCGAGTGTTTTGAGCATCAGTTTTTTAAGCGAATACGTTCAATACACTTATTTAACTGATTGCGCCTTTAACAAAATATGATTATGATAAAGAATGACAGGTTGGGGTGAGACTTGAAAATTTCATTGACAATGTGATGTTGCCAGATTGTTTAAATGCTCCAACAAATGCATGAATATGCCTGCACCTCTTTGCCATCCCCCTTTTATTTATGTTCTGCATTACAAACTAACTCAGTGCATGATGTCATTACCTGCTTTTTTATAATAACATCATCAGATCTTTACTTTGGGACAGAGATTTAAAAGGTGACAAATGTTGTAATTGTTTGAATGTTGTGTTGGAGTTCTGTCAATAAAAGTGTTCTGTAAATAGCTCTCTGTTCCCCCATTTTATTTGCTTGACTTGTCATTAGCATAACCCTACTAGTTTCTATTTTTAGATTATTATTGCACGAACTGCTTTTCACTAATGACAATAACATGCTTGCCATTTGTCCCAAAACATTAATCATGTGCTTTACAGAGACAACACTTACATTGGATAGGAAAAGTTCATAAATCATAGTGGTGCACATTTTTAAACAAAATCAGATTTTTATATGCAAAACATATTTATTTTACAGACATGCATTATTATATCTAACATAAACTACATTACAATGATCTGACCCCAACGTGAACACTACAGATGTACAGTTAAATTCAATACGAAGTCATGGGTTTGTATGAAAGCTAGAACTGGGAAAAAAGTTCAAGCACACAAAACACAAGAACCAGACAGCTGGTTATGTACACGTTCACTATGACATTTCAGAACTGAACCCACTCCCCCTATCTTTTGTACCACTGAACCCACACCACCTGAAGATGAAGGATTACTGTATTTAGTGGAATAACATTTCAGGGTTTGAGGATTTTTCTTGGCAAGCGGCTCAACAAGAGCGTGGAGAAGGAGCAAAGAAGTAAAGGGCCAAAAGGATGAGGTAAACAACCACCAGAGCCGTGCCTACAGAAAAAAAACACAGTGTCAATTTAATCTAGAATGAACCTACATCATTTTCCAAAACACTTAAATTCCTGTGAAGGAATTTAACAGGACTCACCCTGAAAGTAGTCACATTTTCCATCCATGAAGATGTAGTTAACCAGTATGACACTGAAGATGCTGGCCCAGAGATGGATATCACTGAACACAAGCACAAATCCAACATCCTAGAGAGAGAGAGAAAAAAAAAAAAAAAAATTGTGTCAAGTCATTATGC
Source organism: Polydactylus sextarius (assembly GCA_016801845.1). NCBI lineage: Eukaryota > Metazoa > Chordata > Actinopteri > Polynemidae > Polydactylus > Polydactylus sextarius. The sequence goes on from CM028923.1 coordinate 6,224,784, forward strand.
TAAAAATTATTTCCACTTTAAAAAAAATCTGCAAACAAGTTACAAAATATAAAACTTACATAGAAAGCATTAAAGAGGATCAGCAGTGGAATCTGAATCATGCAGACCTGGACAGCAATGCAGCTGCCCACTTCAAGGCTGTTGGGGAAAAAAACAACTTAAAATGACAACTCTTTTTTTTTTTTTTTTTTTTTTTTTACAAGATTCTGTTTATCATGGGTATCAATTTACTGGCTTTAATGACTTAACATGAAAATCTTTACATGTAAGTAAGATGTGCAATTTTATATTACATGAATTATTATGATATTGCCACATTTCTTTGACATTGAGTCCTCTGATTTTTGCAGATAGGTGGTTTGTGTCAGTAACTTGGCACAGAATAGTCAAACCTCAGGCTGATGTTGTTCTGCAGTGCAAACTGTATCCCATTGACAATCTCAGGAAGCTCTGGCACCATAGCCAACACTGTGACACCAATGAAGTACTGCAGGATGGGAGGAAAAAAAAATATCTGAGCCTCTTGTCACAAACACCAGCAGGGAGGGTTTTAATTCCAAACTTCCAACCTTCTTCCACATGCTACATCTGTCTTGTGAACCAAGGACTCATAAATCTTAGAATCCGAGTCATTTCCCTTCCTCCTGAAATCATTTTTAAATACCTGAGAGATGGAGGAGTGAGTCAGCATGGGCTCGATGTTTTCTGTGCTGAGGTCGGCGCAGCAGGCCATCAGCACTGTGGCAACAATAAGTACTGCAAGAGCCCTCCACCGCGACCAGTGGACCACATGATGACCTGAGTTTGACATACAGACTATGAGCTCAACAAGAAGCACGATAAATATTTATGACTTACCTCTCCTGTTGAGGGAAGATTTACTCCCTTTTCTCTATTTAGGTTCTTCACTCTCAAATGTTTTAGAGTTTTTGCATGCACAGATACAACTTTAACCCACTGCAAGAGAAACACTTTTCTTTCTGTGAGTCACACACATGCACAGGCACATTAACAAGACATGCCCCCTTCACCCCCAAAAGATTAACACTACATGCACTCGGCCCCCACACCCACACACCTGTTGCAATGTGGCTGGTGGTAAGAATGTTGGCATTAATGCATGAGTCAGCAGCACGTAGATGGCCAGCAGTGATCCCACCAGTGGGATGGCAGGTGGTGGTAACCTCTTGTGTGTACTGACCATGTGCGTGGCCCCCATGGCCATCGCTGATATGGATATCATAGATGTGTGAGTGGGTCTTCAGTGTGAAGACGAGGCCGATCAGGTATGCGGTCGGTAGCAGCACAGAAATGGTGTACACCAGAGGTCTGCAAAACATGTTTTAAATATTTAAATCAGTCGAAACATAGTTGATACATTACTACACTTGGTGTTGCAAAAATGATAGACTTACTCAATATGGGAGAGAATCAAATGTGGGTCAGCTTGAGTCTGTTAAAAACAGAAAATAAACAGACCGTAAAAAGAACCTTTCTTAAAAAGTGCACAACGAAAAAGACTGGATGTTAATGGACAGTCAGTAGCAGCTGCCCACCATGTCGTAGTGACAGTCCTTGCAGACGAAGGGCACGCTGACGTTGCCTGGGATGTTAGTGCAGCTTTCACACACCAGATAACCAAAAGTCTTTGAGAAGAGTGTGGGAGCAAACACACCTGTGGACAAATGTTACAGCATTGAAGTCAAATTTAAAGTTTTAATTCTATACTGTTTGTGTCAGTGTTATGTGAGGCTGCTGCACATACCGCCTATGGATATGAAGAGCAAAGCAGAGCTCACTCCAGCTGAGCGACTGTTAAATCGCTGCTCCCTGTGTTTGATGCCACCAATGATCATACAGATGCCCTGTGCAGTTAACAAACACGCATAAGATGGACACATAACCATGAGCATCTGTCTACATATTTCAGACACAAAAACAATACAGCTGGACTCAAACCAAATACTGAATATGCAAACATCAATAAGAATCCATTTGGCACTCACCGGTATAAACAATATACATCCAAGTAAAGTCCCAGTGAGTGCAGCTTTAACAATCTCCTCATAACATTTGGTGCCAGCGTGGTGTCCCTGCAGCAGGGCTGTGATGTAGAATGTCATCTCTGTGATGGAGCCAAAAGTGGCATTCACCACTGCTCCCACTGCAAAGTTACTTTGGGCTGAAATGCTGTGGGGAGGATGCACAGAAAACAACCATTTAAAAAGGTTTCCAAGAAATGTTAAAAAAAAAAAAACTGTGGGTATAGTGGGAATAAGTACTAAGTGTTATTTTTTCCCTTTATTTGCTGGTCACATTACCTGGCTATTCCCATACCAATATAGTAGGACAGAGGAATGATGGAAATAATGGCTGTGGCAAATTTAGTCTCCGCACTGAAGTACTGGTGCTCATGGTCCGTGTAGCCAATAATCAGAGCAATCAATACCATGGGAAGCAGGTCTGCAGACAGCAGAGACTTAAGGAGAACAAATTGGCAGACAGTGAACAGACCAGCACTGAGGGAGAGGCATTGACCATATTCAGCTTATTTAAATGGTATCTTAGGGACAAAAATACAAAGTAATAGAAGGACAGATTGAGAAGTTAGAACCAACAAACCCAAAAGGATACTCAGAGCAAAAATGTTGATTCCTTGGACAGTGTACTTGTAGTAATAAACATTAGATGCTTGGTAGCAGTATAAGATGACTTTGACCTCACATCCAGGTGACTAGAAAACAGAAAAAACACACAACTTGAGTTACATTTATTTATCAGATGTAAACAACCGATTTCACAGTTTTAGAAGGACTAGGTTAGCGGCATGTTTTCCCAAGAAGAACTCCACAACAAAAGTGTACAAAACATTTAAGAGTAAGGAAGAAATGGCCACTGGTCTTTGACTAATATTTAAATTTGTTTTATCTGAAACATTTAAGTGCAACAAACATGGAAGAAAAAAAAAAAAAAAAAAAAAAAATCAGGAAGGAGGCAAACACTTTTTCACACCACTGTACAGGCATCAGGTATCAGGTTGTTGTCTGCACGCTACTTAACTATTTGATCTTACAGCTGGTGTTTTAATACAGGAGGACAAACACAGAAAGGATGGAGAATATTGCACACATTCTCGCCTGACATCTTGACATCTTTTTCCTTGATGACTCACTGACACTGATTTCAGAAATAAACTCCGTACCTTTTCTAGTTTGTGAAAGTGGATGTCCTCTGGTGCCATGAGGAGCACAGTAGTCACTGTGCGAGCGTTCATCTTGGCTACAGGGATGGTGAAGACCAGCAGCCAAGAGAGCACACAAGCAAGTGAATGGACCACGGCCAGAACAGGGAAACCCAGTATCAACCAAATATAAGTACTGATGTGACACTGCACAGAAAGATGAAGAATTATTAAAATAACATACCCACAAACTGTTAGTTGCACCAACTGATTATGGTCATTCTGACTTTCTTACCCAGTGTGAAGTTTTTCTCACAGGTGGTTCTGGGACAGGAATGTTAACAGGGATTGGTGAAGACACCAGAAGTGGTGCAGAGTCCTTGTTTTCTTCGGCATCCCCCTCTTCAGGAATGACCTCACACTTCGGAGGCTTCGCAACAGACATCTTCACCCCTTCACCAGCCTGACATGTTAATTGATCATGTTAGATGATCTGCCAACTAAAAGTTCATTTGTAACAGCAGATGAATGTATCCCAACCATTACACTCTAAGTGTTACACCACATCACATCACATTACCTTCTCTACTGACGTTCCAAATGGCCAAATAAAGTACCATGCCAATTTCAAACAAAGTTTCCCTGAAAATAGTCAAACAAACAGTCATTAAGCTCTACACTGAGAGAAAAATGAAATACTGTGAATGTATATGTAGAATTCATACCATAAGGGATGCCAAAGATTGTTAGAAACATTAGAGGAGAAATGAGGATGTAGAATAAAGATATCCACCATCCAAATAAAAACACATAAACTATATTCCCAAGGGTGACCACTGAGCCTGTAAGAGAGGAGACAGAACAGAGAAGGTTATTCTCTTTTTACTGAAGCAATCTCATAAATGTCTGTATGAGCGAATAAAAAAATGGAAATAAAAAGACCTTCTTGAGGCTTAACGATGCTAAGATCGGAATGCAACTCTTTGATGATTTCTGATCGGTCTTCAATGGGCTTCTCCGTTACATTTCCCTTCCATTTTCTGAAGCCAAACTGAAAAATAAAAAGGATACACAATAAAACATAAAGAGCTAAACAGAACTGTAACAATATCTTGGACCTGACAAGGATAAATCTAGTGAGTTCTGTGCAGTTATAGTGTAATTTAAAGAGAGGTAACAGGGTGAAAAACAACCATAAAACTCCCATGCCTCCCATTTATCACAGTGAGCTGCAGGCTCTCCTACAGCTCACCTTTTCATCTTCAAGTCATGTGTAAATGACTGCCAAATGAATAAAACAAGAGATAAGTTTAATCGGAGTCGTGCTTTTTTGTGTTTTATTTACTGACGTGTTTATTTGATGAGCATCACTCTTATCTCTTCTATTCCTTGTGACACATGTTGAATGAATGCAGGGTTATTCAGTCAGATGTATCTGCAACCTCAAGGCTAAATGCCACCAAACAATGCTCTTGACCCTTTAACTCTACATTGACCAACATTGAAAAAAGTGGCTGATAAAGCACAGCCATGGCTCACCTTGTAGTTGTTGGCTTCCCTGTGTGCCTCCACCTCATTCTCAGCTCTGATTGTGGTCTTTGTGGTCGCTTCATGCCAACCCTCTTCTCCGTACTGTGACGAAGCAGACCGGGCTGAGGTGCCGTGTCCTCCTGAGTGGAACAGCAAAGAAGTGTGAAATAACACTTCCAGATGTTTTACAACAACAACAACTATGTTTGTTAAAATTGTTTTCCTGGTGACAACTTGATGATGACAACAATGTCTCATTCACCTTTGTGGACAGTAAGGAAACATTTAGGTGTGTAGTGGCAAAAGTGCTGTGCAGAAGCATCTGGGGAAGGTGTCTCTACTGTTCCCAACTCTGGATGCTGCAGTCCAACGCAGAGTCTGTCATTTTGAGACTGTCGTGTGAACCGGTGATGATGTTCAGGATCTACATAATTTTCTAAATAAAAAATAACGGACAGTAGAATTATGGATTGGAAGAAATATTTATGCCCCTGTGTAGGCAACAGATGTGACCAGAAGACAATCCATACATCCCATTCTCATGAATATGAAATGTCAGTCAGAAGTTTTTCAAATTTTGTAACCTTTTGCTTGAATTCAAAGATAAACAGATTTGATTTCTGAAAAGGGTCAATGTTCACTTTTTACCCAACACACCAAGTACCTGCAAGTGGACTAATTAGTTAGTGGCAGCATGCAACATCAAGGAGTTTCCAATTGTGATACAATTTAATTTTTTTTTTTTTTTTACCAGTGAAAAAACATTAAATTCAACAAAAACTCTTGTCTTGCAATCAAGGTGTGGAGGATGACTGACATGCAGGACCAATGGCCTTTAGTTGTCCCATGGAAATGTGTGTGACTAACAAAATCCTCCTGAGAGTCATGCAGGCTTTGTGCAACTGCCAGAACTGATCTCATTATCAATGCATTGCTAAAAACAGAGATGAAAACGGCAACGGGAAAACGGCAGAATCGTGCTGGTTTGACCACATTTATATACAGATCATCTGCGTATAAAACAGAATCTCACCTTACGTTTGACAATGAATTGAGAAACTCGAGACAATTAAAAAACTCTCCACAATCATAGAAAATTAATAATCAATTATGAAAACATCCTTAAATCTTCAAAACTTCACACATAAGAATCAGTTAAGAAGTTTCTTGAACTGTGTTGAGAAGACTGAGGATCAGTTACAGTCAATGTCAACTTCTGAATGAATATGAACATGAATAAACTAGAACAAATAAAACTCTTCAGCTGCACCTGTGTGGCCTGACAGGAAGTGTTTCTGGAAAGTTTGGAAACTGCACAAGTGAATCTGATGAGCACGTTTAGGCCAAAGTAAAACAAACCAAGCACTTTTTTCTTCAAAGTCTGCAGTGATGGATTGTAAAAAACAACAAAAACAAAAAAGTGTTTTAATTAAACGAGGTCCAGAAGAAAGAAAAGAAAACAAACCATCTCCTTATGGTTTGGTCTCACCTGAAGAATCAGCCGCGGATCTTCTGCGCAGATTCTCCACATCCGGTGGCACCAACGTGGACTTTCTTTGGGACATTTTTTTCTCTCATCTATTTACTCCCCAAGTGTCGCCGCTGTGTCTGTGTCGATGCGTCGTCTCCTCTTTATAATCTGCGCTGTCACTTGATGTTCATGGCGCATTGACGCCCATGGAGGGAAGAGGGAGGGGTCACAAGAGTTAAAACTTATTAATTAAAAATATTTCAAATCCTGCAAATTAAAGTCACATTTGATTAATTAAGTTGATTTTATGTTTATTCTTCCAAATTATTAATTTGTGTGTTTAACTTCTATTATTTAATCATTAAAATAAATAAATAAACGCTTTGAGTACGATTTGCGCCAACTTCATCGCCCCCTGGTGGCTGAATTATAAAACGCATCTGCTGCACGTGCAACTGTTATATCACAATAGAACAAAAAGGCGCACACACACACACACACACACACACACACACACACACACACAGAGAGAGAGAGAAATGAAGGATTACTTTTATTGATATACAAAAACAAAAAAAGTACACCTGCACAATAAAAGTGACAGTAAGTGATTTTTTTTACACAGTTGGGAGACTAAACACGGAAATGCCAGATGATACAAAAACATTATTACTTTTTCATCATATAAAAAGTAATACTTTAATATTTCCCTAAGTAATCTTCATTTAATTTTATGATAATCTTTGCACATAAATGTCTTTATTTGGGGGGCGGATATTAGCTTTAACTTTTATTTCTGCGACCAAACACAAAAATACACTGTTGAATTCATAGCAGTGTAATAATTACTACTAACATAAATAATCTTCTTTCATACACATCTTCTCACATGAATAACTAAACATATTAGAAAACGCTAATTTTCCCGTTGGCTAAGAAGCGATCTAGATCTGTGTAAAAATGACAACACTAGGTGAAGTTTTGGTTACAGCACAAGTACAGTGACAACCATCCATAGCATAATTGACTCTTCCCTTTTTATTTTTATTTTATTTTACTTTTTTTTATCATGTCAGCAGAGTATCAAGTGATTTGATATATAAATCTGTACAAATAATACCCTTATTAGGAAATCTATGAACAGCCTATGTACAGTACACACATTTAGGAAAAAAGAGCGACGAGACGACGACGAAGAGTTAAAATCTGGATTGAAGGGAAAAGGAAACGCATATGAAGCACAGTTAAGACTGAATATATACAACAGAATAACAAAACTAGAAATACTGCTGTAAAAAAATAAGGCTTTGAAAAGTAATTGTACACAGGGAAAATCTCTCTGCAATATACAAGAAAATCTTGTCAAGAGAAGGATGACAATGAATTTTCCTCCAGAAAACAAAAACAAAAGTTGGTTTTTTGCACAGGGCAATAGAATTAACATGCATTTTAGCACCTTTTGTTACTTTGCTGTTGTCAAAAATGTAGAAAAATGAAGGGTGAGATAATTATTCAGGTTACTGTTTCTTTAACAACTGCCTGGCTTCAGTCCCAGTGTTTGTTATAAAGTCTTAAAAAAAGGTTGTCAAATTCACTGATATTAGTACTAATAGGGAAATTAGATAATTGTTACTAGGCTACCTCATGTTAATTGTACGTAAACACAAGTAGTTAATGGCTAATAAGTGGTGGGAAGAGAACAACAGAACCTTATAAAAACATTTTAAAAAATACAAGAGAAGCCCTGGGTTCAACAGTATTTGCAAGTTCATAGTTTTGTTTTTGTTTTTTTAAAACCTTTATGGTTTAAAGTACGAGTCCTGTATGAGGGACAGTTGACATAGTTGTGGTGATGCAAGATGTCAATTATGGAATAAGAGTATTAATTACTTATTATAGCTTTTTTTGTATTTAAAGAACCTTATGATGTTTTGCCTATTCTAGAAATCCCCAAACTGTATTAATTGGGTCATTTTTCACTGACTTGTCTGACACCAACATGACTGATCTGAAGTTAAATATAATCACAAGCAGGATTGAGCTGATAGGGTTTCACACTAAAAAATATCAATATTGTTTCAAGCCATGTACAGTTTAGCTGCCTCATTTGTCTCATCATCATCATCATGGAGTTGCCTTTGAAATTTTACTGGACACAAATAAAGTACAAAAAATATTTTTTTCATTAACTTATTCACAACATTTTTTTTCACTTTATCCTTTTTGCTTTTCTTTAAAAAAATTAAAGGATTTTTTTCTTTTTTTTAAAATAACCAGCTTAGTTCTGTATTAACCTCTGGGCACTGGACTTTAGGTGCACTTTAGTAAGAATTTTGAAAGTATCCAGCACTTTTTGTAGCTTACTGTCTGTGTACCATGTAGAAGCAGCATATGTTGGAGCTTTGCTCTTAAAAATCAGAGTCAGCATCCATGAGCTCTGCCTCCATTAAATTGGTCCGGGAGTGGATGGGCCCGTAGCCAGCCCTGCGGCCTGCAGGTACCCGAGCCACATGGGCCAATCTCTCTGACAGCCCATCAGTAAGATCCACCTCCCCCGGGTAGTGAGAAGATCCACTTGGCTGCCAGGAGGAAGCTAAAGGGGGACAGCGAGGGCCGAGGCCCAGATCCTCCGGACGATCGTTGAGGGTCAGAGGATTCGAAAGCAGGCTACGGCTGTAACTGCTCTGATAGGGCGGGTAGGGACACCTGTCCTCACAGGAGAGAGGATGTGAGGGTTGGAAGTCTGGGTAAGACCCTGGCAGGACTTCCTCCTCCAGCTTCTGCTGTTGCCTCTGCTGTTCCCGCAGATTGGCCACCAGGCTCGGGTGGCACGGCAGTTTGGGCAGACGAGGCACCGAACTGCGGCCAAACTCGCGCTGATGATACTGCTGGTGTTCCACCTCCTCCTTCACTGGTCGCACCTCCTTCTTCCTCTTCTTCTTCTTCTTTTTCCTCTTTATCATCTCTGGTGAAATCTCTGCTTCGACCATCCACAGTCTGTTCCTCTCCTCTGGAGGTGGCACTGTGGAGAAAATAACAAATACAAACATGAAGAGAATGGGAGGAAATAGGTGGAAGAAGAAAATAAGGTCTTAAGAAACCAGTGAACGAGGTTTGTTATAGAAGAATGAACTTCAGCTCTCACCTGGTGTACCAGTAGGTGTAACAGAAATGTCTTGTGGCAGGATAGCTCCACGTCTGGCCACCATCTTGGTCACATGCTGCGCCCAAGCTGATGACATATCGTTGGACGGCTCATTTAGGTCAAAATTAATTCCAGCTACAAATGAGAAAAGACAAGCCACAAACTCTCCAGTTAGAGTCAACTAAGGGAGACTTTATATCCAACACAGTTTTGATGGCTCCCCTGTGGTACCTCGATAGCTCTGAACTGCTCCAAGCTAAACAAGCACGGCAGCCGCAGCAGCCTCACAGCTTATATGAGCGGAGGAACAAAACAGCGCCTCTGACCACGGAGGCCACAAAAAAAGCGAATGGAAAAATCTTTTTTGAGGCAAAATTTGAATAAAAAAATAACTCAGTGGTACATCAGAACACATGGCACCATTTTTTTGACATTATGTTAATGAACACATCAAAGTTTTGAGGGCTCATTTGCATACTGTAATCATACTGATGGAGTCTCATGCAGCTAATTTAGGATTTTGTGTATTCAGATTTTTGACATTTCTCTCAATTATCAAGCTTTTCGTTTGTGGTGTTCTCAGTACCACACTAACTTTAAACAATTTTAAAACAAGATTTTTTTACAGAGAAGTATGATTACAATCACATTATATCACAAATAATCCTTGTTAGGAAACTTAAAAATATCTAATTTCATATTTATTTGCTAGATGGCACAAAAGACAACAGTATATCTTCTAATAACAATAATAACAATAGTAGTAGTAATAAACATATGTACATGAGATATGTTCCACTTATTATCTGCAGTTGCAATTATTTACCACAAGGTGGAAGTACAGACATGAATTCTGTTGTTTTATCATTTTAAATGGACAAAAAAGCAAATATTAATGTCTTGTTCTGTTTGAAAACATATCGCCCTCCATGATCACAATGATCAGAATTATCTTTTAGGCATCTGCTGCCACACTCACCCACTGGCCCATCGTGGGAAACAGTGTGCATGCTGAACGACAGCTCCTTCTCCGGGTCCTTGTGGAGATCTTTTCTCATGGCAAACGCTTTGGCAATCATCTTGCTCTTCTTGATCCTCTTGGGTTCATTGTCGCTACGGCCAATAATCCTGATACAAGATGAAGGAGGTTAGTTTGTACGGAACCACAGAGGCTAACTGCAGCAGCTGCAGCCAAGATAGTTCTTGAACAATAACGATGTATGGTGCATTTTGTACTGATTCAGCTTATGACTTAATAGTTAGAAATAAGACCAGATATCTGAAAGGTGACATTAGCTGCCATGTTGCTCTTGCCATTGAAAACACAGGATAAAATGTTCTTAATCCCAAACTGAAAACAATAATTCCAAGAAGCAAAATTACTGTCTCTCTCTCTTTTCTTGGTCAAAGCAATTCCTGTAAGTACAATTCAAGACACAGTGAGCCCTTGTGGGAGCTGTTACAAAAGCAGGGATTAACACTGAAAACATAACTGCTCACACTGGTGCAAGACTTTTTCAAACTTTAAGCCCCAATACTTTTAAATGATTTGAGTGAAATTCCCAGAAAGCATTGCTTTAAGGGCTCAAGCCTATTTACATGAAAACATTAAGACTTTTCCCACACAACACATCATATCCTTATTACCATATATGGGTGTGGACAAGCATGCAGCCACAGATAGCCATAGAGATATTAATGAAATGTCATGTCATTAAATACAGTCTTTGGGATCTATTTTTTGTAAAAGAAAAAAAAAGCCTTCCTACTTGCACCAAGTGCGTTTCCAGATGAGGATGGTGGCTTTGGTCCAGACCCAGGTGCTCATAGCAATTCCAGTCCCAAACATGGAGAACAGGTTGATTTTCTCCACCATGAGGCTGGGCCGGTTCTTAATGGTGCATTCTGGGATGGGTTTGTTGGTCTGCGAGGCAATCGTCACGTTGGCTTCACACCTGTACAAAAAACATCACAGAGAGACGATGAGTCAATGTCAGTGACCAGAGCTGCATGTGCCTCGCACACCTTCCAGCCACATGACTGAGGTACATTCAAATCCTGGCTCTGGTAAATAAGAAGGTCTGTTGCATGTTCGGGCAGGAAAGAGTGGTTTACATTTTTGAGGCTAAATTAATTCCAATCCAGCCAATGTCAACACTGTGGGGAAAAATAGGGCTGCATTCACCGTTGTAAGCTGAGCGCCCGAGCAGCGGTTTGGACTCACAACAGCATCAGTTTGTGGATTTCTCAGTGTGACTTTACGAAGAAGTGGCTGTGATAGAGATCTCATAGTAGCAGTGAAGGAGTTGCGAAGAAGACAGGTGTAAACTGTACACTTACAGCACATATTCTCTGAAGCTTCTCTCCCATTCAGCCTGGTTGAAGAAGTCATAAAAATGACAACCAAAGGTGATGAAAACAAAACCAAAAGCGAGGAATCCAAATATGCCTGACAATGAGAGACATGACAACAAATTAGATATGAGATACCAAATACATCACTCCAAACATAATTCATTCACAACAAATGTAGCTGAAGAGATCGTGAAAATGTTGCATGGTAAATGCTCAGTTCTCCCATTTCAAAGATATGACCTGGGGATATTTATTCAGATAGATGAAACTCAGTCTGTGCATTAGGCACAAAGTAAACAGGACTTTCCTGTGTACTCACATTCCTTGTTCAATGTGTCCAATGACAAACTGCTACAGAATCTATGATAACATCTGATTTCTGTACTTATTTTGACCCGGCTCTCAACAAAAGATGACAGGACTCACCAAGTCGCAGCATCGTTTCATTGATTTTGCTTGCAGCTTTCTCACTCAGTAGTCCTGGATGATTACTCTTAATGGAAAACAAGGTCATGACACCTAAAACAGAGAAGTTGCATGAGTTAGAATTTGAGCAATTAGGACTCAACATGACCAAAGCACGCTGTTGCTGTTGCTGTTGCTGTTGCTGCTGCTGCTGCTACTACTACAAATGTGTGCACTCACCTCGAATGAGAAAGTAGCCACCGACAACAAGCACGACCCCGATGGGTGCCAGCACAAATCCAGCACGGTATCTGTAGTTTTTGTAACCCACGAAACAGATCCCGCTTACCGAGTCTCCATCCACCTGAGGATAAAAAAAATGGCCATTTTATCAAACTGAATGCGCAGAAAACATCTTTTACATCTCAAAGACTTTTTACGCACCTCAGCAATAGCAAGGATGGCTACGGTGAGGACGAAGGGGATGGACCAGGTGACCATGTGGAAGTAGGAGGTTCTGCCAGACAACGGCTGGTGGGTGGTGCCCAGGGCTTTGAAGGATGTGTGCCAGGCATAAGTCAACATTACAAACCAAATCACCCCTGACATGAGGGAGTAGTACACGATGATGAAGATGGTGACACATGAAAGCGTCTCAGAAGACCTGTAGAGTGCAGCCCAACGTGAACGAGTGTTATTTTTTGTTATATTCGGCTAAAAAAGTCATAACCTTTCCCTTTTCATTACTGTTTTTTTTTTTTTTTAAAAACAGGTGAACAAGGTGATCTAATATCGTGACTACAGGGTTGAGGATATTAACTTACGAGGGTTCCCCGAGTCGCATGGTGTTGTCGCTCTTGCACACGATCTCCTTGCGAGCTCCATCCAGGAACTGAGCCAACCAGCCGATGCTGCCCACGAAGAAACAGGCGTTGATGTAGAAGAGAATGACAGCTGGGTAACGGTTGGAGTTTTTCCAGTCGGCAAGAAACGTGGCCTGAGAATAAAGAAAAAATAAAAGTGAGGCATTGAAATGACAATGGTTGACATAAATGTCAAGTATATTCTTTGTCAAAAAACAAATAAAAATCTACAAACACAATTATGCGTATTGAAGTTATCGTCTCACCAGGGTGAAAAAGGTGCAGAGGAGGGTGATGGTGCCGAAGTAAGCGATGTAGACGTGCATGTCGTTGTGCTCGGCCTCGGTGAACAGAGGGTTGTCACATTGGATCCCACAGCCCTCGACGTCCTTGTACCAGCTCGACTGTATGTCAGTTTTCACCAGAGGAGCTTCACACTGGCCCGATGTGTTGAACTTCAGCTTCTGTACCTCATTCTGCACAAAGGACAGAGACACAGAACAGAACAATCACTGTCATAAGATATATACTGAGATAAACAAGTGTGAAACTACACTTAAATTGACCCTGATCTCTTGACATGCAGTGCAAACAGACTTTCGCCTTCAGGGATCAATAAAATATGACATAATATTTACATAATAATGAAACATACCGAACATCCCACAGGGAATTTGTCACATTTGAGGAAGCTGGGCCAGCCTCTCTCCTGGTCCACGATGCTGCACGGCCGACGTGTAGCCAGACACAGGCTCTGACTGGGCAGCTCAACCCGACCGTTCTCGCATTTGGGCATGTAGACGGCACAGAGCAACGGCTGGATGACCGACCAACAGCGAGGAGCGTTCCGCAAACCTGAGGTGTTAAAAACAGGTAGATGTGAGAGATGAGCAACAAGATATTTGTCTGTTTATCAGCTATTTTTGGTAAATTACAATGAGAATTTACATGACACTTAAATTAGCTAATCGTTTCAGTCGTGTCATGAATGTCATATGAATGAATGATATACAATCCCTCTTTGTAATCTGCTATAAATAATCAACATAATCAACAATATAAATCAGACTCCTTCACACAATATGTCAACACACAGTTTTATCTGGTAGTCCTGTCAGACAGTGACCAGGATACTGACAAGTAATTAGTGAGACATTATGAATGTGAAAGTCCTCTTACAGAATCTCTAAAAACCTCTTTACTGCTCAGACTCCTCTATTGTTTCCTCACTAACACCTATGAGTGATTCCCTTTGTTTCCTTTAATGGCTTTTTCACCCTTCATTTCCTGTTGAGGCTCCTTCTCTCTTCCTCTGAGCACTTGAGACTCATCAAAGCTCATTGACACACTTATTAACATTTTCTTTATTGTTACATTAAAGCATCCGTGTGTTGATCAAAAGCATCTAATCTAAAAGTCTATCATAATCATCTGCTACAAAATAAAAGCCTAGGAGGCATGTTCTCACTTTAGTTACATTGCATCCCTTACTACCTCCTATTAATGAAACTATTATCATTATTATCACTTCCTAAAGATCTTATTGATAATAATCCTGTGTGTGTTTTGTAACTCCACTTCATGGCAGTGTGTAATCTCCTGGGATTTGTCATGCCTCTGTGGTTACTACAGATTTCTTTTTAGATTATGGGATGATCATAGCCCCTCTTCTGATTCTTCTTCTGAATTTAAGATATAACACAACATCTTAAATGAGTTCATCACTTCTTACCAGACCACATGGTTAACTTCTCAAAAGCTTCTTCTTGGGTGCTGGAGTCCTCCGCCAGGATCAGAGAGGTATGTGTATATGGTAAAGGCGATCCGAGGCATGTGTTGTATTTAAGAACCTCACAAGTTGTCGTTTTCTTGCAGTTGTCCTCGAATATTGTCCCGTTAGGAGACAAAACTGCCACAGAGCCTGAAATCCACGCAGCCCAGACCCAAAGCATCCCGTAAAATCCAACAATGGGGCTCCAACCGTGGGAAGACATCTTGGCACAGAGAATCAACTGTGCAAAAATAATAATAATAAAAAATAAAATGGACTTGGAAATGGAAAAGCCGATTTATCTTCTAATTTTAACGCTTCAATGATCCGTTTACTCCAAGAGATCCAGAGATGATGTTTTCTTCATTATAAGTTTCCAAACGCGGCATCATGGTGAAGAAAAGCTGCGGGGCGCTTCAAACTTTTCTCGCAGTCCTCTCAAACTTTTTTTCTTTTTTATTCTGCACGTCTCGTCCGATCCTCGCTGGATCCTCCCTATTTCCCTCATTATCCAAAAACTCCAGCGACTTCGAAAATATGTAAATAAGAGATGATCGACACAGATCGGTGTAAAGTTTTCGTTCGGAGCCGTAGGAAAAAGACACAAGGCCGAGAAAGTTGCAGCTTCACCCTCCCCCCACTTCGAAAAAACTTGCCATGAAAAAGTCTGGATCTCTGTAACAAGATCTCCAACTCAGATGCGCCACCCCTTCCTCCACAGCCGCCCCCCTCTTATTTTATACTGGTTGAAAAATAAGATGATAAATTATCCTACATCTCTGTACGTGTCCAGAGAAATGATTTTTTCCTCCGCTGAGGTGTCTGATGAGAGCTTTCTGCTCCTTTGTTGTGTTCCTCTAAGTTGCAGCTCTGTGCCTGGTTGTGTGAGTCTGTTTTTCTTTTTTTTCTTTTTTTTTTTTTTTTGTCTCTGGTATGCACATGGTGGGGGAGAGCCAGAGCAACAAAACCTCCCCTCCCATCCCCCCTCTACAAGTGGAAGAATGTGCCTTATGGCAGGCCTTCTCCAAAGAGTCTCATCTCCAGGACCCCCAAAACAACACAACCCCTCCATGTGATAAATTCACTCCCACATGATGACAGATTAGACAGTTTGGTTGTTTGAATCATGTGCATGTAGGATGTTATAAAACATGTCAACTTCAAGGAGGGAACTTGAAAAGTTTCTCATTTTTATGAAACTCCTCACTGAGGTGGTCCTCAGACCTAATGAGAATTACTGATTTACTAAATCACCATAGAGAGACTGTAGTACATGAATCAGTCACATAAATAGGTTTTAAATGCATCTTATACAAGCCTTATAGCTTTTATATAGAACATGCACATAACATTAATTACAATTCCTTAGATTATGTTAATAAAATATAAAACAATCCATGAAAAACAAATCCAGAAACATGTGTATTGCATATAAGTATGGAGAATAATTCATATACATAAATAAAAGATGTGCATCATATATAAAACATAAAATACAGACTGTATATGTAATATACATATATTTTATAATAACAATACAATATTATTAATATTACTAATACTGGGCATAGGACTAATTCTGCACTGATGATGTTTGTTCCTGGAGATAGTTGTGTAGATGTATAGTGAAGAGTAAACTCACTTTATCCTCCCACATTAGACTACACTGTGACCAACTGTTGTAAATGACATAAGACATTAGAGTTTAAGTACATAATGTACATCAGAGATCATAGCAAACACATGTAAGATGCTTTTTAAAAAATATTATTATTAATTTAATTTTTAGTATTTTAAATATTAGTTGCTGTTTGCAGTTAAAATGTTGAATTAATCATTATCCAAATGGTCTAATATGAATCAATGAATTCAAATGTATGTTTCAATAGCTGCTACATGTTTGTATGACAGTAGTGTGCTTATCTGTAGTTGTATGAGGGGACGATGGGAGTGAAGGAACACAATAAATAAATAAATTAAACTAGTTTCCTCTGGGACATTCTTAATGACCTCGGCTTCCTCTCACCTGGTTATAGTGGCTGCTGAAATCTTTAAAAAAAATGTTAATCATAACATGAATGTACATAAAACACAAAAGTGACAGGCAATCACAGTATATTGTCTTCATTAAATTCTGTTTGTTTTTATGTTTTGGAGAAAACCAGGAAAAAATAGGTCTGTGATGGGACCACGGTGCTGTTGTTATCACAATAATTGGACAGTGCACTTGTGGTATTTGCATGGCTGCAGATGCTTTGTTTCTCCCCTGGTGTTCTGAGAGTAAAAAGTGGGTTAACTCCCGCTCCCTCCTCTGTGTGTGTGTGTGTGTTTCTGTCTGGGCCTCCTTAAAAACCCACAGCAACATGGCCGCCTGAGTGAGTCAGAAGCAGAAAGAAAACCAGGGGACCACACACAGAGCAACGGAGCCCCGGCCAACACACACTCACCCACTCACACACACATACGTATCAAAACACACTCACTATCACGAGAGACTGCTCCAGAGTTGTAAACCGCAGTTTGTACTGTCATTTTTCCATTGTACCCACTGGCCTTTACTAAATTATAACATATAGCACCTTTAAAAAAAAGAAGTGCTCTGACTCTTGTGCCACCAGATTATTGGTGAAGCAGTACATTCTGCTGCGTGCTAAACAGAAAATCACAGTAAAGGGGAGTAACCACAGCTTTAAACTAACACAGAAATGTCATGTTTAGATTGTGGACTTGCGTCAAAGGCTCTTAAATATACAGGAGTGTTTCTGCTCCCAAAGATTACAGGCATCAGGTTTCAGGCTGTGAAAGTCTCACGACTCAGGTTTTCATTTGCCAGAGAAATGGGGTGGAGATGAGAGGTTGTTGGTTGCGTCCTCACAGTTAGATTCAACTTTTGGCCCGTGTTTCCTTCGGTAACAAGTAGATGTAAGCGTCTCTAGTCATGACAGCTCTCTTATTAAAAGAATCATAGGATTTGCCCCAAATTATTCAGTGGTAATGATGTATTGACACAGTATGCTGACATTTATAGCAGATACAAAGACCACAATGAAACTGAATCCTGACAAAAAACATTTAATTTGTGCTTGACATTCCTTTGCTGTCAGAGCAAATCAAATGTTACTTATCTTGACACAGCACTAGTTAGAGAGGGTGAACCTCAACCAGTGTCTGTCTGCTCACTGGTGGGTCACAAAACACAAATTCAGCCTGTCACAGTGACGACATCAACAAGCAATTCAGGCGTTCACACAACTGTTTTCTTTTGTGGTTAAAGCGGGGGAGTCCCCACTTCATCTGTGTTCTCATATTTTTTTTTTTTTTTCACAAGAAAAGAAGAAGAACTGAAAGAGTAAAAAGGTGAGGACAGGATTGAAACAGTGCGTGTAGGATCAACCGCAACATACGTACAAAACATGAATTGTGTGTGGAGCCTATGTGATTTGGCAAACATTTGTTTGTAATGGCAGACTAGTGAGAGATACTCCCAACAAAACCCAGCAGCACTGCAGTCATGCTGGCTAAGACGTTAGGAGGAAATGACATCAAGTGCAATGTGAGGTCTTGGCAGGACAATCAGGTAACCTAACATGGCCATGCTGCTGAAAACCATTGCTATAAAAATTTGTTTGCAGCTCCTCTCAACAAACAACTGAAACACGTGAAAATCATTATGTAGAAATGTGTCTGTCATGTCATGTTTTGCGACCCACAAATAAATACGTACTTTAATACATAAGCCTGTGAGAAGTGACATGTGAGCATTGCTCATTCTTATAAATCATATCAGTCATGTAAGCTCGCTTTTCTATGTAACAGTTTTTTTTTCCATCTATAAAGTTACAAAAAAAACCAAAAAAAAACAAACTTATTGTAGAACGCATATTTCTAAAACATTGATAAAAAACAATATATATATTTCAGCAAATGTCTGAATCACTTTGACAACATCATGTTGAACATTTTGTTGGGAATTTTCAAAGAATATGCAAAATAATACATTTAAAAATAATACATACAGTGTTTCCCCTTTTCAGTGTGGCAACATGTGCAGCAGTGAGGATACATATATTTCCACCAGTCTGGCATTTAAACAACACAAATGATACAGAAAAAAAATGTGACCTTAAGCACCAAATATCTTGGGAATAGGTATTCTACTATAAAATGGAAGCATGGTCTGTGTGTTCTGTGTCCAGCAGGTGGCGACAGAGTCCAATCTTTGTTGGACTCTGTGGACTCCTTTTAAATCCAAGAAGAATGAGAGTGGCTACTTGTGCTAAGCTGACAGACTGTTTTCCCTCTTCTCGTTTCCCAGCTGCTTGTATCACCATGTTTATAATGTTGTTCATCAGAACCTGATCCGGTCTGGTCTGGGTCCGGGTCAACTCCATGGGTCACTGTGGTGTTTGAGGTTGTAGTTCTGGAGCTCAATCTGGTCCTTGATCTGGTTGATCAGAATCTGAGACAAGAGGATCCCAACCAGCTGCAGAGGAGAAAACACAGACAGAGAGTTCAGTGTCTGGCTACACTATCTATACTATACTATATGTGTTCTGTGCATCACATCCTACCTGTGGTATGGCCAATCCCAGTGCTATACCTCCAAGTAGGAACAGGTTGGTGTGAATCCAGTTAACTAATTTATCTATGCAGCCATTGGTATGGATGTATTCTCCAGCTTTAAGGTACTCAAACTGCTGCATGTTGTGGCCACACATGGTGTTGACAACCACCTGTACACACACATACACAGATACATACATTAAAATACTGTTTAATAAAAACCTCAGCATGTAATCAGTAGAGTGTGTGACGAAATGACCTTGTCTACAGATATGATACAACAAGAGAAAGGGACAGAACAGCGCTCTCTGCTGGGGTTGTTGTTGGTGCAGTTGAAGTACATGTTTTGGGACCAGTCAGTGTAGGTAACAGCACCACAGCAACCAAACTGAGGAGGACACACACATTAAAGATGGATGAGATTAAAAACATGTCAACCAATATTTTGTATGGCATTAGGTCTGCGTTCTTTACCTCCATCTGACCAAAATCAATAAGGTTTTGCAGATCAATGTCATCTCTGTAGTGAATGATGGCATTGTTGATCATCTCTGTCACTTTGCCTCGAGCCTTACAAGAGAATGGATGAAGTAGTTTACCAGCATGTACAAATAAATCTACATAAACTGATGGAATGAAAAAATGTTCTATGACATGACCCTGATGAAGTTGATAAAGATGAAGTTTTTATCTCCATTCTTTTTTTTAAATGTTACACTTTAAAAAAATCTTAAATGTTTGTTTTATTCTGATAAAGAGACATTCCTCCGTGATATTTCATTACCGTATCTGAGAAGACGAAGCCCAGGATACCAGCAATGAGCTGGAGCAGGAAGATCACTGTAAGACTGATACAGAACTGGGAGAGAAGAAGTGAGAGATGTGATTACACCACTGTAAAAGTTTGATGTTTTTAGGTTAATTCTTTAGGGAACCGACTCCATGAGATCCTGTGTTTCTGAGCAATCTCAGCTGTTTCCTATTTCCTCTCCTACTTGATGAACCCACGACCCCCACGACATGTTGCACAGCTTGTCTTTCTGCACCGTTATAGATCTACTGACCAGAAGTTCCTCAGAAATGATCTGTACAGAGTGCATGAAAGCCTGGTACTGGGGGGAGCCCGACTTACTGTCTGCAGGAGACAGATGTTTTCTCGCAGAGAGCCCACACAGCCACAGAAGGTGATGATAAACATGAGGATCCCCACAACCAACAGCATTACTGCGGGGTCCACTGACAGACAAGCCAGTGCTGCCTCTGAGGTGAAGAGGAAAAAAGAGGTTTGAAGATCAATTTGAGCAGAATACGGGAGAAAAGAATCAATTACAAAAGTATGTTTTAAAGCATTTTTATATCTTTAAGATATAAACATTTATTTTCTTTTGTTGCCTTGAATTTCCTTGAAGAAATCTTAAACAACACAGATTAATGGGATGTTGCTTTGCCCACTTTGTTATTTGGAGAAGGTTCATGAAGGCACAAAATACCATCCTGCTACTCCCACTTTAAACATGAAGAAAGACCAAATGCTCCGCCTGTGATAAACCATTTACCTGCATGTTTCATCATGCGGGCGTACACGCCAATTGACACCATCACCAAGGAGATTATCTGGGGAGAACAAGACAAGACCAAGATTCAGTGCATTTTGAATCATCAAAAATGGCTCAAACTAAATGGGAACTACTGCAGTGGGTGATGAACCATTTCTATGTTCATACTTGTTAAGGGAGTGGCACCATTCACCAGGATAATACAGGGGGATATGCAGGAAGTTTAAGAAGGGTAAGTTTCCAAAAATACACTCTGAGTGAGTTCAGTTTTAAACTAGATGACCACAACCACCTTCATTTAAGTGTCAGTGTAGAACTGGAGATTCTGCCTCCATTTGACTAAATCGACCTGGCTGCGATCTGTACCCTTTCCTGAAAAATAAAGACCCTTTCACAAGAGCCCTCCTCTTCCAGTTTCAATAGAATAATAGGGAGCCCTCAGAAGTACTCTTCCCACAGTGAATGAAATGGATCCAGTTACCACAGACACCGCACCTTCTTGCAGAGGTACAGCACAGTTAGATTTTCCTGCCGGTGTTTTGTAAAGGTTTAGTTTCACAGTGAATTAACCAGACATGACACCTGAAGCTAATGAAGTAACTTATGGGTATTTAAAAAAAAAAAAAAAAAAATCAAATCTGTGTAAGTTTGCAAATGTCAGGAAATTAAACTTCTGCTGAATCACATATTGCTTTTGATGGTGCAACTTATTTCCCTGTTTGGCCGAGCATTGTTGTAAAAGACGGTTATTGGAAACAAATATTGGACTTTCTTAGGTAATTTTCTTAAGTCTACAGACAACCTGGGCTAGAAAGAAACCACAAACTTGCAGTTGTCTTTGGGATGTCAGCGTACAGAGTTCATTATAGCCAGAGGCAACAGAAATGACAACAACACATTCCACGTCAAAGAGCTTCAAGTTTTTACACAGCCTCTTCCTTTATACATGGCAACAAGTCAGCTGTCTGAACATGGCTGACACGCTCATACATGACTTTTTTTAAACACAGCACTGAACACGTAGAAGGAGCTACAGGCTTGATTCATTTCATGTATGGTTTATTCTTTTTTTATCATTTAATACACTGTTTGTGTGTGTGTGTTCACTGTTTAGAAATAAGAAAGTGTCCTCAGGTTAAACTAAACCTGAGGACGTTTAATCTGCCAGCAAGAGATCAGCTCTGAAAATGCAGTGAGAAATCTGCTTATGTTACAGTCCCAGAGCAGCAGACACTGAAACACATTCATACGACCTTTGCACCGTTTACAGCCCACTGCCCAGCTCTGAATTCTTTACTTTTTAAGTCTTAAGTTGGACATAACACCACAGTCAGTGTGTAGTTAACAATACAATATTAAAAGACCATTATTCTTCCCCTAGTCAACAAACATGCACAGTGCCATGAGCAAACTTATCAAGATTTCAGTTCCTTGGCAACTGAGAATGTCATGACAGGAACAAATGAAGTACAGTGTATATTACCAAAATCTGAGCACAGCACTTTTATATACTTAGTGTGTGTTTTAGGTAGGATTACTGAGATGACACATATCGTTGAGCCAAACAGATGAAGGTAAACTTTGAGAAAAAATGGTGCTGTGGGATCAAAATCTGATAAATTAATGATTTCCTAAGAAACAAAACTTCATTGTTCAATGACCAAGCAGCAAACACTAGTGTGTGTGTGTGTGTGCGTGTGTGTGTGTGTGTGTGCGTGTGTGTGTGTACCATGTTAACCACAACTCTTTCATGGACACATTTCACTCTCAGTCACAAGTTAAACACAAACTAAGTCTAACAAAACAGTGGGTGCCTCTCGTGCCAGTAAACAAAACCTGAGATCTTGTTCTCCAGGATATTCAGAATTAGGAAACAAAATATGTCTGACAGGAACAAAAATAATTGTCAAAGGTCATAAGAAAATGTCTTAAAAGCCTCTTAATTTGTTGAAATTTTGTAAAAAAGCGTAAATAGCTGGAGAAATCTGACTTTCCAAATAACACAAATGATTAACCTGCGCAGAGGAGAAGTAAATAAAGTAACTTGTTACTATGTAAACAACATGAGAGCACTCACCCAAAATATTAAATTAAATATGAACAGTAGATACTTGACAACTGGACTGACAAACGAGTAATCCTCATCATATCCAGGTGTTCCTCTGCGTCTCCCTCCCATGGCGACTAGTATCCAGGCGTCTTATTCAAGTTTTTGCCACAAATGAGCTATTTACGTGAAAAACTGAGTCTACCAAAGCAAAAGCAAAGACTTATCAACATAATGACGACGAGTAGCTGCTGATTTCTGTCTGATCCTAGAGCCGACGCGTTACAGAGACGGTGAGTAGTCGCAAGCTGCCGACGGTGTTTACAGGTTAAGTGGTGTTCATGTTATCTGGTGTCACGGGGTGATCCAGATGCTGCGTCCGCATATTCGTCATTTTCCTAAACAACATGATAATGGTAACGGTAGCACAAACTGAAGTTATTAAAACGAAATTCGTGCAACAGTGTTGATATCAACATTTATCAACACTTCTATCCACTGACAAGGAGCGATTGTTTTCAATATTTTGATTGTGACAGCAGCTACATGGAATTAACCCAAATTCCCATCCATTTGTTATTATGCTCCTCTGTCTTGTATATATTGCAAATATTGTTATTATAAATTAGTCTACATGGGATTAATGGTTCTCAACAATTACTACAATGTTGCGGGGTTTGTTTTAATAAATAAATATCTCTATCTTTAAGTACTAGATACTTTTACGCACTCACAGTATTTACTGGTTCTTGTTGAATCACATTCATCAAACAAAACACACTAAAGAAACAAGATACAACATTTTCTTGAACTCCGTGAAACCCTCACATATGTTGTATTGTGTGACTACTTGGTGGCCAATCGATCAGTAACTAAACCCACAGACTGACTTTATGATCAAGCTTTTAACTTGCTGCATAAAAAGCAGATAAGGTACCATCATTGCAATCCAGTCTGTGAAACTGGTTATGGTCTCTCTCCCCTGCCCATTTGTGAAAACATAATAAGTGCAAAGCAGTAGTAGAACAATCAGAGCAGCCTCTGGTGGCAGTCATAGAATTTAATTTCAAAACACCTGGGGACTTTCACCTTGTCCTTTGATAACTCCTACTTGTTTTAAATATATCTCCTATAAACACTATGATACTTGCATTGGATAACATGTTTACAATTTGTGTATGATAAGTGTATCTGCCCCTATCAAATAAATTATGAATAAATAATTTGTGAGATGTATGGGTGCCGGGGTCAAGAAAATGACGCATCTGCCGATGCAACATCTGTAGCACTTTATGGCATCAGTTAACATAAACACCAGTTAATCTGTAACACCGGCGCAGTCTGCCACTGACTAGACTGACAGAAACTGGGTGTGCTAGTGGTTTTCTTTCACGTCTTTACACATGATGATAGGATAATACAATACAGTACTTTCTGTGGTAATTTTGTTTTCATTCCACCATGCCAGGTACTTCATAGTTTCACTTTTCCTTTAGTTGTCTAGATAGTGTTTATTTTGAATATGTTTCTGAATGCACATGGATCATGTAAAAACGGAAGATGATCTAAAAGTTTACAGTTTGACCATCTGTATTTTATTTTAAGATTTTACAGGATTTTATGAAGTGAAGTGTCATAAAATGTAAAGATGTACATAAACTACAGTTTCACTTTAGTGGATTTTTTTAGTATCCAAATCAGTTCTGACATGCTTCGAAAAGGACAAAATGTTTTTCACCACTAACTATTTTCCTGTTTTTCTGTTTGTGTAAAGATAGTGGGTTAACTGCAGGAAACCTGGCTCCTTTGATATCCACGATTATAGATAAGAGAGTGACGACTGTGCGCCATCTACTGGCTTTAAGTGATATTTTTCCTCTGACATGTACACGGGACTGTCAATGTACATTTGCTTTCCATCTCATCTCCTGTCCATGTAATATTTTGCTCATCTCCATAAACATTATGCTTATTTATTTATTAGCAGAGCTTCAACGTTTACGACTTTTATTGTGAAGGGTCAGCACACGAGGCAGGAGTTTTCACAACATCCGGTTAAACCCGGAAGTTATCTCTGTGTCACCCAGTTCTGAAAGATGAATGTCCAAGTACATTTTTCACGGTTTTGACGCTTTTAAACAATGAAAATGGCTTGGAAAAGCAAAGGTTTGTGTTTTAATTAAGCTAACCGTTTGTTAGCATCGGTGTTTAGGTATTTTAATCGTGTAATGTAGCTTTTAAAACTGTTATTAAGCTAACGCTAGCTGATCCTCTGCCTGTTCAAATCGTTGGTGAACAGTTGTTGGAGCTTCTGTAGAGAACATACTGGATCTATTCAACACAAATCGTTTGTTTCTAATGTTGTTTACAGGTTCCTGTCTCCCCCCGGTCTCTCTCCGTCTCCTGGTTCCTCCAGTGAGACTTATGTCTGCTTTCATGTGGCAGATTGTGCAGCAGCCCAGTGTGATGCAGTACGACAAGCTGGTGGATTTCATCAGTCTGGTGACTGAGATCGTCCCTGAGCTCCTGAGTCCCAATCAGAAAGCTCAGCTCATCCTGGGACTGAGAGCGAGGGTAAGAAACTATATCTGTATGTCAGTGACATTAAAATGGTAAAGTCACTGGTATGTGCTCTTATCTGGATTCACAAGAGAGACTGCTTTTATTTCTTTATCAGCAATAATGTCATAAGGTTGGTTATATCCTTATAGTTTATGAAGAAAGTCATTATAAGTCTCACTAGTGATCAGTAAATATTTTAAATCATATCACATTATAATAAACTATAAAATGAATGAAAATGTTTAATCTAGCATGGATGAGACATGCCCAAAGTGCTTGTAAAGAATATTAATTGAATTTTTGTCAATTTGCATCATTTCATTAATTTTATTTTTAAGTGTCCATGTTTGTAGTTTTACTGTTTCTTATTAGTTACATGTATATGTAACTAATAATATGTTTCAACATACTGTTGCCTTATCTCATGATGATAATCTTTTTCATCTGTTCCCTGTTGTGTTTTGCTCTTTTGACCCCACCTCTGCCCCATTACAGCTGGTCCTGGAGCTGTGTCGTGGTGATGGCGTCGCCAACTTGCAGACCATCCAGAGCCACCTGGATAAAATCCACTCCTGCAGTGCTGAGCTGAGCTCCACTGGTCAAATGGTGAGGTTTGAAAGCAAATTCACAGTAAAGCCTCAACAACGTACATTTAGAAAATAGGTGACACCTTTCTAAAATGAATTCTTTTCCACTTCTTGACAGGACAATGCTGATATCCTGAAGACCTCGTATACCAACTTTGCCAGCCTGGTTCAGAACCTTTTGAGTGTCCCTCTTGAAAAAGAAGAATTTTTTCAAGTGAGTCTATCGCTGAGAAACACATTAAAGATTAAGGGAACAGACAAAATTGGAATATGTTTTATTATGACAACTACTAAACATCTGGATGTTTGTGTAGGAGGTTTTTCCTACAAACTACGGCTCTGCCTATGACCAAAGACTGCAACAGCTGATGTCTGACTTCCTGACCAGGCTGGAGCTGATGCTGCCTATTCCAGATCTACAACAAGTAAGTTTATAAATATGTGTCTAGAAGCATGTGATGAGAAATACAAGTAAAGACAAACAAAATCAGTAATATTCTGTCAAATGACTGATATTAGAAGGCAGTTATTTATTAGTTTCAGTATTTTCTCTCACCAAAAACA
This sequence comes from Polydactylus sextarius, assembly GCA_016801845.1. Classification (NCBI taxonomy): domain Eukaryota; kingdom Metazoa; phylum Chordata; class Actinopteri; family Polynemidae; genus Polydactylus; species Polydactylus sextarius. Next base: position 6,251,384 of record CM028923.1, read on the forward strand.
CTGCATCACCGTGTTTTTTCTAGGATTCTCATTTTTCTGCTGCGGCTTTGAGCTTTATAAATATGTGACTGTGGTTTCACCTGCCAACCTGCATCTCTGTGTCTCAGACAGCGGCATGGCTCACTGAAACAGATTCTGTGTCAGAAGAATTTGGACAGCATCTGTCTGAACCCTTTGCCCTGAAGACTCTGCTGCTTCATCACAGACAGCTGGGCACTCTCAGCTCAGGTGAGTTGAACAGAGACTTTTTTTTTTCCAGAACAGAGCATTCTTATGGAACAAATGAGTCTAAAAGACCTAGATTAAAAAAACTGACTGACTAATTCCTTTCATGTAGTTGTGCTCACTTTTATACGTTCTTAAATTCTTGTTTCATTTCCTTCAGAATAAATTGAACCTTTTGTTGGGTTTTTAAACGAGCAACTCTAATGTGTAGAATGTTAAATTCTTTCTTCCATTTCAGCTCCATCCAGCGATGAGGATGATATACTTCTGTCCATACTGGCTTTACCTTTGCAAACTGGAGTAGGGAGCTTCACTGAGACTTACAGTGAAGAGCGTGATGATTATGACAGCGAGGAAGAGACCCTCGCTCTGGACGATTTAGAAGCAGAAGAGTTGAATCAAACCTCAGACATCACTGCTGATGAGTGGCTGGCAAAGAAGGAATCAGGTTCGACAAAAGTAGTTTCACCAGCACTTTGGAACTGGTTTTAAGGGTGATCTGTATATTTATACTAATGTGCTGTTTTATGGTTTTCCCAGGTCCTCCACGTTCATTTGGTCACAGTATAAAGAGGAAGTTACAAGAGCACATGCAGCGCAAGCACCACATAACAGCTGTCATTCAGAGAAAACTACCTAAAGTCAGAGCAAAGACTCCACAGAAGAGTAAAGACTTGAACACTGAAAAGAAGAAATTAGAGGACAACTTAGTGACAAAGAAAAAAGGCAGAAAAAAAGACGGCACTGAAAAAAAACACGACTGTAAGCAAAACAAAGACAACTTGGAAAACAAGGAACAGAGACGGAAAGAGCCCAAGGCAGAAGACAAAAGGTTTCTGAGCATGCGACAGGTGAACAAAAACTTTACAGAAGAAGAGACCAAATGTCCAACGTGTGAAAAGGTTTTTGAACATTTAAACCAACTGAAGACCCACATGAAGCTGCACAGCTTCCGGCACCACTGCAGCCAATGTGAGAAGGGATTCACAAGCTCATCGGGGTATTATCAGCACCAGAGACTCCACAAGCGAGGACGAATATTCATCTGCAGCCTCTGCAACAAGGGATTTCTGTGTAATTATTCACTCAAGCAACATGAGCGACTGCACGAAGGTCCCTCCAACCTGTGCACCATCTGTGGGAAAAGCTTCAGCAAAGCGGGCTTTACAAGACACATGCAGATGCACAAAGGGGAGAAAAATTACCTCTGCACCACATGTGGGAAGTCGTTTTTGTCTTCGGGGGAGCTGCTGCTGCACACGAGGACTCACACGGGCGAGATGCCGTACACCTGCACCCACTGCGGGAAAGGTTTCTCCAGTAAGGGCCACCTGAACGTCCACGTACGCTCTCATACGGGGGAGCGTCCGTACCTGTGCTCAGAGTGCCCGAAGCGTTTCCTGACACTTAACTGCCTAAAGAGACACGCACTCAGCCACAACGGAATGAAACCGTTCAAGTGTCCGAACTGTGAGAAATCATTCTCTCAGCAGGGGAATCTGAAAAGACATTTAACAACTCATAAACCTGACACTTAACATGATATTACTTGTTGTCAGAAACCAGAATGTAGTCTTTTAAATACCTTTTAAAAAAAAAAAAAAAATCTAATGTATACTTTTGCATTTGCAGTGATGGGATGTGAATAATTAGTGCAAACATCTTTTACTTGTGACCAAAACTCATAAATCCTAAAAAGTAAACCATTGAAAATTATCATTTTTTTTCTTTGATTTCTTCTTGTTTCAACTCTAAACTTGGTTAAACATTTCTAAGGATTAAAATCATATTTTTGACATAAAAACATTTGTGTAGACGCCATCAAACACTGTTCAACTTGTACATGTGCGGAGCGTGAGGAGGAAGAACCAGTGGAATGGAAGTGAAAAACAGAGCTGTAGGAAATGCAATTTATTTTCAATTTTTTAATAACATCATTCCTCAGATAAAAATGCAATGTTACAGGAATATACATCAGATATTAATTTAAAACTTGCTTTCAAGGGACCATACAGTCTAAATATATTTTTTCCTTTTTTATTTACTGGTAGCGTGCGTTATAAGCAAGACAGACTCTGTCACCAATGACAGACTGACAAGTTACAGATACAAACTGTACATTACTTATTTACAAATCAACTTTTTGTTTGGTTTTTCTTTTCACTTTTTATTGAAAATAGGAGTAGAAAAAGTGATTGAATTAATATTCTGATTTATTTCATTTGTATTCTTTCTTTCTAAAATCTAAAATGAAATGAACAAAACAAAACAAAAAAACAAAACAAAAAAAATCAAGAACTCTCCTTTAGAAAAAAGAAAAGAGAAGCAGAAGAAGAAGAAGAAGAAGAAAAGGGTGTGTCAACTGTGAGACCATGCAGTCATCACTAAGGAGACAAATGGTAACCGAGGAAACCAAATGATGTTGGGCCAGTGTCACTTAGCAACCTCAGAACCAATGAAATCCCTGGCACAGTCGAGGGGGAGTGGCTTATGTTAAAGAACTCCACTGCAAAACGGCCATCTGCCTCCGAAGCTACCGCAAGCACAATAACACACTCTAGTTCATTTTCTGACCATAAATAGTGCTGTTATTAAATACTACAATTAACAGTAGCGCCACTACTAATATTACCACAAATTGGTCTGTGTTAACACCTCTCTCCAAGAAAAAAACAAAAAAAACAAAAAAAAATAATAACAGACTGAAAACAGACAGAAAAGAACAAAAACAAACAAACAGCTCAATCTTGTCAAAGGCCCTTTTAACACTTTGCATGAGTAGTGAACTAAGACTACGAACAAGATCATAAGACACTACTGACCAGTGGAGAGCAGAGCCAAGCGGCTCTGGCATTTACCCAGTGAGTAAAGAACAGAAAAGCCTTCGTTAAACACTACTGTATATGGAGCTGTGGATCCCCTGCCATTGAATCATCAGGCTGGCAAAAGGCCGAGAACAACCTGCCTGGACAGAGAGTTTTAGTTTAAACGGCTGCTGTTTAAAAGAAGCGTTTCGACGCCAGCGAGAAATAACTCATGGAAGAAGAAAACGCGTGGCCAGCTCGTTCGTTAAAGCTGCATTTGAACGCACACACAGACACACGGGACCCGTTTGTTTTTAACTCTTTGTGTGTCAGCAAAGAGCTAAACTCAGATCTTTCATGTCTGTGATAGTCAAACACTAATAGAGTTGGCGAAAATTCCCAGCATTTTCCTTCCACTAAGGGCTGCTAAAAAGCTAAAATAAAAAAATGTATATCCAAACAATACAAACCTGTAGCCTGAATCTAAACTTTCAAATACTAAATGTGGGTTTTTCAGACACTGGTAAGAGCATCACTGCTTCCTACATTCAAGGGATGAGACTGTTGAAATAATTATCATTCATGGTGCTATGTAAAGTAGCTCTTATCAATAAAACTAGAGAGGAGAAGTAGATGCAGGGAGGCAGAGACATTCATGGTTCTCTTGAGGATGAGCTGTTTTTTTTTTTTTTTTTTTTTTTTTAAACATCAGAACCACTGACAGAAAGTCTGCATCCTAAAGCTGCTGCTGCCGCACCTCTAGAGCTGTTAGTTGAAGTAGCATCCTGAAGGAAGTCGCGGTTAGAAACACGAGCTGGTACAGAAAACTCGTTCAACACACTGTGGATGCAGCTCCCTTCTACCGAAAGGTGACAACTGTGGTGTTCTCCTACGTGTAATCTAGGACCTCCTTAATGATTTATAAGTCAAATAAGAGAAGGGATCTAGTAAAACAAGGCTTTCAAGGTCCTTACGATATTAACAGTCGTCCTAAATGTTCACATAGGGGAGCTGCTGTCGTTGCTGCTACACAATGGGAATTAAATTAAATCTAGCTACGCTATATGTTGTATCTAAATCTATTGGGCAAGCACATGTCATCTATCTGGCTCACCAGCCCCACAAAAAAAGAGGAAGGGGAGTGGGGAGGGTGGAAATAAAGTTCTCACTATCGATCTGTTCAACAAATCAAATTTTCCTCAAGACTGATAAGTGAAGACTTTACATGCGTCTATGAGAGCTGTCATGCAAGAACATCCAATAAGAAAACGATCTGAGTTGTTACTGTGAGCCAGTGCAGTACAATATGCTAAAGTTTCTCTCTGTATCGATTGTGGATTTAAAAAAAAATTGTGACCAGAATAAAGTTTACTTCCAAAATCTTACACAGTATTTATTCATTTAACGAGAGATTAGGAAGCTGTGAATTGAATACTTCGCTAACTTCTGTTACTTGATAAAATCCTGCTGTTTGCATTGGCAACACTCAGATAAATCTGCACACAAAAGGAAACTTATCGATAATGATTTACTAAACCTAGTGGAAACGTTCAGCTGATGATGAAACTGATAAAACATTTTTGTCCTCTGGGTTTAAATATCAGTGTCGACACCTTCAATCTTAATTCCACTTCTTTTGATCCTCTGAAAATTCCACCTCCAAACTATCATTTCATATCTTATCATTTAGATATAGTTTTTCTATTCGTAATATCTAAAATAGAACACGCTTGCAATATAAACTTGCATTTAATAATAATAATATATAGATATATTCCCTCTTTCACTTTCTCTTTCTCAAATTTCCAAAGCTTTTGTCAGCATTGTCATCAAAATAACATCTGTACAACAGAAGAACAAAGAAGTGACCCCTTTCAAGGGGATTTACATTTCAATTAGATTTAATTCAATTCGTTAGAATCCTACAATGACAGGCTATGGTGACTTTACCTAGAATAAAAGAAAAATAAATCTATATTCAAAATAGTCCTCTTAAAATATTTCTGTCGGGATCAAACAATGATCAACACACACTTAAGTTTACACGAAAATAGAACGTACATCTGTCGACCCACATTGAGGAGATCTGAGCAGACAACATAACTCTGTTCTCCAGCCTCACTCTCTCTGACATGGTTAAGTAACACATATCTGTGTATAGTGTATAGTTCAGGCTAAATGCACAACTCTAATACTTTTTTTTAATGTTACAAGTGTGTAAAATACTATTTATTTCATTAACATCTTTGTTTGCTGTGATTGGCAGCAGCTGCTCCATAAATCTAATAATCTGACTTTTGATTTTCTTTGACTTTTTTTTTTTTTTTTTTTTTGTGGTTCAAGGCGACATCAAACAAAGTGGTGAGATGCCCAACGACTACTTCACTTCCTGCTCGGTGAACTTTTCTACACAATAGCAGTTTTGAGTCCTTTCAAAGCCTTTTGTTGGAAGAAGAAATAAAAAATAGAAGCTACATGGTTTTCATGGCTCAGAGAGAGAGAGAGAGAAAGGTAGAGAGACAGTAAGAGAGACAGTGAGAGAGAGAGGTAGAGAGAGGGGGTAGAGAAAGAGGTAGAGAGAGGGAGTGAGAAAGAGAAAGTGTGTGTGTGAGAGAGAGATCTAGTCCTTGACAGGCTGATTTTTTTGGTTTGATGTATTTAATAGCTTAAACAATATAATATATCTGAAGAAGTGTACAGTGTATATGTGTATTTATGCTGATGTAGGACTAGTTAAAGAGAGACACGTCTCTCGGTGCTACAGTAGGAAAATGTTCGGACTTTGGCTGCTGGTAGGTAACATCTCTCAGCCCATTTACTTTGACTAAAACATAAAGCAAACACAAGCAAACGTGTTGGATTAGAGATTTTCTCTCTGTTGCTTCCAATTTCTCTGGAGGAAAGTATTGATTTCTACATCGTGGTTTGAACAAACAGACTCCTACTCAACTTAACATTGTTTTTAAAAAAAAGGAAAGTAGAATTTGTTTCATTTTGCAGTCTGCAGCAAGGGGTCGTCATATTAACTCATATCTGAGTGGACTGAAAAGCCAAAACAGCCTTTTGTGAAATGTCCTAAAAGCCCATAATGTATATACCATCAGCTAAAACATACTTACAATACTTCTTCTTCTTCAGTAAATATGAATACATTATTCCCTGTTGGTTCCTTTTGGTCAAAGATACAGTCAATAAAATGGGACTTTAAATACCTATACAGGTCATTTTTCATAACCAACACTTTACTAATTACATTCCCAAATAAGCTTCCTGCCTTTTCCTTACTCTATAACATTCTGGTGATTAAATATCATATATTCATATATATCTCGCTATATGTGGTATATAAAAATATACAATCATTGGCTAGTGGTGAGACAAAAAATATTATCATTCACATAAGACCAATATTTTATACCCCTAGAGAGAGAGAGAGAGAGAGAGAGAAAAACCCATGCACATGTAAAACATTAATTGGATATATAATTCACCATGTCAGAACCCAGACCGCCCTGAAATCCAAACATTATTAATTAAATCTTATACAATCTCTAAAAATACTCTCCATCTCACATTCTCACCAAGCCTGAACATCAACTACTTCCCATTGTCATCAACCACCAACTAGATTGTCATCCTGTCTGACAGAAACTGGGCCTTTGTTCTCCACGTCTGCTGCTTTCACTTGAGGAAAAAACTCGAATTGTGAGCTGCACCTTCTAAGGCAGAGGGGGGTGGGGTTTTAGTTGAACTGACACAGGCTGCAGCTTATCGGCCTGATAAACTATGACTAGATATCTACAGTGAGGCAGAGACCACAGATACACAAATGCACTCGACGGACCTGACTCACGGGGAACAGTGTGACCTATAAAGCACAGGTGTAACTAATAGTCTTAATGAAGTAGCTGCGTTCCATTTGAGAAGTTGTTGTTTGGTATCTGTTGGTTTGGTGCCTGCTGGTTTACTGGTGCACCAAAATAATAATAATAATAATAATAAAGAGCCATGATTAAATTTATTGGTTACACTTGTGCTTTTTCTGTTAATCTGCCAAAATATCGTCTGTTTAAAACAAAGAATGGACAGAAAACATGCTCTCACGCTGTGTTCCAATTCTATATTTCATTCTAACTTTCTACACCATCACTGAATCTTTATAGTTCATGTTTTTATGTTTGAACACAAAGGTAGTTTTACTTGTTTATCATAAAAATCAAGTAATAAAACTGGAGAAACATATTACGTTGACGTGGACATGGGCGATTTATAGAAGAGGTACCACTGGGGTATTATGGGAAATGTAGTATCCAGAATATTTAGTCCGACTCACCAACACCAGATGATTCAACCTCTGCTGCAGCAATTTTACTTCTTCTTTTAATCTTTTAATCCCACAGCTTTACTGAGATATAATTCTACATCAGCTGGAATACCCATATAAAACTTCCTATCTGCAGTATACTATGTACTATGACAGTAGTGTCCAACAGATCACTAAAAATAACACTACATGAGTATATTTAATGTAACCTCATAACCTGCTTAGACTTGTAGCATGTAGTATAGAATTGGGACACAGCTCTAGTTTCACCTGTGGACTTAAATAGACACTTTCATGTATATTGATCACTTTGTGCTTGAATACATCAAGTAAGCAATAAAGTGTGAATGTGCCATGCACAGTAGCACTTCTCTGTATGTCCCCACCAATATTTTTGTTTGTTTTTTTAAATGCTAATTTGGTCCATTTCTTATAAATGATTCCCACTGGTCTGTCTTCCGCACGTTAGCAGATGAATGGTAGAAGCTTAAAGACAATGTAAGACAGGAAACTATGGCAACGCGCAGGCAAAGAATTAGTGACACCAGTCTAAACTGCGGAATAAAAATACTATAGTTTGCTATTTCTCTGTCCTGCTTAGCATTTAGAATCAGAAAATAAACTAAGTGAGACACAAGATATGCAAAATCACCTTTCAAATATCTCCACTTGCCGGCTGCCCACTGTCAAATGTTAATTTAGAGAAGAAATACTGACTTTAATCACCGTATGTACACTAAATAGAAACAGCTACTCTGTCATAACGTGATATGATACTTAACCCGATTAAAACAAAACAACTGCAAAATCTAGAAATGCTCAAATGTCAAAGTGTGAACCTCATGCAATAGCGATGGTACACCCACGGAGCTCAATCCATTTACAAACCATAACTGGAAATAAACACGAGAAAGGGAAACAGCCAAAAAGTATTGAGTCAGGGAAGTGAAGTTAGATGTTTTTTTGTGTGTGTTTCTTTCTACTGAACTGTCAAAACTAAACGATCAGCTTTTCACTCAAAGTCTCCACTGGCTGGATGTTAAGCCGTGAACAAAAAACATTGATTTCAGGTCACTGCCTCAATACGTGTTTTTGACTGTAGATGCAGATCCAACACCCTCACATGAGAAAGATAAATAAATACATCTTTACTATACTGCACTGCAATGTACCTGATTTCAAGTATGTTAGGTTTCTCTGGCATGGAAACCACTGAGTTTACTTAAAAGTGTAACAAACAGAAAATAATACATCTTCATGATATTGATTTTTTTTTTTCACTTTCACAAGTATATTTACTTCGGGAACCTTGTATACAGTCATAGTTATTGCATTGTTTTTGCATATCTTGTGGGATGCAGGATTACACCCACTCATACCATTATACTGCAACACAACATCTCATACTTCATGCTAACCTATATAGAACATATAAAAAACTGCAATGTCGCTCCACTCCACATGGGGGCACCACAGGCCTCTGAAAGTCTCATCGGACGTTTGGAAATCAAAGAGCCTCAAAACACAAACCACAGAAGTGTGGTTTGACACTTCTGATATGCAGGGTCAGTATGTATGTATCTAGAGAATATAAATCAAATTCAATAGGAACATTAAAGTGAAGAAACTGATTACTTAGCTTTAGGATATGATAAGAAATGAAAAAAGAAGTGTTATGCAACCCTCATATCCTAATCTTATCTTGGCCAAGTCTGAGAGTGGTTCTGTGTTGAACGATTCTTCATTTTTGTTTAAGTATATACTGCCATTCATTACAGAACTGCTTTGACAGTAACATTCATGGCTGTTACTATACTGGATGATAAAATGTTTGATAGGAAGCAGACACACTTTCTGAGTTCACTGTAGCAGCTTCTTTACAATTCAGGTGCCTGCTGGTTACATTTATCAATGAGGATTTAGACCTAATAGTCATTAGGTTTATCAAGTAAGTCAGCGTAAGATAAACAACCTGGAGGAGAAACCCCTACTGTCTTTAAAAATTCAGGGTCTGCTAAATTTAACCTGGGGTGATCCAACAACGTGTAGAAACAGAAAACTCAAACAAAGTGAGATTGTGCTAATTTTAAGTTGAAGCTAAATCTGGTTTTGCGCACACATTAACATCCTTGACTATACTCAAATCTGCCATACTAACTTTCAGACTGATGGAAGTCTGGCCAAAAAAAAACCAAAAAAACCAAAACAAAAATCAGCTTATGCTCAAACTGATGTGAGCCCTACGCCACAGTGTAGCCTGTCAGCTTATGGAATCAAATTATTTGAATAAAGAATAGCGCTTATTTTAATGAGGCGTTTTTACAACAACTGAAAGGAAGAATGGAAAGAAGAGAGAAACTCTTGAAGCTGAAGGATCCTGGGTAAGAAAAAAAGAAAAACAAACAAACAGACTAAATGTCAGGGAGGGTATTCCTTTGACAACACAGACTTCTTCAGAGTTTGCAGTATGATCATAACCACAAAACAACAATAGCACTGCCACTAAAACACATTCAACATTCACATTTAATTTGCATAATAATGTCAGAAGTCTGTTACTGGCACAGGATGCAGTGTATGGCAGTGTGTTCATGCATACCCTTCCCTGCCACAAACCTGCTCTGCTTAATATGTAGGAACGAGAGCTCAGCAGTGAGACCTTAATCAAACTAAGGGACATAAGTTGACGTGTGATAATGTCTCTGGGTGAGAAGTGAGATTTTTAGAGAGAGTTTGTTGAATTTGTCTGCTTTTCAAATGGTTTAAGGTCATGGCAACATATTGAGAGTAATGTGACACTGAGTCAGGAAAAGTTTGTTTTTCTTTGAGAAGATACAAGACCAAAGTGAGACCTGTACCCTGTGTAATGTACTGAGGCCTGAGTACCATTCCTGGCTATGGCGTACTGTGGCCATACCTTATCTCGAGTGAATCCAAACTATAATAGAGAAAGGCCAATCAAAAAATGTCAACATGATACCTAGAAGGCTTTGATAAAAATAAATTCATCAAAAAACAAAAATCACACGAGCAGATCTTCTACAGTGCAACTTCCCTTTGACAGTTTTCTGATTGATATCCACTAATTAATCAAATGAACCAAACAATTATCATATCTTATCAATTATCAGTAAATCTCCTGTTTGTATTATAATTTTGCAGTAATTAGTTTTACTTGTAAATTACATTACAGACAGACAATGAGTTTATGTCTAACAATGCTAAGAAGTTATAATGTTTTGAGATAACACACCTCAGACAAGGAGATGTGATTTAGAACTCTTGCAGCATTTGTAAACCAGCCCTAATAATTCATTTGGAGTTTTTAAACTATGATTAAATGATGAAATCGTGTGATTGCGGCACATTACAGCTGAGCGATCAGGGCATCACCCCCCCACCCACCCCCCTCTCCCTCCCCCACCAGTTCATTCACGAGGCTTCACTGTGGCAGTATGAAAATTCGGTGCTTCTACCGTTCAGAGCAACCATCCATGATGAAGAAAAGCAGCAATTGCCAAAAGGCTTCTTACCTTCTGGCCAAGCTGCAATGCCTTATCACCACTGTAAACTGACCTGTCACTCTGACCTCACTGGAGACCTTAACTATGCCTAAAAACACAAATGTAAAGAAAAGTTAAGTGTTTTTTTTTTTTGTTTTGTTTTTTGAAAAGATAGAGTGGCTTCTGACTCTGCAGCTTGGCTAAAAAGTAAAAACCGTGCTAAAGAAATCACAAAGCTTTGGAAGCATGCCTGTCCATGGTAACCCTGTGTTAAGGAGGCCCATTATCACACACGCACGCACACACACACTCACACTCTCACACACCCACACATAACACCATACTTGTAATGCTACCTTAATTTACTGTCTAGGCTTAAAATCAGCTTTTTAGAATACATAAGTAACCACTCACACAGGCGCACACACACACACACACACACACACACACAGGCGCACACACACACACACACACACACACACACACACACACACACACAAACACACATACAAACGCACATATCCTCACACACGTTTTTTCTCTTCTGGGAAAAATAAATAAATAAATAGATACAATCTGTAAAAGGTGCATACTGATAGAGAGAAAGACCCCCCTTTTAGATACACACGCTATCTCACGCATTCATACACATACATCCTGTACTAAAATGCAGACACACACCCACACGCACAAATATAGTTATACACTTGCACGCAAACTCTACGCCCTGCTTCGATACTTAAAACCTCTTAAAATTCTCCTAAAATAAACCGAGCAAAAATACATTTATAAGACCAGCACCCCGATTGTGCAAACAAATCAAGGATAAATTAAACCAATAACATCATGAATATAAAACAAAATAGTCATGGCTAGCCAGTTTTGCACAATATTGAACTGTTAAATACATAGTGGGCGTGGTCTGTAGAGAGAGTGTGTGGCAGCAAATCCAACAGGATTCCACGCTGAGAGGAAGAGGAGGGTCTTGGAGAAGGAAGTGATGTTGATTGACGGACAGATCCCATGTGGATCAACGCCCCGAGTCTGTTTTCTTTTCAATCGGTCACTCCCGTTCTCTCCTCCACCCTGCCCTCTCGGTTGCTGTGTTCGACACACACACACACACACACGCCTCCCCGAGGGCTGAAAAAGCAAAAACCCAGCGATGGAGGGAGAGGGATGGTTGAATAACCAAAGAGGAGGGAGGAAGGAGAGAGGGAGGAGCGAGGAACGGCGAGGTATGAGGCAGAAAAAGAGGGCTCGCTGTCTCTGCTTAGCCACCAAATGCTCCTCACAATTCCTGTTTGGAGCAGGAAGTGGGCGTGGCCAAACAAGGAAAAGCGGCGGAGGAGGCAAAGCCAGATCTAGGTGACCGACAAGGTGAGTTTGTCTCTCGATTATTTAACGGTGGAAAAAAGAGCTGGCTAGCTTCCTGTTGGCCAGAGTGTGTCTCTGCCTGTGGCCCCCTAAAGCAGCCCCGTTGTGGCTGTTGGTCCGTCCCTCAAATCCTTCCCCCCCTTTGGCTGGGGGTGGTGTGTCGCCTTAATCCCACCCCCAGGCTGGCAGGGCTGTGCTCCATGGTTCCTTAGCTTTGGAAGAGGAGGAGAAATGAGATTTCAAACAGGGTTTTCCTTCTCCCTGTTATACTCAATACAGCGCTTCATCATCAGTGAACCAAGAAGGAGGAGTTGACCTTTGACCCCAAGTGGGTGTGGTCAGATTTTAATCCATTACTGACCCCCCCACAAGCTAGTCTGCTGTCCCCTACCTGGCTTCATGGCGGCCAGACAAACAACAATAACACAACACCAAAGTAGGCATAGGAAATGAAAACAATAAACACACTATGTCGACTGCAGGAAGTCTATAAAAGGACTTCCTGCCTCTGTTGTTTTCCTTTCTACCGTTCTTTAAACCATACTTTCCTTTGTCTTTTTTGCTTGTCTCTACTTTTCTTGCTCTTCACACTTTGAGGACATGATAAAACTGTGAGGCACTTTAGAGACACACTCAGACACGTGTGGAGAACACACTCACACACGTACACGTACAAATAGAGAAAATCATAGATCACACACACTCACACACACAAGCCCACACGCAGATAGTACAGAGTATAGTGTGGTACACTTTACTACAAACATTCACGCACATACAAACTCTTATAAACCAACAAATTTGTAACCAGGTGTTTCAGGTTGCGTCACTGGCCGCCATTGTCCAGAGCGGTCACGTCTGACAGAGAGGCAGACGGTGTGTGTGTGTGTGTGCATGTGTGTGAGGGGCGGGGACAGACAGAGCCAGCCGCGGCGCTGTTACCCAGTACTGACAAGCGTCAGTCTCTGATGATAGAGGGGCCAGTCGGCCGATCGAACCCGTCGAGCCGACTCCTACAAACTCGTAACACACTCCATATCCTCGTCCTCCAACAGCCCACTGTTCCTCTGCCGCGCTCCTCCAATCACAACTGAGCTTCTGTGGTGCACCTCCTCCGTATCTCTCTGCACCTCCACCTCCTCCTCCTCCTCCTCCTCCTCCTCCTCTTCTTGTCCACTTGCCCCTGCTAGTAGCTCCTGCCGCTCCTCCACAGAGGATGGCCCATGGATGGAGCCTCTGCTGCCTCCGGCCTCTCCCCCACCCTCACTTGGAGTCAAGCTGACCACTCGGTCCCTGTGCGTTGCTGCTGCCGCTGCTGTGTGGAAGGGGAGGAGGTTGCCATTGGGGCTGTGCTGGGAGGTGGAGGAGGTGCTGGATGTGGTGTTCGTTGTGGTGTTGCCGTTAAGAATGTTGTTGGCAGCGTGCTCCATCTCCTCAATGGTCATGTCGCAGGCATCAGCCAACTCGGCTTTGGTTGCCTCGATGAATGACGGGTCCTGAGCGAAGTGACCCAAACCCTCTGATATTAGCACCTGGAGAGACAGATTGGACAACAAGAAATGGAGAAGGAAGGGGAGGAATATGAAATGGAAGGATGGAGTGGAAAATGAAAGGTTTAATGTAGTCAGAGAAAATGTGAAAGAGTCGCAGTATGTTGTTGAATAAACAGTAACCCTGTATCTCCTGAATACACAAACACACACTCACCGCCTCCACCAGACTGCCTGCACTGCCATGACACAGTGAGCTGGAGTCTTTTCGCACTAGTGAGGGCACTGTGAGCGACACCGGCCGTGGTGGTCTTTGATTGGGCACCACCACGCTGGGGGTGGGACTAGGACTCGGACTTGGCCCCCGGCTATTCCCATTACTGTCGTTGTACCTAGGGGCAATGCATTTGTTTAGTAAAAAAAACACCATTGCATGAAAATTTGGTGCATTTTTTTTTCAAAGTATTTCTAAAGTCCTACCAAGGTCCACAGTTGACAGAGGGCAAGCTGGTATTGAGCTTTTCATGAGAGTTGGAGCCCTCTAGCCTGAGAGAGGGCACCCGCTGGTAGGAGGGATTACTGCCATGGGCTAGAACAATCAAAATAAGAGAAACATAAGAGAGAGATAGACAAGTCTATCTCAACAAGTACAATGGAAAAGCAGCAACATAGCAAGAAAAACGTACACACAAAATTCACTTTTATGGACTAGATGATTCAGTTTTTACTAGATGTATAACTTGGTGAGGAAATGAAAAGCAAAACATTTTTTCCAGTGTTTAACAAACATATTTTTGGCCTTTGATAAGTACCTGTGGGACTGGCCGGAGGCGTGGAGCACAGCCGGCTGAAGAGGGTAGGTGAGTGACTCCTTCTTAGTAGAGGACTCAACCCTGCCACTGCCAGCGCCTGGAGGAGGATGTGAAGTGAGCAGAGGGAGAGAGTCAAGAGAAGCTGGTAGGAGGGGGTATCTCAACAGGAGCTCAGTGTGGCAGCGAATCCAACTTCACATACTGTATTTACAACCTATTTAGGTGCATCTAATTGTGTTTTTGACTTTATTATGTGGGCGTCCTCTACCTGATGATGTACAAGGTGTAAGGGCACAGCTGTCTTCTGGGAAACGTCTGGCCTCGACTGTCTCCTGAGACACTCCAGATGGAAGGATGACCTCCGCCCTAACACCCACAACAAAAAAAATGAAAATTCACAGAATACAACTAGTTTAAGTTACAGAAAACGAGGGCACTGTATTTATATGAATACTTAAAATATGCCAAAACTTTCGAACATTTTTTAGATTTTTAAAAGATTTGCACCAAAGTCTCTGTCTCTACTTACCCAGAGAAGTGGGGCAGAGGAAGACTCTCCTGGGAGACTGCCACCCTCCTCCTCTTCTGTCCTCTGCCTCCTCTCCTTCCTCCATGGGAGTCAACTGCTTACATGTTTCATCCTGATACACTAGCCTAATACGAACACACAGATTCAAAAAGTGGAGTTAATTATGGCAATGTATAAATCTGAGCATGCAGGCGATAAAAACTGAATCATTTAGTACATGTCAGAGGAGAGGGAGTGGTCATCCTCATTGTACTCCCGGTCGTCGCCGTAACTCTCATCGTACGTCTCCTCTGTCGACCCCTCCCCTCTTCGTATGATTGGCAGACGGCTGTCACTTGAGTCCGAGCTGCAAACAATCGGGCCGAACAACCGAAGGGGGAAAAAAAACAAAAACAAACAAACACACATAATGAACATAGACATAGACCACAGATGGAGAAACAGGTAGACCAACAAGCAGACAGATGAAAACAAACACAGAAAAAAGCAGCTGATTAGCAAAAAGCTCACAAAGGCGCTTATGAGGATAGACGGAAACGAACTGAGGCTTAACTACTGCATGTGAGAAAAGGAAAGAGGTTGAAGGAAAAGTAGAAAAGGCTGGAGGAAAAGCAGGTGGGAATTACAAATATTTTGTCAAAGCGAAATGGTAAGCAGCATTAAAAGCAACACCTGGAATATGATGAAGTGATTGCGTGACCGAGGCGCAGACATCTTTCAATAACAAAGATTAGGACAGACAAGATAATGACTTGCAGCAGCTAATGCTATTAGCCAGCACTCAGAGTACTACTTTAATGTAGACCTACTGGGGAATTAAACAGGTACTTTTTATGTTGCTGTCATCATTTAAAACGAAGGCTAATAAAATCCTATCAGATGCTGTCTTATCAACTCAAGAACTGGACACAACAGCGACATACCAACATTGATCTAGACAAATATTTTTAAGCAAAAATCTCAAGAAAGAAACTCAAGAAACTCAGTTTCAGTTTAATTTCTGCTGAAATCTTGATTGTGGGTTTTTTTCTGAGACAGTTCAACCAGAACTCTGTGTATTATCTGTACCTATTTTAAGTTGTATTTTCTTTGCATTCTGAAGATGTCATGCCCCCTTTCTGTCCACATCTATTTCATACTCCAGATACCAGCTTGAAGGAGACATTCTGACATTTATTTCTTTTTTTCTCTCATCACCAGAATCTTTCTTTTAAAAAAACAACATATCAGCTTCCTAAGACCATCTGTTGATGGTTGTGTTTGAAATTAAGAGTCATAACAAGCTGCTTAGCTTGTAGTTTGCAGCAGTCGTTATTTTTAATGACAAAGGCTTACAAATACAACTATTTGTGTGTTTTCTGTCCCCAGCACATAAGCATCTCCTCAGAAGTGTCTGGTGAAAAAAGAAAAACAAATTACATTTCTAAATGTCAAGATGTCCTGTTAATCCACAGCTCTTTCAGGGCTCCACAGCAAACTCTGGGTTAGAACAGCTTTTGATAAAAACTCAACTAGGCAGAGGTTACTCTGTTGCTAGATAACATAATGCACTAATGCATCATAAAGTTTATACTTTGCCTCTAATGAAGCATTTAGATTAAGTCAAACTCCTTACTCTCATTAACTTCTACCTGGGCGATCATTTGCCAAGGCTCCTAATCTTCAGTGAATCTTATGGTGGCAGCCTCTTTTAACGTAAATATACTCTGTAAACATAACTTAAGTTTAAAGTCTGCTACTGAACCCTAGAAAATGCAACGTTTATTTAATTCCACAACAAGAAAAGGCGAAATGAATGAACACAACTTAAACAGTACTATGACTTAAATCATCAAGTTTGTAGCATCAAATTTTTAACATTCAAATAAAATTTAATGCTAATTGCCATTATGCTAAAAGTAGTACATAACTATGAACTTTCAGATGTTTCCACAAACTTAAAAGTTGGATTATGAAGGGTTAATAGTGAAAGTTGTGTCTAACCCAGACTTGCCTTCAAATACATTAAAACAGGAGCCTTTGACAGAAAAAGTTGGACTATGTTGCACCGAACAGTCCACCCATGGCTCTGGTAAACCAGCAGCATGTAGCCTGGCTTTTGCTATAGCAACTAAAGCATTATGTGCATAGCAACAAATGTCACTATAGCACCTTGACAGCCACACAGTTTTATATAGTATCATGAAACCTTTTTGCACTTACTTAGGGGACTAATACAACAGACACACACACGTGCGCACACACACATTCTCTCTCTCTCTGTCTGTCCCCTGGCAACATACCGCATGAGGTTGTCATAAAAACACGTCCTGCTTGCCACCAGACACATCAGACAGGAAAAGAAAGAGGGAGGGAAAAAGAGAGTGAAGGAAATAAAAGAACCAATTTTGTCCATACTGAAATGTTCTGTTGTTTATTGTGTTAACTGCCTGGCTAAATATCTGTAAAGACAGTCTGGAAATTGAAGAAACAGACTGAAGAGCACATAAAGTACGAGTGACATGAAAAACAAAAGACAGTTCATGGAGTCTGTCTGCACTCACCTTTTAGGAGGAAAGCACCACGCAGATCTTGGCAGCAAGATGGGGGTGAGTGGCTGTCCTGTGTGTCCATCAACAGTGCTGATAGAGGAACTTGGGAATCGACTGATGCCCTGGGTTGCCACTCCGACCATGCCAGTGTTGTTGGCATTGTTGATGTTGGCATTGGAGTCTGATGAGGAGTAAGAGGAATGGGTGAAAGTGGTCGAGTCCATGAGCTTCTCATGGGATGGGCTTTCGCCTTCACAAGGTGAGCCCTTCTGGCTGATATGCAAGGGACGCTGGGTAGTGAAGGACTGTGGAAAGGACCCACGACCGTCGCTCTGGTTGTAGTAATTTACGTGGTTCCCGAACAACCCGCCCGTGCGCTGTGGCATGAGAGGAGAGAGGACAAACAGAGAGGAGAATGGAAAGAGAGAAAAGTCAAAAGAGAGGATGAGTTAAAAAAAGCAAAATATCTATAAATCTTACTACATTGAAACACAGTACTACTGTCACATTCACTGCTAGCTGCAACACAACTTTACCCAGCCACAATGAAGATGCAAAGCAAACACCCTTTTCAATTATTTGCAGAAAAAAAAACATCCGAGTGATGAAACTGAAAGAATCAGACATTAAACTTTAGTCCAAAATCCAAATAAATATCATCTTTAACTGGGTATCAGGAGTGGTCTGGTTTTATTTCCCATATAGTGAGTAAATGATGTTTTTGTTAAAAAATATGTAGAACCGCATATATTTTAGTTTCTCTGTTACATATAATATGTAAATGTAACAAAATACTGCAGCAAATGAAACAGAGCGTGTGAACGTTGAAATGGCAGTGAAAATGGAAAGGTGGTAGTAGCTTAACTCACCCTCTCAGCAAAGGAGCAGAGGAAACTGTGTATGTGTGTGTGAGACGTATAGTTTCAGTGATCAATTATTTGATGCAGTGTTATTGTTGTTTTTTTTTCACTCATTGGTTCACTGAAAATGCAAGAGACGATTTCCAAATGTAGTTAAATATCTGCAGTGATTGGTAGCCAAGCTATGTGGTGGAAGATGGTGCTTTTTTAAAATGTCTGTTTGATCTCCTGAGCACATGCAGGCATGTATGTGTATGTGCATGGAGCATACGGCTTCAAGCTGGGCGCTGATCATCTCTCTCTCTTTCTTTTTCTCTCTCTGGAGAGTGAGTGAGGGTGTGTGTATCCAACCTTTACCCTGAAGATATCATCCTCGGATGCAGCTGACACGGGCTCCTTCAGGCCTTTATCCAGCTCCTCCTCCACAGTCAAGTCTCCAGAGATGGCCCTCCGAATCTCTGGACCAATATCATGCAAAGTCCGCAGGCCCGCCTACACATAAACCAAACAAAACAAAGTGTTACATGTATCATATAATAACACAGAGGCTGACATGTTTATTGTACTGTCAAAACACTGAAACAAGGCACCCGTACTCACCATTTGTTTCCCTCTATTGCTCATAATCAAACCTTCTATACTAAAATCTTTAGCTGCCTTCTGAATGTCCCAACCATGTGACAAATATGTGCAGATTTATGATGAAGAGTATTTGTGTACCTGCAGAGAGAGGGCAGTTTTGGGCGGCACCTTAGCCACCAGCCCTTGTTCTTTCCTCTTCTTAAACTTGCGGAAATATTCCTGGATGAGGAAGGTGGCGTAGAACTTTCCAACCGTTACTTCATCATCTGAAAGAAAAATACACATTATAATTAGCTGACACATTATAACAGTTGAGTTTCTGATCACAGAAATAAAAGATGTGACATCACTGTTAGAAGTTTGATTACTATTTTTAGATACAGACGAGTTAAATGAGAATAGTATACACACCACCAGCAGGGGGAACTACTTGATCCAAGAGCTTCATGCTGGTTCTCTTCCAGATCTTCTTCACAATTGCTCTCAGTTCCTCATTGGCCTGCTCTAGGTTTCCTGTACAGACACAAACAATGTACACACTGGAAATTCAAAGTTGTGTTTTCACAGTAGCTTACTACACTACAACAGTGTGAAAGTCTCAACACAGGTGAGACTATTTGTATCATTGAAGTTTGTAGATTCTACACATTGTGTGTCTGTTATGAGAGAGACAGAGGAAAAGTAATTATCAGGACAATATTTGCAACAATAAAAGTCACAAAATGAGAAAAACAGGCATGTGACCAGAAGGTTGCTGGTTTGATGCCTGCCAGAATAATTGTGAATAGGAATTAAATTAAAATAAAAAACTTGGACAAAAAGAGTCACTGTGTAATTTGTGCCTGGACAGCTGCATTTAAATGTTTATTCATGTGTGTGTCTGTTACCTTCTGTCTTAATCCTGAGTGCGGTTCGAACCAGGGCGAACAGTGTGGCGTTGAACATTACTGTTCCATCGCTATTCAGAGGCATGTTCATTGACACCAGACGCTACATGAAACAAAAAAAAACAAAAAAACAAACACAGACATTGACGCACATTCACATGAGAGTTTCTAAATTAATACAATGACACTCAGGTAAGTTTCTTTCTCAGCTGCCAGTATCCCTGAACCTACTGCCAATTGGCAATCTGTTAAGGACAGGCAGACAGTAGTTTGAGACACATTTTTCAGTCTGTTGCCAGTGTGCCATTTGACTCATTGGAAGATGTTATGAGCTGTCTCTGTCACAGCAACCAGACTTAATTCTACTCCAAAATAGTAGCACTATTACTATCTAATACTGTCTCAATAATTGAATTTAAAAGCATTTTTAAAATTTCAGTACATTTTCTACAGCTTTGTAGTCTTTAGATCATGTTCAGGAATTTGTGACGCTGCACGTTTACCTTGCAGGCGACCCTGTGAGGACAAAGCTTTCCAAAGCCGAGAGGAGGCTGGATTCTCCGGAGCAGAGTCACCACATCAAGGTGCTTTATTCTGCCTCTGAATAAAGCATAGATGTCAATTACAGAAACTCTCGACACAACCTCCTTTGATGAAAATGTTATTAGTCTGATGACATACTTTGTCAGTTCTCAGTGAACTTACTTTGCTTCTGGGTCATACTCAGCCCAGATCCTCTTGAATTCATCAAGATGATGTGGCCCCAAGATCGACCAGTCACGCGTCAGGTAGTCAAAGTTGTCCATGATGACGGCCACAAACAGGTTGATGATCTGGACAAAATTAGGTGTCAGTCAAAAACAGCAATGTGTAATGATGTCTAGATTGCCCGTTTCAAATTATAACATGCAACTTTAATTGAGTGGATTTCTCTAAAACCAAGATGGCTTAGCTTCAGCATCTGTCATATCTTGTCTGATGACAGAGAGACAATAGGAAGTAATTAAACCCTAGATTGTTTGTCAGACTGTTTGATGAGATTGTGTATATTTTATAAACTTTTGCTAACTTAAATCAATTATTTGTCCTTATTGTAATTAAACACATTAAAGTATAAAACTCTCCTCTGCATTTGTACTCACCAGAAAGGCACAGAGCATGTAGAAGCTAACAAAGTAAATGATGGCAAACTGGCTGCCGCAGTCCTCGGCAGACGAGCTATTCTCATTGGTTGATCCCTTCTCGCACGGCCGATTGGGCGAGCACGCCAGCATGATCTCCTGCCATGCCTCACCTGTTGCACATCTGATGGACAGACACACGCACGTACGCATGCACACACCCACACATATAGGCACACACATCGACGCAGGTGTACATGCAAAGATACGCACATATAGATACATATAGAGGCACACGTACACGCATAGATGCGCACATGTGTGCGTCAGTGCACCAGCATGGCATCACATGTGCATTTATGCAGAAACACATACATACAGACACATGGATGTGTGCAGGTATGCATACACACATTTTGCGACACACACAAAGGTAAAGACAAAAAGGGGGGAGACATACACACACAAACAGACATGTTAGCCAAAACAGCATAAAAAGTGATTTTAATTAAGTGTAGATCAAACTATAAGCTATAACTGTTTCCCATTCTGAATACTTCAGCGAGATTTAGATTTTTAACTATGCCTAAGCTATTTTGCATTTGCAATTATTGATCTATCATTTGTTTGC
Source organism: Polydactylus sextarius (assembly GCA_016801845.1). Taxonomy (NCBI): domain Eukaryota; kingdom Metazoa; phylum Chordata; class Actinopteri; family Polynemidae; genus Polydactylus; species Polydactylus sextarius. The sequence goes on from CM028923.1 coordinate 6,273,060, forward strand.
CAATTGACGAATGACGAGTGAGTTCCTCTTAAGCATAGCAAATATGAAGTATCCAGTTGGGTAGTAACTCTCTCTAAGTGGATTCTACAATTCTACAATATAGTTCTACAATATATTTCATGAAGGGAACTGTCCACAACATGAATGGATAGAACTTGTGTTTTCAATGGTTTTATGGCATAAAATATTTATAGTATTATTTTTAAATGTGAGCTGCTGAATGATGTTGAAGTATTATGATCTATCCGTTCAGTTGCAGTGGTCTTTGTCCCCTGCATGAAATCTTACCATCACCACAACCACACAGGACAGAGAAGTGGATCCAGGCGGGTTAAATGTATTATCAGTAGAATCCTCTGACAACTGTGTGGAAGGTATCCTCCTCAGCGGATCAGAATATTTTGTAGTAAAGCAACATCAAATTTACAGCAAACATTCACTTAGTATTAAACACATAGTTGTATAGTGTTTGGATGCTGTTATACTTGTGATTCTACATCAGTTCTTTGGTAATATTATAAGGATTGCTGCGACAAATTATAGCTCTAGCCTTTTAACTCTCTGCATGGTGACAGTAACTTGGTCTCGCAGTACAAACTGACAAAACAGAGTCAAGTCACACAAGTGGCTGAAGTTAGAGCTTGACATTTACAGATATCCTGGCATTTAATTTAACCACAGCTGTCATAAAATGTCAATGATAAGCTCTAATGTAACATATACAAGCTTTTTTGGTGGTAAATGGAAAAGAAATCAAAAAGAAATAAGAAATGTTACTGTTGTTGATGTGACATTACAGAAACTAATGGTGGAAAATGGAGAGATAGGAGGGAGGAGGAAGACAAGGGAGAAGTACAACATTGTAATGATGAAGAGTGTAGTATTTGTCCTCACCTGAAGAGCAGCAGCACTGCCTGAGGGAACGTCTGGAAATTGTTGTTCCTGTTGATCTGCGTTTGGTCCTGCAGTGCTATCTTACCAAACATCTGTACAGGAGGGAAGTAAGTAGTCACAGCACAACAGCACATGATATCAGCGTTGACAAGAGGAAGTCAATCAGAATTAGAGTTCCAGCTGTCCCCCAGAAAATCAAATCAAAGTGTCTCCCGCTCATGATCAGTGACATAAACTACACAACAGCTTGTAGGAGAGACAGGAGGACAGACAGAGATAGAGGAAGCAGAGGGACAAAAGCAGACAGTGACTATATAGCAACAGCTAGAGGGGGAGTAAAAGTGGAGAAGAGAAGGACGATGTGACCGAAGAGGAACTCTGGATGACAAGACTCCAGGAGGACAGACACAGGACGAAGGCTTGCTAGAGGAAATGGAGAGAGAAGAAAACAAGATAGAGGGAGGTAAACAAAGGGACAAGACAACCGCTTACCTGCATACCGATGACAGCGTATATGAAGAATAGCATCACTATAAGCAGAGCTACGTAGGGCAGAGCCTGAAGAGGAGAGAGAGACATTAGTAACAAGTCGTCTATAGTGTTATCCTGCACCAAGGCTGGAGTTCGTTCACTTTCATTCAAATGTCACACATTAAATTAGTTCAAAATTGATTGGAGAAATATTTACAAATAAACAGTTTTTTATTTTTATTTTATTTATTTTTTTTTTTTACAGTTTTTACTTTATTTTATGAATTGAAAGTGAAGTCATTGACAGCCCTGTGTGGCACAACACCAAAAACAATCCATGACAAATCATCTGATTTAGGAGTGAAAAACCTCAGTAAAATACAAACTGCTCTCTGGGTTTAGTCAGGAGATCAGTCCCAGCATATTGCGCATGAAACGAACATGGCCAGAACAGGTATGTTTTCTTTTTACACACCTGGGCAACTGTGTGAAACTGAGCTCCTGGCTAATAATGCCCTTGTGCCTGGGAGAGCAGGGCCAAATCATGACTGAAAAGGTGAGTGTTAATATTTAATCCATTAAAGATACAGTAACATTATAAGATGCAGTATGACTATAAAGCTTATTTAAGTTCGATACAGAAGTATATTCATAAACACTGGTGAGTTTAAACTGTGCACCATGTGTCATTTTTTTCCTGTATCACCAATATTGTGAATTTCAGTGACTGTATCATTGCATGAAGTGGCCCATCTCAGCTAACACAAGAGAGAGAACAGATTATTTTTCATGTCCTCGCAACTCTCTATCAAATGATTTTATTTTTTGGTGGAGTGCTTTATTAAACTTATCTATTGCTTAACCCGCCTACAGGGAATGGTGAGTTCTCAGAGGTTAGTCGTAGGTGTTTGAGAGTAAAAAGGGTAGAAGAAGAAGAGGGTATGGAGAAAAACGAGAAGAGAAAGGAGCAGGAGGAAAAAGGAGAAAAAACGATTGCTGGATAAGGATTTTTGAGTTCCTGCCTATTTCCCAACTTCATGTCCCTAGTAACCTTTCTTGCCTCCACAGCAAGACTCCTAAAACAGCTACCCCACATCTTCCCTCTTTCTTTCCTTCCTGCCCCAGCATACTGTAGGCAAACAGACAAAACAGGTATGTTACCCATCCCAGAATATTTTTATCTTAGTGTGACTCAAATCTTAAATTAGATCATGATTTAAATGTATTAACATGAAATGAGTTTATTTTGGGTTACTTACACAGATAATCACCTTGTTGAACATATGAACTATACCAAGTTTAGATGATAAACTGATGGGGGGTCAAAAGTGTTTAAGTCTAGTTTAAGCAGACATTTGGCGTCTATGGAAGAGCACCAGACAGAGTCACATTGGGTTAAGGTTTCTCTGCCTTTTCTGTCCTGTGTAAACCTAACCCTCTGCTCTAGCATGTTGTGTCCGGTTCTCCCCTCACTTGGAAGGATTTGATGAAGGTCCACAGCAGGGTCCGAATCCCTTCCCCGCGAGACAGCAGCTTCACCAGCCTCATCACGCGGAACAGCCGGAAGAAGGTGATGGAGATCCTGGCGTTCTCTTCAGAGTTCTGCAGTCCCTTTTGGTGGGGTTTGGTGTTTTTTTTTTAGAAAAAACACAGGACGCATGGGGACACATGCAGATAGGCAAGGGAGGGAAACACACACGCACATACATACACACACATACACACACACACAAGGATAAATGATCACACAAACACACACACATGCATATGCACACACAGACATATGCAGAAATGCAGACATGCACACATTTGTATGCATATTCCCACCCACACACACATGTGGATGCAAATATACATGACACACACACACACACAAACACACGCGCACACACACACGGACACACACACGGACACACACACACGCACACACACACACACACACGCACACACACGCACACACACACACAAACTGAGTTAATAAATGGAAATCTGCGTCCTACAAAATCCCATCAAAATCAACTGACATAAGAGATCTGGGAGAGAATCGGGCAATCATGCTTATCTTTTGTGGCTTCGTGGAAAAATCACATGGCAACAAAGAGATTAACAGACCAGCTATTAGCCATTAACCTGAACACAACAGCTTCAGCTTCAGCATACTACAACAGTCACATTAACCGTCTTTAAAAGGACATCAAAACAAATAAAGATCCTGTGCTGATATAACTAGCTCTTAAAATCTGTTCAGTCTCCCTCATCTCATTGCTGTAATAATAATGGCAAATAAATCACTTGTAGTTATTGTTTCTATATCTGATTACAATTAAATCCAGTGTTGAAATGACATTTGTTAAACAAGCATTTAAACACTTATGAATGAATCCCTGAAGAATATCATTTAACTAAGCTGAAAGATTTGGTTATTCTAGACCAGTATGGACGGAAATTCCAATTACTGATCTTAGGCAGAGAGACTTCCATCGATGGAAATAAACTCTTTCATAAATCACTGAAAACGATTTACAACAGATACAGAGCAAAAGCCTCAGCCTGCAGGCAGATTCTCTTTTTCAATAAATCATGCCGGCAGGCTAACTGTTTGTCTGTCATAAAGAAAGTGGCCACCTGGAGAAATAGTCTGAAGATGACATTCAGGTGGATAAAGATATTACTGCTTAACACGGGTACTGCCAGGTAAACAATAATGTTTTCATAGGTGGCAAATGTCTTCATCTTTGCCTCCTGTTTACGATGATGTTCTAGAAACTGCAACTCTCACCCTGTTTATTTGCAGAGCCTCTTGTTATGTACATGCAATATATTGCTTCTCAATACTTTTAAGACGTCTGTTATTATTTACTTTTTTTTATTCAAAACACGCCTTAGCAAAGTTGAGCAGCAAAGTAGCCTTCTGACTGTCTATTGCCCCAGTAGTCATCCATGGGAAGTAACTCCATGATGAAATATTCAGTCGTCTCACTGAGTGCTTTTCTAATACAGATTTATTTATTTATGCCGCTGCTGCTCGTTCTGAGACAAAAAAGCAGAAAACAAAGGGCACAGTCAGGATCTCTGTAAAGCACGATGGAGTTAAAACATTAGCCAAGATCCTAATGGATGAATCAGGTGACTCCACGTCCACACAGGTATTAGATCAGCAACCATAACGAATCAAAAAATGATAAGAAAAATGGCCAGAAATTAAACAAAAATCAACATCTAACCACAAACTTTCACACAAATGTATCACTATCCATACATTCACCACATACATCGCAGCATTTCTACCACAGCAAAATAACCAGAGCAGTGCCACATTACATCTGTCTCCACATCTGTAATAATTACATGTGACCCAAAAAACACAACATCAACTGTCTCTTACCAACAAAATCTGTTTTTGCCATTTGTGTTTTTCCAAGAAGCCATCAATTCTTAATGCTAATCCCACAGAGAAAACACAGTGTTCTATTACAAAAGAACCGGCCATTCTCCACAAATCTAACTGCAGTTTGGGATAACTGATGTCATATGTTACTTTTCAACAGAATCTGGTTTCTAAAATGCTTTAAGGAAATGAAGGTTTTGAAAAATTATTACTCAAATTTAAAATAACTTTAGGATAATTGACATTGTCATAAGGTGACGTGAGTCACATTTTTCTTTCCTGTAGTGTTGACAAGTAACTCAAGACATGAGTTAACCCAAGCTCCACAGACAGATATGCAGAAAATGACAAACAAGTTCTGAGGAGAGTAACTCAAGATTTTGTACTGGATGTTATACCACAACTGGACCACAGTGGGCACCATTGCACCATTGAGAGAGTGGGGGCAGTGAGCGGGAGAAGTACAGTCACAGAGAGAGAGAGAGAGAGAGAGACAGAGCAAGAGAGACTGAAGATGAAAGAATAGTTTCAATTATTCAGAGACATCCAAACAAATAGACTGATTCACAGGCAGACAGATAGAAAGACAGACAGGCAGATAGATAGACAGTCAGATAGATAGATAGATAGATAGATAGATAGATAGACAGTCAGATAGATAGATAGATAGATAGATAGATAGATAGATAGATAGATAGATAGATAGATAGATAGACAGTCAGATAGATAGATAGATAGATAGACAGATAGATAGATGGCAGGCCAGTGGAGAACAGTGGAGTAAAAAGGGGCAGCGTGACAGCGTGACCATGATGGCTTGACCGATGACGAAGCGCTTAGGATACCACACCCGTTAGGGAAGCGGGAGCGAATTGCAAGCCATGGTAGGGGGGGGTCATGGCAACAACAATATCCACTCAAAGAAAAAAGTCACAAGAGTTTCCAGATACACCTGCACAATAAAATGTTTCACCATACAGACATATTTTTAAACATATAAAAAAGTACAAACAACAGCTATATAACTATTATACCGGACATGCTGCAGAAGATGATGGGAGGAGCGACAGAGAGGAGATGACAGGACCAATGAGAAGCCAAAAGTTTTGGATCATACCATGGATGGCGTAGCAGAAGAAGGGATGGAAGCATGGAGGGATGGAGGGATGGTGGAGGAGTTTGGGAGGCGGACGAGGTTACCGTCGGAGCGTACCATTTGCCTTACCGCAGGGGGGTGAGAGGAGGAAGAGGAGGAGGAGGAGGACGAGGAGGAGGAGGACGAGGACGAGGAGGAGTCAGCTGGCTTTAAGGAAAGGCAACAAAGATCAGCACCAGAGCAGCGCCTCGCTATGTGTGCACGTGTGTGTCACTGTGCATGTATGTGAGTGCATGTGAGTGTGTGTTTTTACATGAAATGCAATAAGGATTTTTCGCACTTGCCAAGAAAAACCATCAGAATAGTGAGGATTCAATCTCTGATCAACCATCACATGGTGAAAGGTGAAAAAAACATAATTTCATCTGGGCCAGGAGGGAGATTTCTCTAAGATATTACTGCATATGGAGACTGGCCTCATCCTCTTTGAGGGCCACATCAGGCTGAATCACTTATCAAAATACTGCATGACTGAAATATAGAGGAATATTGGGAAAAATTTCTGTCTCGCGCCTTGAGGGCCAAAATAATGAATGATGATCTGGGGCAGCCACCGAGGGGCAGGAAAAAGGCTGACTGTGTACGTGTCTATGTGCAACATTTATATGTTGTGCCTGTGTCATGTGAATTCATGGGTCTGTGTGCATGGTGGTGGATTGAGTGGCGCCTCTGTAGCTATCTGTTTTTCTTTCTGCCAGCTGAAGCTACAGTAAAGGTTGAAGCTTTAGCTCAACTAAGGCTACGTTTACCAAATGCATCTTGGTGTTAAAGGACAATGCCTGCGTTGACAATGTGTTATTCAATCCCTTCTTTGACCTGAGAGTGAAATGGATCCACTTCTAGGTCAAAGAAGCATCAGAATACCACAAAAAAGACAAGAAGTTACATTAATCTCAGTTACTTCAAAGATGATTTTAGATGCTTTTGGAAATCGGAGCCCACAGATATCTAAAAAAACACAGAGGACCACAAAGATAACATGTAGGGAGACACCCACTGGAGACCCTCGCTACTGCAGTATTTCAGACTGCTGGAGTAATTGATCAGCTGGAGTTGAATCTATGACTCAGGAGCTGGTCACTCTGTTTTACTCTGTTAAAACGCCTTACCACAAAATAAAAGTGACATCGCTCCTACTCTACTACTGAGATAAATAAGGACCTGACAGAGCACGAGTAGTTGTGGGAGCAGTTAGGATAAACTTAACTAGCAGAAAAAAAAATTGAAAATGAGCAGGAAATAAAAGTATTTAATAATTGAGAAAAGCGGGAAATAAATAACAAGAAGTACGGGTTTTAATAGGACCATGCACATCTTGTTATAGATGTGCATGTAGGAATGTGTGTGAAAGTGTATGTATGTGTACAAGTCTGAAGAGGAAGTGTGGTGCATGATGGTGTGGAGGAAGGGAAATCTGTAGGAAGGAAGTGAGGGAGGAAAGAGTGATGGATAAAGGAAAGGAAAATGTGCAGGAAGGAGGGACAGAGGGAAGGAAGGCAGTAGGAAAGGAAGATGGCGTTGACACAAACTAAGTTCAGACTACGTTAAGTCTGACGTGAGGGAGGATGTATATCTTTGTATGTTTGTGTGTAAAAATACGTAAAAGTGGTTTATTTAACTATAATGTAAATTTAGGTTTTCTACAGACTAAAAATAATATTGTTAAAAAAACAAGTAAAACTAATGTATGGATGATAAATATATAGTAGTTATTTTAACTCAAATTATAGTGAAGATGTTCCTGTAGCTAAAGCTCACTGGACTTATGAGCTTATTTTAATAGAAATAAACTGTTTTCTCACATTTCAATTCATTTTTCAAGCAAAAATTGCACCACTTCTGTAGGTAATATGGGTCTCTTAACCACATTTCAACCTAGTTTTTGGTTTCATACATGTTTTTTGTTTCTCAGAGAATTTATGTTGTAATACTGCAACATAAAAACAACTTTTAATATCATTTGTTATGTGATGAGATTAAAAACACAACAAACTGCTATCATGAGAGCTGTGTAAATCTATAGAAGACAATGGGTTGACCACTTTGAGGACAGGAAAAAGACCCATGTTACCCAGCTTGCTTTTCAGGTGAGCAAGCAGCACCGCAAACCAACGAGAAAGAAGACACGAAAGAAAAAGAGAGATAAACATCCATAAAAGAAGAGCTAAAGTAAACTGAAAAAGTTCAGAAAGAGAAGGAGAAAGATGAAGAGGTGAAGAAGAGGCATTCCGAAGGAAGAGAAAGAAAAAGAGAAATAGATGCAGTCCATACTGGCATCGTCTGCAAGACATTGCTCCGAGCAAACCACTACAACTCTTTTCACACTACTTCTACTCAAACCAAAACAGAAAAAACTTAAAAGAAACCATTCAAGGTTTAAGAAGCACCCGCAGGTTGCTGGGGAGAATTAAGAGACCCAGGAATCAGGTGATGTTCTGTTTCAATGACCACAAAAGTGCAGCTAATCTAAGTCAACAGGCACCCAACAGAGCAGCGAAGTGGGTGCACTCAAACAGATGTTTTGGCCATTTAATATTTACTGGAGGCAAAGTGATAACATTTAAAAAGCTAGCCTGTTACTGCACTTCGCTGTGCACTTAGGAATGCTGGGAAAGTGAGCCGGTCGTTGGCAAACTGCTCCTATTAGTTTCCAATTGAACTGCTCAATATGTTAAACAGCATTCACTTGTGCTTTGTTGTCTGATGAAATGCAGTGGCAGGTTAAAATTTAAAATGTTTAAGTGACCGGGTCCCAGTTCAGAAAAAGTAAACATTTCTCACAGGATTAAAGTGCGGAGGGTTTCTTAAAAATGAAAAAAAAAAAAAAAAAAAAAGGTAGCTTGGGCATCTCATCACCCAAATCATTAAAAACCACCAAAGAAGTAAAAACAAAGACTTGGGGCATGCCTTTAGGTTAGAAGTGAGAGAGGAAAATAGTGAATCATTCAGAAAGAACTGCAAACCAAACAACCAAATCAAAAGCAAACTCCAAACCAAAGTGTGCAACATTAGCATTAGTGGCTTGTATAGATGACAAAGATGTATATCTTTGGCCCCTTCCGCCCCCCCCAAAAAAACCTCAGTATACACATGACTCATCCATTACTAGTTAACTATTGTCAGTTCCTGGCAGCAATTTCATACGTCAAACTGATTTACTTCACCAAGACATTTCTCTCTATACACAGCTATACTTTACTACAAGATCAAATGAATTCAATATCTGCAAGGCAACAACAGGATATAGACATTTATGATACATTTGTGATTCCCCTCATTGAATTTCTCCAGTAACTAGATAGAAAACCTGAATAAAACATACAAGATCCAACTACCGTTAAGAGTCTATAAAGCAGATTTGTCAGCCTCTCACTGGGACAAATGAATTCCCTTTCTAAAGGCACAACAAGTACCAAACTCAAGAGACTCCTGGGATACACTAACCTCATTTCTATGCATAACCAGTAGTGTCTGGGGTGAATCACACTGCATTCCACTATAGGGAAACATACCGGTGTAACTGTGTGCATATCCTTTTCTCATGACCTCAAACAAAACCAGTAGCATACTAACAGTTATGACTATGAGAGGGTTTCAGCCAAATCTGCATCAGTATTTATCTGGTTTTTTGATAGAAATCAGCCTTTAACTAATGTGAGTTGAAATTTAGAGAACATTCTTATGTCTTTTTATTAAATATGAATTGAAACCAGCAGATGGACAGATTAGCCTGGCATTGAAACTGGAAAAAGGGGAAACAACTCGCTTAGCTCGGTCATGTGAAGAAAAATTAAAATATTTCTTCACCACAATTTTGACAAGGAAAATACAATTCACAGAAATAAAATGAAGAAATCATATCCTACAATCAACATTGCATTTAGAAGATGATCTGGTTTGAATGGATTCACACACCTACAAAAAGTGACATTGAACTCTTTAACCAGTCTGATCATAGTAAAAATGATTTTTCTTAAACACAGTTTGCTCCAGATGCAACTGGCGGTTTTGCATGTGCCTCAGACTGTTCTCCTGCCTAAAACCACTTTAAACATCATATGAATTAAGCACCAATTATCCCTGAAGTGTAAATACAATAGACACTCAACATTTGACTTGTGTTTGGGGTATTCATTCTTATTCAGCCCCACTGTTGACCATAGGGCCTCTACGTCGATAATAAATGAATTCATACATACATTTACATAAATTTCATGGGTCCTGAGTAAATCCATTTATGGATCAAATTGTTTCCCATGTCTGCATATTGCTATTGTCGCATCGTCCCCCCCAAAAAATAATGCAATACCAACTTGTATTTGTCTCATCTGACATTTATATCTGACATTCTGTATTTGTCTCATTTAAATCTGCATATTCTTTCCAGAAAATCCAAAATTTGTGAAAAATATGGATATTCTGTTAAGCAACAATTTAAATACAGAAACGATAGCATTGCATTTAAGATCGGGCCGGGATATACCACCTTTATATCTGCCATGCTATACAGGGCATCATGCCAGGAGGGAATGGACACTGTCCCCTGTGGCAGTGATAAAAGATCAAAAAAACTCAATGTGAAACCAAACCAAACCAAATGCTGAGACAATGCAATAGGTTCTATTGACAGATGCAATAGTTTCTGATGCTATTGATGCTCAGCAGACCGAGGCATGAATACCGATCTGAAGCAGCTTCAAATAACAGAAATCTGAAAAAAACTAGTAAATGAATAAACTTTGGTTTGCAGCCTTTTTAGACTGCTGAACGTAGAAATTAGTGACCATTTACAGGTGAAAAACAGTAAAAGTTGGAAAAAGTGTGTTTTGCTGCCTCTGATGTTTAATCATTACACTTTACCAAATAATATGACGGATTAACGATAACTGACCATGGCAAAAGGTATTCAGAGAAAACTAAAAAGAAATTATTTTATCATGTTTTAAATTTAAACCCTTCAGAGGGCACTGTGCTATGTTTTGATTGCTCTACATCTGGCTCTTTTCATTGCCAGACTTATTCAGCCATCTCTAAAGTTCAAATGTTGTGCAGCTGAAGTTTCCTAATCATTTGAAAGCATGCGAGATGGGTATCGGCGCTCGGTCTGTTTGTGTGTGTGGGAATGGCAGATTAGGCAGGCAGGAAGGGAGGGAGGGAGTTGGACTACTTACGTTAACCTCAGTGATCGCTATGTCAACAATGCTACCCACAACTATCAAGGCATCAAATGTGTTCCATGCATCAACAAAATAATGCTGCGTAGGGGTGGACAGAACAGAAAAACAACAGAAAAAAAGGACAGAACATAAGACATTTAAAAGATGGAAACAACATAAATTAAAGGAGAGAAGAGAAAAAATAAGATAAAAAACATTATATACATGAGCACTGGAGTTTTTAGTAGGAGGAGAGAGGGAAAGAATCAACAAAATTAAACGGCAGAAAACAAAAAGAAGTTGCAGTCTGAAAGAGATGAACAGCAGAGGAAGGGCAGCGGCGATCGGTCATGCTTGTCCATGAGAGGAAAATGTCAACAACAAGAACAGGAGTAAAGAACAAATTGGAAAAACTTAAAAAACAAACAAACACCCCTGCTGCTGCAGTTGAAACAATGAAAAGATGTGTAAGGCTGTTTGTGAGTGGTCAGTGAGTTAGTTCAGTTAGTATCAAACCTGAGGACATGTCACAGTCTGACAAAAAGAGTGAAGGAGAAAAAAAAAAAATCAAGAACGCAACAACATTTGAGATGCTGTAAGGAATAAGGAAGGAGGACGCAAAACAGAAACCCTTTGTTCAAAGCTAAATCCTGCCTCTCTTGCCTCTACTTTTAATGAAACCCGGGAAGAAGCTCTTGCTCGGGAAACCTTTGCGGCGGGGCCAAGGGGGGGTGGGTCCCCTGAGTGGCAGCGGCCATCTTGGATTTAAGGACGGGGCGAGAGAAGGACGAGGAGGAGGAAGGAGAGAAAGTGGAGGCAGACAAAGAAGAGAGAGATATGAAGAGAAAAGACACAGAATAGCAACACAGAGTAGCCACACAGGAGAGGAGAGTTGAGGGGGAGAAGTAAGAAGCTACGAGACAGAGAGAGAAAGAGAGAGAGGGACACAATCACAGTGAACGTTGGGCATCGTACTTACGTTGATCTCACTGAGAATGACGTCTATTATGCTGCCAATTACGATGAGGAAATCAAACACATTCCAGGGATCACTAAAGTACCCCTACACAGGATGAGGTGAGGAGGAGGAGGAGGGTAAGAAAGGTAGGTTAGAAGGAAAACAACATCTGCTGCCACCTTGCAGCAGGTGGAATGAAGTAGTATAGTACACTGAGGAATCAGAAAAAAGCAGTTACACTTGATGAACTAACATGTGAAGGGAAAGATTTTAAACAGTTATTTTAATGAACAGAATTAACTTTGCTTCTTTTTTGTATCTCATCATCAAGTGTAGCTGAATTTCTGTCTCTGTTAAGGATAGCGTGTTAGATAGCAGTTTTTTAAGTCTTCTGTCTGATGGTTCTGCAATGCTATGGCAGGGATTATAATAAAAGGCTACATTTTGTTAACTTATAAGCAATTTATCATTAGCAGAGGTACAAAGTCAGTATTTATGAAAAACATATAAAGCTTCAGGCCAAAGCACTATTATTATGGAGGCTGGTAAAATAAAATGATACCATCTGTAGTGTAAATAGAAAGAGCTGCACTTAGAAAGCTGTAATGGTTGAGTTATTTCCTGATGCAGACACACTTGCTTGAGTGTACTTCAGTGAAGTTGGAATGGCAGCCAAGATGTGACAAAAAGATTTTGACAAACTGGCCTGGCACATGGCCTTTCAGAAAGACTTCCATACACTGCAAAACAAATTACATCTCATTCAGACTCTGGCTAAATATTTGCCAGTAGCGCAGTGTGAGTTTTTATTGCTGGGTTAGGACAGTTAATGATGTTCCCATGTTTGCACCAACAAGACTGGAGGATTCTGTTACTTTCTTTATGTTTTATAGATGGTTGGAAGTCAGAGCAGGGGCATTTGGTGGATCATTTGGTGGACAATGAGATGTGGGGCCTGTAATTTTTATTTGTTATGTATTTGATTATCTACTGTAGTAAATCTAAAGAATAACTAACAGCTTTCAACAAAAGAAATGTCCCATTCAGTATCAAGGTGGTACATTAGAGCGTACAGAGAGAAGAAGGTTGCTGAGAGAAGATCAATCTTACTGATCTATTTTAAGCTTCATCATCTGTCATCAGCAGCTGAGGCATCATCATAAAAAAAACCTTTTGCTATAATTCATCTGAACCCACTGGCGTTATCGAGACATTATAAGAATCCTTAGACACTGAGGTGATTTTAATGTAGTTGTTGTCAAGCACAGGAATATTATGAAAAAAACAATATCAGACTTTAAATCATCAGATATTCAAGTGATACAACAGACAGGACAAAAACCTCAAAACCATTAAGAAATCCTTGTAACTGTGGCTACTTCATGGCAAAGACTTAATCAGTGGAACCTGTTAGAATAAAGTTAGAAGCACTGGCAGAAATGTTCTGCACAGAGCACAAAATCCCATTCTGTGCGGAGAGCTGTAATACCTGAGAAGTGAAAGTGTTAGTTAACAGTCTGTTCTATGGGCCAGCTGGTCGAGGCAAAGTCAAACCATGTTGGAAACCAAGGTTTAGATATAATAGATCAATTTCATCAGCATTGTTCAATGTGGCTTGGGAATATGTCATCATGCTGCACTAAAGACTAAATTTATTATAGAAGTTAAATGTCAAGAATATTTGTTTTTTTTAAGGATAACAGCCCTAAGCTCTCTTAAAGAAAAGAAATTTGCAAAACCGGCAGTTTAAAGTATTCTTAATTGATGTAAACATTACATGAATAAGTATAAAGACATCAGTGTAGCATGCTGTCATTTCCCAAACCATTGATTAAGGGGTTAATTGTAATTGAGGCCGCCTAAGGCTCAAAATACTGGCAGGCACACATTATGTTGCCCACAATAAATGTTCTAAGAAGATAATTACTTTTAAAAGTTATTACAAGTTATTCATCTTTGTTCCATCCTAATAAACTGACATTTTGTAGAACACAATGTGAGTTTTAGAGTTAATTGGATAATTAAAAGAATTAAGTTATAATTAGTTTATAATTAGTTGTCAGAAATCCTGGGCCAAAGCTGAATAATATTTTTGTGAATCACCTTCACTGATCCCAACAGCTGACCCACAGCACTTAAAACACTTAAATATACTATATTACAATTTTGAATGTGCATGTTTATAAGCGATATGACTATTGTTGCTGGGTTGCTGTTCAACAATAGAGATAAGAGCACAAATGTAATATTAAACTATGTTTTCACCATTGACTGTGTTCAAGAAGTTTTACACCTTGTTTTAAATGGTATTCTTGCCATTTAAAACAACCTTGTTTTTAACAGTTGGTGTTTTACACCTTGTTTCAAATGGATTCCTATTCCATGGTGTTCCCATGTATTCCTGTCTGTTACTATTTAAGTGGATGATGCTCCAGAACGTTCTATGATTGGACCAACAAATAAACACATCTACATTTGCACAGCAACAGCAGCAAGGAAGCATCAGTGATTTAAAAACCACATGATGCCATCCACTAATCATGCTTTAATTCCACGGAATCGTAATAATCATCTGGTGGAAATCAAAATGGGATTAGGGTTAAACAAGACAACATCAGTAAACAGTTATCTGCAACAAATTAACAAAAACAGATTTAACTGCTAAAATATTTCTTCTGATCTTCTCACTGTGACTTGTGGTAACTAGGAACAGTACATGCATTTGTACGGTCATTACATTTACTCATCTGCTTCAGCCTAAAGAATCCTGCTTTTCTTTACTATTGTCTATTTCACTAAATCTGTTATTCTATCCTGTGGTCAGAGTAGTGGACCTACCCTAGGTTTGAAGGCAATCAGTTTAAGGATCATCTCCACAGTGAAGAGTCCAGTGAACAGCATGTTGAGGATGTTCATGGCATCATTGAAATTTTTGGTCTGTCCATGATGCTGCAAAGACACACAAACAACTTAATAAAAGTCCAGAGAGTGGTAGTTTTATGGAGCTGTTCTGACTGGAGTTATTCCCTCACTTTATGTGTATGTATGTATGAGTCAGTGTGTGTGTGTGTGACTCACCTGCATGGCCAGACAGATAGTGTTGAGAAGGATGAGTGTGAACATCAGGTACTCAAAGTAGGTGGAGTTGACCACATACCACACCTTGTATTGGTAGGGGTTCTTAGGGATGTAGCGCCGCAATGGTCGGGCCTTCAAGGCATATTCCACACACTGACGCTGTGACACAAACACATACATACGAAAACTGTTTCTCTGCTATTCAGCAATTTCCCTACTCCTCATCACTGTCTCTCTGTACTCAGGCCATCATGGAGGAAAAGCTGTAGAATTGAAATTTGGCAGTCTAAAAAAGTCTTTTCCATCCTCTGTCGACGTTCCCATGTATTTTTTTCTGAGACATGGCTCATCAAAAGGAACCTCGCTGCAGGGATTTGGCTTAGCTCCTTCTCTAAGGTTTAGTCTCATCTTCTGTATGAACTGCTGCAGCCCCTCTCCCAGGTGGACTCCTGAAGTAGTTCAACCCTTAAAACTCATGTTCAGTCTCTCCAGATTCTCCCATGTCTCAACCCCAATGCCTGGCCTCCATTCTGTGTCCCTCGTGCTTCCTGAATGACAAAACGACTTTCCCACTTCATTCAAAAGAGCAGAGTCACTCTCCGTGTTCTACTGTAACCTGAAAACTATTTAGCAAAGGTGTACACAAATTCAGTAATATCTTTATATGAAACAGATAAAATCACTACCTGGTTCTTGTCCAGCTCACAGTTCTTATATTCTTGCTCTCCTTGCTCCTGGAATGTGACAATGACGAAACCGACGAAGATGTTCATCATGAAGAAGGCAATGATGATTATGTAGATGATAAAGAAGATGGAGATAACCACGCGGTAGTTGTAGATGGGCCCGATGTCCTCAGCGTGAGAATCAATGGCCCGGTACAGTAAACTGAGGGCAGGCACGAGAAAAGTACGATTAATTGAGCGGCCGGGAGGTAAGTTGAGAATGTAGGACAACAAAAGGAGGGTAAGACATGTTGTTCAAAGCACAGATGTCAGAATAATATACCCAGACACTGGTAAAATCTAAAAAAAAAAATCAAACACTCAGTGCACGTACAACATGCATATTAACATACATGTGTATATAGACACATACCCTGGCCAGCCCTCAAATGTCGACACAGCAAACAGAGCCATCATCCCTTGCAGAACATCATCGAAGTTAAATTCATTGTTCTCCCACTTTCTCTCGGCTCTTTCAGGCTTCCCCACATCACCGTCTTTGTACATGATATAGAAACCTCTACAAAACACACACACACACACACGCGTTTTTGTCCAGGAGTTGGGTTATAAGAATGAGATCATTAGGAGTGAGTGCAGGACAGCTCTCTTACCTGCACTCTGCCTGAGTCTGTTTAGAGCTGTCGGTGCAGAAGAAGAACTTGCCCTAATGGAAACACAGAAATGTAATGTAGTCTATGTTAGTACTTTGATGATAATATTATCAGTGATGAGTTTTCAGGAGGCCTGCAGACAGCTATATCAAAGCCCCTACTTTCCTCTTTACCTTAAAGAGCTGTACTCCAATACAGGCGAACATGAACTGGAGCAGCGTGGTGACGATGACTATGTTGCCAATGGTCCTGATGGCCACAAACACGCACTGCACTACATGCTGAAAAACACCACCAGAAATGACTGTGAGTACATCTGTGTGTGTCTCTTCAGAAGAGAGAGAGAGAGAGAAAGAGAGAGCGTGTGTGATGTATGTGTTACGTGTCTTAATGTGAGAGTGCACTAACCTTTAGACCCTTGGCTCTGTTGATGGCCCTTAGTGGTCTGAGCACTCGCAGCACTCTCAGGATCTTCACCACATTAATTGCACTGGACCTGCAAAACACATGAGATTAAATGACTGAACAAGCTGATCTGACTACAGTCTGGAAAAACACAGATAAAAGGGATTTTAACACAAGACACCAAGACAACACCAGCAAAGGAAATTAAATGGGTAAATACAAGCAAACTGGAAAAAAGAGGGGAAAAAATGATGTAAATCTCAAAAGGAAAAGTTGAAAAAATAAAGCACTGAAAAAATAACACTGAAAAACACACACAAGAAATAAATGAAAACAAAAGTGGAAAGCAATGTAAAAATATAGTATTTCAAGCTATTACTACTATTATATTGAATAAATCAAACAAATCTTAAGACAATAATAATTATATACTAATTTTAGAGAATGTTCTTTTTTTTTTTAACACTTCTTCTTACAAAAAAAATCTTAAAAAATGATCTACACACACACACACACACACACACACACACACACACACACACACACACACACAGGCAGGACCATCGTCGTGGGTCACCTTGAAAAATGGGGAACAGGCGGTATGGTTTCTCTGTAAAATGACTGATAGGCTTTTAGTAAAATTGATAAATGTAACACAACACGGCATACAAAAATGTTTTGTATGCTCCGCTGCACATACAAAACATACACAAATTATCTACAAACACACACACACACACACACACAGGTACAACACATACACACACGGACCAAGACAAAGACATTTACAGGCAAACAGAGAATTATAGTGCTGTAAGAGAGTGTCAGTACAAGTCAAAAGTGTGTCAAGTGAGGGTGACCTTTTAAAGAAAGTGGTTGAAAAGAAAGTTTTGCATACTAAGAAAAAATAGAAAATTAATACCTTGACATTTTGAATTTGAATAAAGATGTTTGTGGAAAATTCTTGAACATTGTTTTTTCAGCAATCTGATCTGGGCTGTATGGATGTAATGCTAAGGTATCAAACATGCTTCAAAACTGAGACAAAAAATATAATTTTCTTTTTGTTTCAGTGAGGAAGGCTAATGAGCCAGTTAACAGAAAAAGAATTACAGATCTTGTTGCCATTTTGTGGCAAAGGCTGAAGAAGAACATATTCAAAATGTCAACGTATCCATTTAAGGGAGTGACTTTCAGGACGAGTAAGGGAGTGATTTAAGGGGCGTGACATTTCTCTGGGCTGACTTTTAAACAGACAGTAAGGAAAAGAAGCGTTTTTACAGCTTTTTATACAGGAAGGTAAAGTTTAAAGGCAGGTAAAGGTAGTTCAGGTGAAGTAGGATGTAATCAGTAACATGTCACAGTCAAACCATTTGTGAGTGTTACCAACTGTATGTTAAACATAACTTTTAAATATTATAAAAATGAAACAGCTGATGGGAGTGACGACCCTCTTCCTGTACACTATTTATCTAATGAAGATGAAAAGATGTCTACTATGACCTAAAATACATACTTACAGAATTACAGATGTTAGTTAGACACTGTCCATAGTTGTAGATATATTTCATTAAGTCCAGATTCATTATGGAATTACTCATTGTGACAACACAAAGTCATCTGTCATCAGTAGTGTATATGCAGTATTGCTTTTCTATTATGGTTATATTATTTGATTAATGCCTCTGATTATGCACTTTTATACAGATTTTCTACAGCTATACAAGAGAGATGTATAGATTAAACACTTAATTAGATATTTAATCACATGGTAGTAATAATAGAACTGCCATTATGGTTTAAGTATACTTAATAATTAAACAAACAAATGATCTGCAGGCATCACAATTAATTTGACTGTGAAACATTAAAGAAAAATCCCACTGCTTACTACCTTTAACAGGCAAACCCCGTTGCATTTTAGCATTCAGATATAATTTCTATAGCCCTGGAGAGTTTAACTTATCAGGAAATGTGAGAATTTAGTTTGAGCTGCTTCCACATGTGAAAAAAAACAAACAAACAAACAAACAAAAAAAAAAAAAAAAAAAACAGATGTGGAAACTTATTAACATTAGATGACATCTATGAGAGCATCTATGATAATTTAACCAAGGACAGACATTCTCAAGGTTAAAATCCACTGTGCTGTTACCCGCAAAGAGTGTTTCAGCATGCGTTTAGTATAACGCACACCATGTGTTCATCATAACAAACCGCCCATTTTAATCTATACAGATTATCCTGCTGAACTACAGCTCTCTATAATTATACAAATTACAGTCCCACTTTTCTTTTTTCTTGCATTCAAGGACATTTTGTCTAAACTCTCCAAGATCATAGAAATACCAAACCAAAAGTGTGACAGTTTTACACATTTAGGGTAGGTGTGTGTTAAGGGGGATATTAATATATTAATATGGACTAATATGAACTTACGTAGAGAAGTCTAACCTATTAAGAATTAGAAACAGAGAGTGTAGTATAACATATTAAACATCAGAAATATCAAAGCATTTCAAGGAATTATTTCCTACAGAAAACAGAGACATTTTTAATAAAAATCACAGAAAGAGAAAGGATTGGGAGTAATGAAGTGTAAAATTGTTAGAGAACAGACAGAAAAAAGGATGAAACGTGGAAATTTACTACAGAAAACATTTCCCCTGCTTAACTATTTCAGCTTTATTTGCGTGTTCTAAGATTGAGTCACATGCAGTAGTCACTGCTTGTTTGACTGGTTTTCTCAAATGTAGTAACACAAATATACAATTCATAATGAGATGAAAGCTACATGATTGCTGCTTATGATTGTTGCCAAATAATGTTAAGTGCACAACAGTTTGATTACCATCAAGCGTAAAAAGAAATGTGAAGACAGCAGCGTAAAGCATGCATTCTCCTTGCTCTGTCAAGCACTCACTGTATTCCAGAGGAGATGAGAGACACACTGACGACCACCAGGTCCAGGATGTTGAAATAGTTTCTACAGAATGACCCTTTGTGGAGGAAGGCTCCATAAGCTGTCATCTGTTGGAAGTTTAAATATTAAAGGATCAAATGAAGTAATCACATTAAAGGACTAACTCTAAAAAGTATGTCTAGTTTTAAAAGGAGATTACTGACAACATAGACACATATCAGCTGCCATTTTGAGGATTTTTGTCTCTCACGAGGGGATTAAAAAAAAAAAAGTGGGACCACATGACACACACAGGGCACAAAGAAATCATTAAGACCACTAATGCTATTTTGTAAATATTGTACACATTGTACCTTAAGAATGATCTCGATGGTGAAGAGTCCAGTGAAGACATGATCTGCATAACCCAAAATCTGAAAACACAACAAAGGGGAGCATATGTTCACCTTAGTGACACTGTTTCCATGACTGGACTAATGTATACTAGCATTGCTAAGATTTAAAACCACAAAACCACAACAATTCATGGTCAACAGTGGCATTGTCCACAGTGACTCTGCAATACACAGAGATAACAGTGCTGAAGTTGAGGTCAAAGGATAATGAATTCCAATTAGACTGAAATAGACTTTGAAAACAAAACAGAATCTGAAAAACAGGATGAATAATGTCATTAAGGTATAAAAGGAAGGTTAATTGAGAAGACTAACACACAGCAGCCTACACCATAGCAATGGAAAATACAATAGATCAGATCTTTATTAGTCCTCAGGGATTTGTCTTAGTTACTCTGAGAAACAAGCAATGTACAGGAATAGACACAGCGCTCACAGTTCAGTCTTTGCATTAGACTGCAGTCGCACCATAGGCACTGAACAACATCAAGCCATAAATGATGTTTTGGTATATGGTGACGCTTTATTAGTGGATACAACAGCAGTGCAGATTTATCTTATGTATCTTTATACATGTTTTGAGGTTTGGCCTGAGGCTGAATAGACCCGCTCTGATGATCCATGCAAATTAATAGATAATATTTAGTATACTTTGAGCTTGGAGTCCAGAGGCACTTGTTTGTAGAAATAAGGAACAAATATCTTGGTTAAGTGATGGTTGACAAAAAGCCTGAGGGGCATATTTTCTTAACCAAGTTAAAAAGATAAGTTTTGATGTAAGTAAGCCAGATAAAAAAAAAACACAGATAAATAGAAACACCACAGCTTAACAGGCCTGACACATCTTCTTAACATGAAGTTAATCACAGTTATAGTAGTCTAGAAGAAATCTCATTAAGTGTAACAGGCTGCTCACAATAAGCTTTGGTTCTTCTATATGTTGCTGTCAGATATAATCCATTTAGTAAAGAAGTAATGTAAGTGGGCGACTAATGATGTCTTCAATGTTCCCTTCAGTTTATGCCCTAATGTAAATTCAGCCTAACATCTGAATACACTGTATTCATGTTTTATTAATGTTTTTTTTTTTTTTGAGTGACTGTCACCTGGTTTCTGAAGGACTCGTTCTTGACTGGGTCCTCTGCTGCCAGACTGATGCTGCTGAGCAGGATGAAGAAGAGAATGAGGTTGGTGAAGATGTTGTGGTTGACGATCTTGTGGCACAGAACCCTGAATCTGGAAAATCCAGTGAAAGAAACAGATGGAGAGAAAGAAGGAGAGACAATCATATTTCAGTGTCAAAGCAAAAAACAAACAAACAAACAAACAAAAAAACAGGTAATTTTGAATGATTAGAAAAATTACAAGAAAGGAATTAAGTTGGAAGATCAGAAGAAAAGGAAACCAGGGAAGACAAAGAAGATACAGAGGAAGAAAAAAAGAAAAGTGGAAGTGTTTTCGTACTTGTTGGTGTGGCTAAAGATGAAGAAAGCACGAGCTTCTGGCATGGGAACAGCTTTCTCCTTTAGCTGAATGTCAGAGAGCGGCCGCGGCCTCGGGCCCACTGGCATCTCTGGCTCATCGTCATCTTCATCTCCTGATTGGGAGGATGGACAGGACAGAGAAGAGAGAAACAAAGGAAGGGGTGGGCGTGATGAGAGTAGAGTTTGTAGCTTCAAGCAGGATACAAGTCATTTCATCATACTCACATTCCACACATATGGTTTAAATTATTTTACCTATGTAGTCATTTGCAGGGTATGGATTCTTCTCTTCACTCTCATCTCCACAGTAGTCGTCCATGTTGATCTGCAGAGGGAGAGCCTCATATTTATTCATTAGTTCATTCATTTCTCTGACAACATACACTCTTACAGTTCTTACTTACTGCAGTCTGTGGCCTACTTTCGTCTTTCTGTGTGTGTGTTTGTTTACCTTGGTAGCAGTGTTGGTCTCTCCATCAGAAGTGATGGACTTCAGTTCTATTTTCTCCTTCTTCTCCTCCTCCAGAGGCGGCTTCTCATTGTCATGTCGCTTCTCTGGACTAGCAAGTCTGGAGAAAAAGAGAGGAGGATCTTCACCTTAAGCATTTTCTTCTTTTCCTGACACAGGCAGAGTTATCTCATAGTGATCCACAATTTTATCTTTTTCAAATCACATATAATTCAACACCACAAGGGCATAAAACACTTGTCATACACTGAATACTAGTATATGTAAGTCACATAGAAGGACTATATGGTTAGAAATGAGTGAGGCAGACACTTTTTCCTCAGATCAGTGCACACTGCAACAAAGATAAGATGAACATATCATTAAGAATGTTAAGTGCTTTGGATTCAAGTTAACACTCTCTGTTGACCCTACTGGTCAATACCGAAGTTAGTATGTAAATGTTTTGTTCTCTGTTTTACCTTGCCAGTTTTTTCCTCTCCTTCTCCTCTTCCTCTTCTTTCTGGGCTGATGTCAAGCTCTCAGCATCTGCCAGATTGTCCACAGCAATGGCCAAGAAGACATTCAGGAGGATATCTGTTCAGAGGGTGGAAGTTAAGGACATTGCTGACCCTTTAGATCACCTGTGGAGTTGGCTGCAAACAGGAAACTAAGTGAAAGCCAATCCCTTTCACTTGTAACTGTATTTTAAAGGGAGAGTAGATATTAGACGTGATTCTACTTACAAGCAGTCGCTGCCATGCATTTGATAAAATAATAAATAAATTCCTTTCTATCTCATGTGGACCTCCATCGTGGAAGGATACAGTTTCCGCAGATGAAGAGGATGATGAAGTAGATGCAGACCAGCATGCCAGGGAAGGACGGTCCTCCGTACGCCATGATTCCATCGTACATCACAGGAGTTCCAGTCTTCTCCTGTTAGGATCTGTGGAGAAACAAGTAGTGTGAAGATCTTATCTGTATAAATTAAATATATTCACGGTTGTGTCAGTAACGTGTCAGTAGTAAATAGAAGTGGAAATGGCAACATAAGACATAGAGTAGAGCATCACCTGAAACACAGTGAGGAGAGACTGGGGAAAGTTGTCGAAGGTGCTGCGTCGAGTCTCGTCAAAGTTGAATTTTCCACCGAAGAGCTGCATGCCGAGTAGGGAGAAGATGATGATGAAGAGGAAGAGCAGGAGTAACAGGGAAGCGATGGAGCGGACAGAGTTTAGCAGGGAGGCCACCAGGTTGGACAGTGAGTTCCAGTATCTGGGGGAGAAATGTGGGTTAAAACCATAAACTAAGTAAACTAACTAAATATTTCAATGTGCAAGTGTGTTTGTGCGTTTATGCAAAAGGACAAAAGCACAACACAGTCACTGTTAGTTAAACTATGTTCAGTAAATGTCACCATGACAAATGTTTTTATTAACCTGGTTATTTTGAAGATTCGTAGCAAGCGCACACAACGCAGCACAGAGATGCCGAGAGGAGACATGATCTTGGTTTCCACCAAAATGGTCTCCAGGATTCCTCCACATACTACGAAGCTGTCGAAGCGGTTAAAGAGTGAAACAAAGTATGCCTGTGGAGAGATTATGAGGAGATGATGAAGGTAGAAAGCAGAGAATAAAGTGAAGAGTATGTCCTGACATTTGTAGAATTCACAATTTTAACAGATCACAATTATTACGTATTAGCCTCCTACCTGTAGGCCCAGACTGTACATCTTCAACAGCATCTCACCAGTGAAGAGTGCCAGCAACACCTTATTAGCTATGTCTGAAGAAAATGAAAGGTTGGATGAAAAAAAAGAGGAACAAGAAAAGTGGAAGGGGTACAGAAAAAATTAAATAACAGTAGAACAAACAAGTGGGCAGAGGAAGAAAAAAGACATTGCAGAGAAGTGATTAAACTAAGTGTTTAAGGTGTATTCACATACCCTGTACGTCTGTTAACCACTGTGGCTGCTGGTGATGTTCAGAGGCGATGGTCAGAGTGTTTAAGAAAACCAGAAAGATGACGAGCCAATAGAAAACCTGGGATTTGACCGCCGCTCGGCACTTCCTCCTGCACAGCCTGTTCCACCTTCGAGAGTAACGACTGAGAAAGAGGAAAAGGTTGAGAGAAAGAGCGAGAGAGAGAGATGTGGGGAAGAGAGGAGCCGAGGTAAGAAGGACAGAGATAGAGGAGAGAGAGGGCCGAGCAGATAAGGAAGAAAGATAGAGGAAGAGCAAGTGCCCATGAGAGAAAAATAAAAAGAATGATCAAAAGAAAAAAGTAAAGAGGTGAGCGAAATATAAACAGCAGAGGAGAAAGAGAAGAGAGACAGTCAGTTAGTGTTGTCAACAGAGTCTTTATGATCACCCCTCGGTCTGTGGTTGTCAGTTGTTTGAGAGTGGAGCTGTGGAACAGAGTTAGGCCTCAGAGACATTTCACACCATGAGGAGGCAATATGAAGAGCTTTGTTGCAGAATGAGATATGCACCATTTGGGGAAAAAAACAAAAACAACTATTCTACCAAAATAATTAAAGGGACACATTTAAAGTGAAATGTGTTATACTGTGATTCACACTTCAGTGGAAACTCCTGCTTCAAAAGCAACAATTCAACGTGTTGTTCTGCACAGTGCACAAAGTCCAAAGTACTTTTCTTGCCCTCTACTGTTGAAAATAAAATTTATTGTTACTGGTAATTACCGGCTTCACACAGCTATGTAAGAGCACTTGGTGTGTCGTGCACCACTTTTTTTTTTAAATTTTTATTTTTTTACCTACGCCAGTGTTCCCATGATTTGACAAATTTTAAATGTCATTTCTGTCCTTTCCTCAATAAACACGAACAAAACAACTGAAGACAGTAACTGTTTGTGCTGTTCAGACCGTGGAGACGCTGTGACGCATGAATCTCAATTTAGAGTTTTATATGTTTATGTTTTCTGTGCATCAACCCTGGACGCTTGGGAGGGAGAGATTCAATAAGCCAATACCACAATTAAGTTGTTTTCTCTGATGTAACATCAGGTGTAATACAACCCAGCTACAACATCAGCAGCAGCAACATGTAATTACCAGAAATTGTCCCAAATTACCTTAAAAGTTAATGAGGAGGCAATAATTTGTTAATAATAGACTGTTTCAAAGAAAAGTGGATAAAAAAAGTAGATAACTATCCAAGAGCACTCTAATACTACAGAGATAAACACTGTACCACATTTTCACAGGAATTTAAATGAGCTAATCAATGTTTTCATCATCATGGCAGGTATCCCTCTGCATTTATGCAGGAATATTTCCATAATTTGTAATTGAACCTTTTTGTCCATCACACCAAAACTGAAGATGTCTCATGTACTTTAACTGTCGGGCATCTTTTTTTAGAGTAATCAGCACATCTCTGAAGGAATTCATGTTTCTCTCTCTCTGCCTCAACAAAATTCATGTTTTACCTTCTGTTTGAGTGTGTGAGAGCTGTTTAGAGTCTGACATGACACACAGAGGCTTCCACCATGATGCACACACTGAATGTTACATGAGACACAACTCACGACACAACAGCGGACATGCATTCTCACAGTAAAAGACAGACTTTTTTTTTTTTTTTTAGTTAGGATGATACCATGAGTTTGTCCTTTTATCCCTAAAACCTGTGTTAAATTTGTTAATATTGAGATACAGAATGGAAACACGTCTTCAAAAATTCAGTTTTTTTAAGAGGACAATACTTGATGTTGTTTGGAGAATAACCAATTATCTCTAAAGGAACGGTTTAACATTTTGAGAATAATTATTTGTCAGAGAAGAAAACCAAAACCACAGCCATCTGTCAGTTACACAGCCTGCAGCTGATTATGTTCGTGTAGCACAAAGAGCGGACACAGGGAGAAGCAGCTATGTTAAGCTACCTGGCTTCAGCCCGTGTCCTTTATATTTTTCATACAGACACGAGTGGTGGTGTTAATCGTCTAACGGAAAGGTCGAAAAGAATATGCACATTTCCCAAAATTGACTATTTCTTTAAACCCAAGGCTCTCTACAGCTATGTCTGTTTGTCTGTGTCTTACACACACACACACACACACACACACACACACACACACACACACACACACACACACACACACACACACACACACACACACACACACACACACACACAAACACACACACACACACAAACACACCTGCACAGAAATACACACACATCCAGTGACCACACAAATGCCACATCAGTAGAGACATCAGAGCAGGTGAGTTTAAAGACTCTGGAAAACAACATCTACTAACCTGAACTTGGATTTGGAGATCCTATTTCTGGAACACAGAAAACAAAATGGATTATACACACACACATAACACACATATAGACAGGTACACAACATAAATGGGGTGATTTGAGAGGGATAGAGGAGAATTGTTTCCCTCATTATCACAAATGCCTTGGCAAATATGTGCCTTGATCAACTTGTGCGTGCGGTTTTCAGATACAATCAGCTTGTATCACAAAGCAAACACTTGCTAGTTTGGAGTCCGAAGTGAAACACAAATAAGCACAAAGGCTGCTGGTGGTCTTTCTGCAAAAACTGTAAGTTGATTAAAGAACATATTTGTTACAAGAGATATTTTTCATGCACCCACTGCAGACAGATTTTGGGCACAATATAACCAAATGAACATTGTTAGTGTCACCTGCTTTTATTTTTTTTTAATTTATTTTTTAACAAATCACCCCTGCAAACATGCATACAGTGGCAGCCAGTCAAAAGAAATAACTCTGTGAGTTTAGACTTTCTCCAATTAATCCTAGTGTGAAAAGACACAATTTATTTATAGAAAAAGTCTGTTGATTGTTCACCACTGTAACAGCATACATAAAGAACTGAGGACATGAGATTATGGAAGACATTTGTCGCTGGAAGGAGAGACAAAATTTGATTTAAGTTTAAAGTTTTAAACTCACAAACCAACAGTTGCTGGGAAACTCAAGGTGTGAATAATTAATAGGTGGATACAGTTATTTTAAATGATGCATTAGTTAGTGTCTTGAAAGTTCTTTTGTTGAAATTGAATTACATTTTTCTTCTACTATTTTTCTTTTGAAAAATTAAATGACAAATGACAACAATAACATAATCTTGAAGCTTTCAAGCAGTTGTGAGCAACCGTGTAATGATTTTATCTGTACAAGCGGAGGAAGTGACCGACCAGCTGACTGACCGACTGACTGAAGCGATGAAATGAATCACTGACTGACTGAATGAAAGAATAAAATGACTGACTGCCTGGATATGGAGGCTGACAGTACACACGTCTCTTCTCTCCATGTGTCCATCTCGATTATGAGATCAGCGGCCGCCGAAGTAGCTCCTACCCCAAGGTTTGTCTCCATAGCAATGTGAAGAAGAACTGACAAACGGTGAAAGTCTCGAGTCTTATCTCCATAATGGTGTGAGTGAATGCCCCCCGGCAAAAGTTATTGCAGTCTCACAGAGAAAAGATGAGGGCTTGTATTTTCCAGTCGTGGCAAGGTTTAGTGTTCATGAGGTTCTGGACGGTTAGATTACTGTTAAATGAAACTCCAAATTGCGGGTGTAAATTCTGCTTCTTCCTTTGTGGATACTAAATCACGAGATTGAAGTTGTAGACCCGCAGTGAAAATGTTTTTTTTTTTTCCAAATTAAATTAGGTTTATTCCACAGCAACAAGGTGTCACCAGTATACAAGTGATAAAGAATATAATAGTATTTAAGGATGGGATTTATCTCAACAAGCTACGTTTATAGCTTCACCAGTGTCTGCTTTTACCACATTTGGAAGAAGATGCTTCATTACAATGAAGTAATGAAGCAGTTATGAAATGATCTTTGTTTTGACTTGTTTGAGTCTATCACCAGACAAACAAACAACATAACAAAAGACAAAGTAACAGATGGACAGCGAAAGTACAGATCAACAACAGTGTGTCATCCAAGTGTGCCTACTGGCTTTACTGTTCCTCTGAGTGTTGTGGAGTCAGCGTGATTTCACCTCTAAATTGTCTGTTTTATACTCGATCTTCTTCTGTCCTATTCAGCTCTATTGTGATGCGATTAAAGCGATGAATAATTTTATATGTAGGTGTAGTTTGCTTGTGTATGTGCTGAAGAGTGCCTGCTGGGGTCACGGCTCCTGTGTGGCCTTGTGTCTAAGAAAAAAAAAAAAGCAACACACTTGTTTGAATGATGTAAAAAAAAATGAAAGGAGAGGGGAGAGCAGAGTGAGTGAGTCAGCTGCTCATGAGCTCCCACAGGGGAGGAGGAAAACACTTCACGAGCAAACAAGTAAAGGAGAGAGAGAGAGAGAGAAACAGTGGGAGAGAGTAAAGGGAAATAAAGCTGGGTTACTATTAGATGAGTTGTACATGTCCTGCATGTTTTCCTTGCACCACTGAGTTGACAAGCACTTGGGCCTCACAATGGGCTTCTCTCTTTTCTTACTGCGTTCATGTACTTGTGTGACGCCTTCAGTAGAACATTTTGATGGACTGTCTCTGTCTCACTGAGACAGCAAGTACAACTTGGCATTTGTCTTGTTATAAAAAACCAAACAAAAAACAACAAAAACAAATCAATAATTCCACTTCTGATGATTTTGCCATTTTAAAGTTCTCTGACACTGTGATGGACATCTGGAATCTGTGTTTTTTAGTGTTTTTGGCAACACAAATATTTCCCCCTGATGACCATGAAGCAGCTTGAGATTAAAAGATTTAAATTATTTCGATTCAAATTATCTTACAACTTCACACTTCAACAAGCTTGGTTGTAGAACTAAAGCAAAAACAAAAACACACACAGTGCACAACAAGGTCGCACATTTTTAGAAAAAAAAAGTTTATGGGTAACAGAAACTTTGCATGTTTAAGTTACATCAGTTTGTAATATGATGACAACTCTAACCAGTGTTAGTACATGAAGTTCTCTGGACCTCATTGAGCTTGATGAGACAGAGGTCTTACTCAGGATCAGTGAGGGATAAGAGTCAGGTATACTAAAGAGAAAGTGACTGAGAGAGCTGAGGAAGGAGGATAAGAGGTGTGTGTTAGAGAGAGAGAGAGAGAGAGAGAGAGGGTAAAGTACTTACGCTAGCCGGGTACAGCAGGTCTCCCCCTCCACATCTCCCCCGGGGGCATTGTCTGTGTTGACTGATTCATTCTCACTGGTTGGCATGCTTACTGGGAGACAGAAAGGAGCCGAGGCAAAGACAAAGAGGAGAGACAGATGTAGAGAGAAAAAGGGGGAAAAGAAAAGAGAAAGATGAATTAACAGGACAGAGAAATGAGTTGTGTCCATCATCCTTATACTGGTTTTTACACAACTGCGTGCTCTAAACCTTGAAAAACAACGTGAACTTAGTCAACAAATGTACTACCACTTCACACACACTAGGATGTGTGATAAAAGCTCAATCAAACAGTTCAAATACATCTGATTTATTTTATAGTGTAATCACTTATAAAATATTAAGACATATTTCCCTTGCAAAGAAACTTATTAAAAGATGCTCTTGACATGCAGGGATTCACAAGTCAGCACTGTCCAGCCCAAGTAATTAAGAACCACTGTTACACACATACCCTTGAGTCCATAAAACCCATCCCCAAATTTTACACTGATTGCCTAAACTAATTAGACTCTAAGCTGACACATAGGCAATATTTACCAGTAAAGAATCCTTGGATAAAACCTCTGCAACAGCTAGAAGGATGGACGTCAACTTCTAAACCGAGGGACAGTTTAATGCTGAGTGAATTAAATCTTTAATAAAAACCCTTTCATGATTTCACAGCTTACAGAGACTGAAACAAATGACATGATGCAGATTTCGGTCTTTGATCTGCAAACGTAGTGAAGGATGCTAGAGCTTATTTACAGCCACAGTTTTTGGGAAAAAAAAAAACAAAACAAAACAAAAATAAAAAAATGTGTCATAATTTTTATTCAGCCTTCTAAACTTATGAGAATTTCTTTGGAGAGATTTATGTCAACGTAAGCATCTGTAAATTAACTTTTTGCTCCAAAGATCTCTTTGCAGATGTGTAAAGCTCGCTGTGTCCAATCTGTCTGTGTTTAGAAAGCAGCGAGAAGATGGCAAATATGTCACTTTGTCCTTATTTAAAGACATGTGTAATGATGTGTAAAGATGGAGGCATGAATACGGGGAAGATGGAGGCGGAAGGCAGACTGCTGTAGAGGAATGATCGCAGTAATACTAAATGTCAGCAAAGGATGGGAAAGTGTTTAAGTGGAAAAAGACAGAGAAGGGGCTGAAAAAGTGGGAAAAAGGGGAGGGAGTGATGGATAGATAGATAGAGAGAAAGGGATGACAGTGGGGCTGGTTGGTTGAGAGACTGATACGAAGTGATACATTGCTTTTTATTGCTTCTGTCAGTCGTTGGTTGCCTGCAGGAATGAGCTGCGCTCCCCTCACTGTCACCTCACACACTTATTGTAACACCCTCTGGGTACCACAGTCACATACTGCATATGAATCTCTTCCCCCTTGTGTTAAAGATACCCTAAAAACTATTTTTGCAAACCAGCATGGCACATGATGAGTATTTAAAAGGGCCTTTATAATCCTAAACTATTATTAATTTGTCATATTCAGTAACATATATCTAAGTGTTATACATTGCTTTCTAAGCACACAATTTTCAGTCCAGGCACTGACCCTGAATGCATTCGTACTGAGATTATTATGTCTTCATGCAGAGAAAAATCTAGGAATCCACCTTAAATCATGTTGAACAAGCCATAAATAAAAGAATAAACAAGACTGTTTCAAACAAATAAGCATACCTCATCTTACCCTATGTTAAAGAGGGCAGCAGTCATCAAAAGGTGGCAGGGCTTGACAACTATAGTTTTATAGTCCAGCCAAGCTCCAATGGTTAGTTGTAAGGAGATTTTCTGCTTTGATTTTAATGTGACGTTTAAATGTGATGGGATATGATGTTCACTAAATTTAGCATCATGACTTTGTAAGCTAACACTTAGCTAACATGATATATAAAAGTGAGCTTCAGTGAGTGAGCAGTGTATGAGCCAAGTTTACTTGGCTGGCGTTGGATAAAATTCATTGTGTAGAGATCAGGATGGCCTCTCTGAACATTAAGGCCTCTGCTGTGAACAAACTGTGTGTTCCCTCAAACCGACACGTGCCACCTGCTGCTATGCTACTTGGTTAAAAGCACTCACGGCCCTCCGGTCTCTCCTGAGGCTAAAGCCTTACAAATATAAAACCAGCCTGGTGCCTTCTCCTCAATGGAGCTCTGAACTAGTTTAATACCTATTGTTAGCATAAACCCCAAAGACCAGAGACATGGAGAGGAGGAAGGAGATGAAAAGCTAGGAAAAGGAACACAGAGCATGGGAGGAAGGGAATGAGAAAGACGAGTGAGGATCACACTTTTTCTGAGGGATTTGTTCTTTCTTACCAGGGCTGCCATGTGTGAATGTGTTACAACACCTCAATGATAATGTACAGAACTGAATGATGATAAAATGATTCACTACATTGGCCTTTAGACAAAAAGTACACCTGTGGATGTGTGTGTATGTTTGTGTAGCTATGTTAATATAATAAAAATAAAATAGAGATATTAATTGTCATCACCTTCCTCAGATATCTGAATTTCCACATTCATGTCTTGTCATAATTTAATATACATAGAACAATATTTTGAACCAAGTCCCTTTTTCCTCACAAGGCAGCTGTCACATTAAATATTCCTATCAAAAAGCTTGTTATCATGTAAGCCATCAGCGCCAACAGCTTGTTTGTCATCTAATAGAAGCACAAATATCCAATATCATTTCTACTCAGCAAAATGACATTAAGGCTAAAGCTTTGGAAAAATTTTAAACTTCATTTCACAGCTAGCATGGCTAGCAACGGTGCGGGGAGATTTTAGGGGAAAGGAAGCTGAAACAACAAGGAGAGGACTGTGACATCCCAAATGTTAATTGTCTTTCGTTCTCATACAAAGCGAGTAAAATCTACAACTGTTTTCTTCTGTGATGACATTGACCTCTTGTTGTTTTTTCAGACAAGTCAGGCAGGTGCAAACATTTCCTTTCCTGTGAACCTATAAATGAGAAGAGTGGCTACATCTCAAAATGTGAATGTTGTTTCCTCTCTTGTCAATTTATTTCCTGTACTGACCCACATATTCAAAATTTGTGAAAAATGAAACATGGTAAAGGTTTAAATGCAATGAAGACATGCATTAATTGTATATCTCTGCTGTGAGAGAATGGGAGTACTTTGAATATGGAAATGAGATTACATTATTGCTCAACAGTATGTGAACAAAAGGGGTGAAAGACAACAAGAATAACAAGAATTTGTATGATATTGAGAGGAAGCCACTGTCCACTTTAGTTCCAAAGCTCTGGAGGGAGCACAAATAATGCTTATTCCAATGCAAGGGGGTGGGGGTAGGGGGGACTACAGGGGTAGAAAGGAAGAAAGAGGCTGCAGTCTGCTTGCATGTCTAGAATCACGTTTCCAGTAAATCTTTAATGTTGGACCATGCAGACAGACGCACACGCCTTACGAAGGAAAGCCGCATTTTTCTTCACAGCTCCACGCAGAGACTGAAAACGGTGGCTCTTACCTGGGGATAGAGAGTACGGCTCAGCAAGACAAACACACACACACACACACACACACACAATAACACACACATACACAATAACACACACACACACACTCATGTTGATACACACAAACAGGCGCTCACAGTCAGCACAAAATCGGAAATACATTTAAACATAAAAATTCAAACACCACATAACCACCACTGTGCCACACACAGCCTGTAGCAAGGAAAACATGATTACCTCTGCAAAAATGACATCCCCTCTCTTACAGCTCATTTCATTACTCCAGTTGTAACTGCAATTCAAAGATGTACTACCACCATTATTGGCAAGGACTTTCTCTCTTTTTCTCTCTCGTACCATTTAGTGTTTTAATCTCTTTTTCTTTCACAGACTTCACCGTCATATCTGCTAGAACTTTGCATTCAGGAAAAAAATAAACAAAAAAAATAAAAACACAGGACGGACAGAGTGACAGAGAAACTGAAGTTGGGAGAGACAAACAGGTTGTCATTGGGAGGATTCATAATCTAAAGATTTTCAGAAGTCAACATTTATGGAATCATCCATTAACCTTCCTCTTAGCAAACACAACAGCAATTATTTTCATTGTCCACTTCACCCCATTCTCTTACACACTCTCTTCATCTCTTCTCCTCTACATCATTGTGAGCAAGTACATTCATCAGCAAGCTCTTCCACAATGAAACCACTGTATTGTTTAATTCTGCTGCTTGTTTTTTTTTTTTTTTTTTTCCATTGATTCAGTTGTGATTGTAAAACTAAAGCACACTGCAGAAGAGCACTACAGTTCTTTCATGAATCCCTTTGTTACAGTACAGGAGTGAAAAACAAAACCACTACAAATACACACACAGAGGCAGGAAGCATGAAGTGGGTACACACACACACACACACATCTATCATGCCAAAAGCTGGAAAAGTTAACAAGAAAAAAAAAAGACAATTGAATCTGACCATTCAGCCAAATGCAAACAACAGTTCAGCTGTATACTGACAGATGTCAGAGACAACTGAGTTGTCTTGTCCTGTCCTGGAGAGATGGGATATTAAACTAATGTCATATAGAATATTAACCAAACTTAACTTAATTATTAACCAAACTCATCATACCACAAATTTTAATGTAAACAAAAGCAAAGCCTGGATACACATTAGAAAAATGTCACAGATTGCACAAGGATGTACACATACTGTCCTGACAGTCAGTGAACCAGGCAAACTTACTGGTAGTCTTACCGAGGTGAGCTGGAGAAACTGCTACCACAGACAGCAGGGGCAAGATGCCAAAGCAAAGTGACAGCATGCAAGAACAAGATGGTAGATGGTCAGAGCATGCATGCATGACACACATACACATACATACAGTGGCCTCAGAGGTGAACACATACAAATGTGCAGAACATACGATACACATACATACATCAATAATTAATTATCCCATCATATATCCCATCATCTAAGTGTGTGTATCCCTGAATACGTATGTCCTTGTCATGAGTGCAGCTTCAAAATCATATTTGGAAACTATCAGCAAATACACACACTTAACACACACACTAAAACAGAAAATCAATACACTGAACGACATCCACTACTCTCTGTCACCTAAAACAACCACACACACACTAGAAACATTTGTCTTCATATAAACCCACTAATCACATCATACATCAATATTATGGCCGTGTAGATCTTCACCTAAAGATGGTGTGTGTGTGTGTGTGTGTGTGTGTGTGTGTGTGTGTGTGCGTGCGTGCGTGCGTATGTGTGTGGTCTCTGTATGAGTGTGTGGTCACTGGTCACTGGTGACGCTTGCTCATGATGTGAAATCCCATCTGTTCTCTGTCCCAGATACCCTCTCTATCTCTGTTCCTCTCTCTCTCTCTCTCTCACACACACACGCACACTCACTCACTCACTCACTCACTAACATACACACACACACAAACACACGCACACACACACACACACACACACACACACACACACACACACACACACACACACAGTCAATATCTCCCCATCGCTTGGTTTTTGTGTCTAAATATCTACTTTCCTTTTCAACCCTTTCATATTTTCTCCTCTAATCTCAAAGTCTCCACTTCCTTCTTAGGGCATTTGTATGTGTGTGTGTATGTGTGTGTGTGTGTGTGTGTGTGTGTGTATGCATGTGTGAGTCTATGCAAAATATTCTGGGCAGCAGGGACAAACTGCCCTCATTCATCTTCCCAGAGGAGGACCCATCCATCGAGGAGAGAACAAGGGAGAGCAA
Source organism: Polydactylus sextarius (assembly GCA_016801845.1). Lineage (NCBI taxonomy): Eukaryota > Metazoa > Chordata > Actinopteri > Polynemidae > Polydactylus > Polydactylus sextarius. Next base: position 6,308,107 of record CM028923.1, read on the forward strand.
TAGAAAGAGCAAGTGACTTGATATTTCACCTTCACAAACAAAGGGATGATGGATCTTTCTGATGGAGAACTTTGGATCATATGTATCATTCATTTTATCAGATCATCATGTTTTTTTTTTTTTTTTTATGTTAAATCATAATGTTTAGTAAAAGCCAATCACCTCAATCTTAACAGGTTAAAACTTGTAAATTATTTTACACTGTATGCTGTATTCATTTATTTGTGATTGTGCTGAGTGTGTTGAGCAGCACAACGGTAAAGGTGAAAAAAAGGACATTTGCCTCAGATGAGCCACAGGAGTGCTGGACTTTATTTTCATACAAACTGGTCTATTGCTCATTTGAACATATTAAAACTGGATAATAATTTTCCTTCTTTTTTCTTCCCATGGAAGTCATAAGTGTTTCACAGAACGTGCTACACTTCTTTTCAGGCATGCATTTTGTGCACAGAATATATGCATAAAGCATGTTCTGTTTCTGTGTGTCTGCATTATTCATTCATTCATCATCAGGGTAAGCAACTGAGGCTCCAAGCTTTTACAAAATAGTTCAAAGTACATACATGGTGAACAGTACATGCTCAAAAATAGTTGAGACACACTTTTTGCCAAATCCCTGCCTCTCTCTCTCTCTCAGCATCCCTCTCTCAAGTTCTATTTATCCTCTCTGAGATCTAAACTCCAGGTTAAAAGAGGCCAGTGCTCTACTCTCCCTCCCAGGGAAATGTAGCTCAGTCCTGGGGAGACATGCACCACATGTGGCTACCTCTCACAGCAGGTAGCGTAGAGAGAGGCAGTGTGTTAATTTATGTGTAAATTTCTGTCAGAATGAGAGTACACATATTCCCTGTACAGCTAAGGTATGTGAATGAGTGTGTGTAAGTGGATGAGTGTGAGTGTTTGTTGTGTGTGTATGTGTGTGCCCAGAGGCTATTTGCTGCAGTCTGACACATTCTACTAATATCTTAAACAGGTCTTGAACCTCCGGAGGATTCCAAGCCAGAGCGAGCAGACAACATTAACATCCTCTGTTAGTCTGTCAGTCATTCAATAAGTCCGTTGTTCATTCACTGACTAGGAGCTATTGTCATATGAAGGAGACTGCAGTGAGCTCACTACTTAGAGACACAAATTAATAGTGCACCTTTGTGCAATCTTCACAACACAGAGAATATCTGTAGATATTAACACAATCACTCCAGGTTCTATTTGTCACACAACTTGTACAACTGCATGATAAATACAGATAATCCTCACTACACAACAATTCAAGCCGTCCTGGGCAAAACTGCAGAAAGTGAGTAGATCAACACACACTTCCTCCCGGTTCTTTTAACCAGGAGGAACAAACAAACAAACACACACACACAAACACACACAGTAGACTCACGGTTTCTGGGTTTGTCATCATCCATGCCTTCCTCTTCATTCTCTGGGTCAATGTCTTCAGCCTGAGTAATCCAGTCTAAATAGCCCTTTAATCACACACACACACACACATAAAGACACAGACAAAGACAATGGCAAGTTAGAGGCACTAAAAGCAGTGTGACTTCTCATCAACAAAAGACAAAAACAAAATTCAGTCATCTCATACCTGTAATTCTCTGAATAATTTTTCCCTATGATCCTGTCCCCTATTTTCACACCAAAAACATTCAGACAGCTATTCTTTAGTTGCGATGACAATATCTTAATATGATTGTTTTAAGAATATTTTGTTGTGTTTACTTTTCTGTCTCTCAGGATTTACACTTTCATCCCATGTAGAGAGCATGTTGTAACCTTGAAAAGGGTTCGGTAAATAAAGTCTGCCTTACTAACGGTAAAAGATGTTAAATATTTAAGCAGGCTACCTTGAGGTCCTCCTCCAGTTGCTGCTTTTCTCTGAGTTTCTGGAAGTCACCGCGAGCTTTGGCCTTCTCTCTCTCCTTGGAAAACTCCCTGGGAAGAGGTGAGCAAGATGAACGGATGGATGAGGGGATAGAGAGTTGGAGGAATGAGGGGGAGAAAAAAAGAGAGAAAAGAGAAGAAAAGCAATCTGAAAATCTAGACTAAAGGTTTCACAAGTATATCATTTTTCACAAAGTATATCATGTGAAAAAATTGTGAGTATACATTTTTATACTTGAGAACAGCAAGGATAAATAAAAAAACCTGCCGAAGAGAGAAAAGCTCTGCCAAGAGGATGTTAGTGTGCAAACAAAGAAGAAAACACATCCACAGACAAAACTGGAACATGTTTTGCATATGAAACAATCAGATTCACCTAACTATGTTTCAAGCAGCTGACAGATCAATATAGTTCAATTATGTTACCTTCCTCCATTGAGGAATATGGTAACCTCCTTATAAGGAGCTGCAATTGTGGTGAATTTAATGCAGTGGTTATTGAATTTCATCAAATCCCAATACAATGATTATACTATGCTATAGCTTACACATCTATTTGTTTGAAATTTGTTGGGAACATTTGCCCACGGCAACAGTGCCCCAGGTGAACCCAGGCCTTCTGGGAAACAGAGTTCCTGCAGTGTATTCTGGGTCTATTGCATATCTCCTCCCACTTGAAGTGTGCTTGGTACAGACCCAGAGGGAGGCACAAAGAGGACAGCCCTCACCAGCTATATCACCTCAGCTTGCTCCTGTCAAGTGGCTCTGCGCTGAGGTCTTCCTGCATCACTGAGCTCCTCACCTCGTGCGTGCCATCTCTTTCTTTCGGTCACTACCCAGACGTTCTGGCCATAGGTTATGATGAAGACATACAGGCAAACTGAGAGGTTTATTTTGTGCCTCAGCTCACTCTTCTAACAAAATTTTGAATTATTCATGTGGGGAAAAAAAACTGTTTAAAATCTGTACATGTAGAATTAAAATGAACAAACCATTCAATTTCTAATGTTTCAAAATTTCTCACAACTAATTACGATTACACTGATGATGATTATGATGATAATACAACTATTATAATCATAACGCATGATACCTGCATTTTCCAAGTTCTTGTGATTTATGTGGTTGATGTGGATAAAGAAGATGATTAAAGACTAAAAACTAAAATCATTGTAATTAGAAGGTGAAATATTGTAATATCATGACGAAACTTGGTGAAACTACTTCCAGGTGTCAGGATGGAGGAAAGAATTAAGGAGCTTTTGATTAAATGCACTCACGGAAGGTCACAGTCACGTTGTGGCCAAAGATACAGTTTGAACAAAGAAAATTCATTTGGATGAGAGGTGACAGGAGCTCAGAGGATTTAAAACATTTGCACTCAAAAGGTGTGCAAATCCATTCAAAGGTCCACTGACAAGTAAATTTAGTAATTGCATCTCTGCTGTGAATGTTCAGCTAGTCTGCTACATTTAAGTAGTGACTTTTCAGCTATGAGATCCGAAAAAAAAAAAGTTTCAGACTCAGAATTCAGCTTAATCTTAATACTTTCAATCAGATATTATATAATCAGAGCACAGACTTGAATTAAACATGAGGGATGATGCGTATTATGGTTCTATTGAGAACAGCAGGCTCCTTCATGAAACTCAATAGATAGTTATGTGTCGTTTTCACTGATTTTTACAGTCTATAGGCTAGAACAGAATTAGTGTATGTATGAGTGTGTGTGAGTGTGAAATTAAGAGGAATGATGGAAACTGAGATCACACCTTCACACTACACAAATATGTACACACAGTGAGCAATCAATGAGCATCACGACAAACTGCTATTGTCTTGCTTGTCAGAACATTAGCAGGACACCCAGTCATATTGATCTGTGTTTGTCTGTGTGTTTAGTGTGTATATAAGATGTAAATGTGAGCATGACAGCACAGCTGTGAACTAAAACTCTAAGGTATCTCTCTCATTTGCCCATGCTCTACATCTAATTTTTTTCTGTTGTAAACAATCTTTCATTAATTTTCTTTCTCTATCTTCTGGTTCTTTTTCTCATTCACCGCCCAGTCTCTTTCAAGCCCGCCTTTCTCTATTCTCACTGTTTATACATAACATCAAATGCAGACAAATGTAGTCACACTCAATGTTTCTGTCTCCTGTGTCTGTCCCTCTCCTTCTTTCTGTTTAGCCATTAGTTATTATGCCAATTTGAGACCCACACACACACCATGGAAGAAGCAGTTGGTAAAAGGTCAGGCTGTGTAGTGTGTTGACAGCATCATTAGTCAGAAGTCAGACAAAGAGTCAAGCAGCCAAACCCCCCAAGCTGTTTGGACCAGATAGACCTCTATTATTTTTCCCACAATGCTGCTGTCACATCACCATAGGTATCAAGAGTCAGAGTCAGGTCAGTCAGTCAGAGACACTTAACTCTCCTAAACCTGTTTGCCCCCAAATGCCGTGATTGCATGGGATGGAACTATTAGAATGAGTAGAAGATGCGGATATGAAACTTATCACGTTAACTGTGAGTTTTCAGGAAACTTCTTTTCAAAATTATACTTTATTTCAAAGGCACTGATTATGTTCTTAAACATAGGCTGGTGGATGACCAAGAACCTGGAGGGGTTCAATAAGCATAGACATTAAAACAAGGCTGAAATGAAAATGGAAAAAAATAGCTACAATTCAACAGATTCATAATTTTTAACCACAGACCAGCAACAACTGTGATTTCGACAATAACTTGACAGTGATCTACAAAAACAGCTTTTATTTATTGCAGCAGTTAGCCTATGTTTATCTGCATTTTAAAGGGTGATGATAGTGTTTGTACAAGCCGGGTAATGTTGAGACTTGAGTATTTCATGTTAGTATTAGTGCTGTTCCGTAGAAACAACACTGTAGAGGAGGGAACATCCACGAGATCTTGTCAGTCCACTAATTCTGCACAATAGTAATAAATTTAACTCAGTTGGTAAAGCCTCTGGTCCTATTGCAACCTTTAGAGTGTAAGAAATTTGTATTGAGTGTCAGCTGTCGGGTTGTACTTTTCTTTGTGCCACATACTGTAGTATATTCAAACATCCTCAAACTGCACCTGTGCCTTTTTTTATCAGAACACATTCCTGTACATACTTTGTATTTGTTAAACTTAAAAACTATCTACTGCCAGAAACAGGAACTAGAAAGAGATGAAGAGTTCCTCTGAGCAAAGACTGGAGCAAAGCTCTCCAAGAACAAGGGTAAAAAAGGCAAGAGAGAGAGGTTAGTTTCAATTGACCTTTGACCCTGCCCTTACCCGCTCAACACCCCCAGAACCAAGTTTAGCACAAAGAAGGATCCGATGATGATTAAGGTGACAAAATAGACCCAGGGCCACGTGTAACCTACTGCATCATTCACCTAGGAGATGGAGGGGTGGAGGAATGGAGGGATAGGACCAAGGAGAGGAAACAGGGAGGTTGGATGTAAAGTATAGATTGACAGATGTGACAGAAGTCAAGATTGATAGATAGGGCATGGATGAAAGTGAGGAAGGAGCAATTAGGAGGTTAGGAGGGAGGGGAGGGAAGAAGGGAGCAAGCGAAGGTATTAGATCCTCGGTGAAAGTTCCCAGCAGATGGAACCATTTGCCTCTGGAGGATTCCTGCAGGGATTATGGTGCATTCATAGCATTTGTCAGAGTCACTTAGTTTACCAAATGGCAACGTATTGGGTCAGCTGTACTTAGCATGGATCGGTAAATTGAGAAAGATGCGCTTGGTTTAGGAAACATATTACACATTGGCCATGCAAAACAGTGATCATGACAGAGAGCTATGAATGGGCCATGTGATACACAACACATCCAACACATAGAGGATGTGGAGAGACAAAATTTCAGTTAGATATTTTAACTTAGACTGTGCAGCAAGACTCCCAAGGATTACTCATCATAACTGTCATCTTGACTAATTACTCTCATTCAATCTTCAATCAGTTCTTTATTCCTTTGAAATCTAATTCCAATAAAGGACAAAAATACATACATTAATTATTTTACTTTTTGATCACAATTCATCTAGATTTTGTTATTGATTTGAAAGTTTTAATTTGGAAAATGTTTGCTGTGTAAAAAATACTGTTTTTATTATTATTGTCATTGTTGTCATTGTTGCTTTGTGAGGATTATACTCTTTTTTTTTTTTTTTTTACCCTGATGACTTTATTAAATAAATTATTCATATTGGTAAACTGATGTTTTCATGGACCATTGCCGTTTATCTCTTAATTTCCATCTTTAATGCCACGGTTCCTCTAGACTCTACACAGTCCTCAGAAGAACCTTTTTTTGCCTGTTGTGTTTTCCCTGGTGTGCAAGTTTTTTTTAGCATTCCACCTCCATGGCTGACCTGAGGGGTGAATTATTTATACCCCAGTGTGTCCCTACAGGCCGGGTGGTACTTGTACTAAAACAGCGTGACTTGGCAGAGTGGGGTAAAACAGCACCCAGGTCGCCTGTTAGAGGAGCATTTATTGAAACAAAACAACCACGCACGCGCAAACACACACACGCTTTACACTCTAGGCTAATGGCAGACGTTCCCAATAAACAAACGTATCTACACAAACAATGTAAGTAGCTACATACTTATTTGCACAAGAGAAACATGTATGTAAACGTTGTGGGTTAAAAGCAGAGGGACCTTGAAACTAAAAGAAAGTTCTTTGTGTATTTAATTAAAGCTGTGATGGACAAAAGAGAAGAGTCCAGGAAGTCTGGGAGGTGTGTGCATGTGTGTATGCGTGTCCGTGCATGTGTGTATGTATGTGTGTGTGTCTCATCACAACCCATCACAACCTGTCCCTCACAGACAGGTTGTGATGGGACATGGCCCCTAGTGGTCAGCTGACATGGACATAACAGGTAGACACAGGTCCATCACTGCTGTGTGTGTGTGTTCTTCTCAGGCCTGTGGCAAAGGATTGATTGAGTGGAACAGAAAGGAGAGAGAGAGAGAGCAGGAGATTTTGCTCAGTTCAGTAATTTTCAGTTTATCTGCTCGACTGTAGAGGACTATGGTCGTCTAGCTCTGCATTCACTGCTGCGGTGACAATGCTGTTGTCACCCAGCTCTTATTCGTCTTTAATTTTTTCTGTGTACAACCTGACTGATTATGCACACAGATGAAAAATCAACTCACTCATTGTGTGCTGTTAAGTAAACTAGTGAATTTGTTTTATATGTACTATTTGTAAATTCTTGCTGTGTCAAAATAATTTGGTACCTGTAGCATGTTGACACTCGCACAGTATAAGTACATCATCTTAAGCCTAAACCCATATTATGTAGAGTAAGTGACACATGTTCATTACATGTTTCCTAGAAAATGATGATCTTGACCTAAAATAATAATAATTATGGAAATGACAACAACAACAGCAACAATTATAACAATAATTATACACAATCTTGTGCTTTTCTATAAAGGGAAGTTGTGGACTTTCCTGTTGATTCCACACTTCCTCTGGTTTATATGATCATTAAAAATAAACTGTAAGTTAACTCTGAGTTACACTGCACTAAGGGAGTCTTGTTACAGAGTCATTTACCTCTATCCAAAATGACCACATCACAAACATTACTCATACACACATACGTACACACATGACAACAGCATAACCTCTTACCCGCTCAACACCCCCAGAACGAGATTGAGAACGAAAAAGGAGCCGAAGATGACGAGAGAGACAAAATAGACCCACGGCAGCTCATAACCCATAGCATCCTGCATCTGAGAGAGAGAAGAGACATAAGAGAGGAGAAAGAGAAGGAAAAAAGAAGGGGGTTAATACAGAAATGTTAGTGAGAGAAAGGAAAGAAAGGAAGGAGGAAAGGAAGACAACAGATATGAAACTTGAAAGGAGCATTGGTTGTTTAAAAAAGCCACAGGAGTTGCAGTTGTGTATGATGTTTATGTATAAAACCCTTATGTCTGCCAGCTGGACAGCATGTTGTCGTTGATCCACAATTAAAATTATTCAACAACAGTTAATGGCTTTTATAACTCAATGACAAATGTCAGTGTTTATACCAACTGTGTGTTTACATAGTAAAAAAAAAAAACTTAAGAAATCTTTTGTTAGTAAGATGTATGGACCTTTACAGGAAAAAATAGATGCTGTGATTCCATTGTCCATACAAATTGTCCATACAAAAAGGTTATTTTATTGAAGATCAGTAAAAGGAAACAATATACCTATTACAAAGCTAAAATAAACAAAAAATAATACAAACTTGCATATTTCCAGGTCTGTAAATCATAGAGCCACCACTTAAATGTGGGAACTACTGGACAGAGAGAGGGAGAAGATGGCAGATGACAGGTATTGGGTTCACTAGCTATGACACCACCAGATGCTATGTATCATTAATCTATATTCCCCAAAAATGTGTGATAACGAAAACTATGGAAATGCATGGCCTAGATTTAATGAACCATGCAAATCAAATGTTTTTAAAGGCTTGGTGTCGTCAAGAGGTTTTTCCATAATCATTTGTACTTATAACAGCTGATAAATAGAGCCCATTCATTATAGAGAGGGCTCGCTACACAAGCTTTCTCATAATAAGCAAATTGTGCTGACTGATTTTGTATTAAGTGATGCAATACGATGCTGTGTGTGTGTGTGTGTGTGTGTGTGTGTGTGTGTGTGTACGCACACAAGAGAATGCAGCAGACAGGGTAGAACAAGAAGGGGTGTAGAGCTAGTAAGCTCTCTGCTCCATGTATATACATGAGCACAGACTTACAATCGCACACACATGCAAACCTCTGTATATAGGGTGAGAGTGAGATCCCCCCACACACACAAAAACTAAAGACTGCTCAATTCAAATACATTCTTTTCATCCAGATTAATTAACATTGGGTTAGCTCATAAACATCACTCTTTCAGCAAACATCTGTACCAATAAAAGTACTTCTCATATATTGTCATTACATTCTGCTCAGAGCTCAAAATCTGTTCCCCTGAGAGATAAATTACCGATGATCTTTAACATACCCCAAAAGTCATTTTCCAACTCACAAAACTTAAGGAATTTCCAATTTGCCTGTTGTGTATGGACTTCTTGGTGAAAAAAATAATATGGATTATTCTGTCTCTTAGCTCAGTAATGTTATTATGAGGGAACATTTATCTTGACTATATCTTTTTAATGAGAATATTAAGTCAAAACCTTCATTTTTTTCATAAAGATAGACAGAAAAGCCTCTGAGGATTCTAGAGCAGCTGTTGTATAACAACAGCCTTCTAAGTATTTTAAAGATCACCAGGAATTTAGATTTCTGGGGCATTGATGCTTAGCTCTAATGATTATACAGGAAAGGTGCAATTTAAAGCCACCCGATTACTGAAAATATGTTCAGTTCCATTTCATTGCAATTATCAAATTGACAATGTTTTGAAAGTTTAAAGAATCTAGTGTTCATCAGTACCACATGAGTGTTTTCCAGAGGTGAGATAGGCAGAAGTGCGTACACGTACCCTGCAGTTTCTTGAAACTGGTCTCTGCTATAGTCCAGCCATGTGACAGCTGACTCTGTGCCATTAATGTTAAATAAATGTTAAAACAGCACTTTACTGTATCAAAAATAACATTGTTTACCTCTTCTCCACTGTAAAGGTCTAAATCAAATGCTTTCTCAACAGAGCACAAAATGGAGTTTAATTGAACCGACCCTCACATTGATTAACCACAGACTTATCTATTGGTGCATTTAGCTTGATGGAGCTGCTACTTCCTTGTGGCCATTTACTGACAAAGGAGCAGCATTTGTGTGTTCATACGTCTCTGTGGCTCCACATGTGTTGTATGTGTGTGTGTGTGTGTGTGAGAGCACACACATTTGCGAGTTTACTTGACCCTCAGGATTCTACACACGTTCCAAATGAATCAGTGCCATCAATTACACAGTGTATTGTGTGCATCGATTTAGTCCGAGATATGAACTAATACATGCACACACATCAACACAATTACAATGTGTGTGTGTTTGTGTTCGTCCCTGAACAGTCTTTCCATTTATTCCTGCTCTTCTGAGTAGAGTGATTCTGTTATTACTATTATTCTAAAAGCACTCGTGTGGCACAGATGTAGTATGGTGGCCTCACATATGAGGCAGTATTTACACTTCACTTACTCACACGACACACATATACACACGCACACAAAGACACTATTGTGGTGTCCGGCTCACCCAGTACAGCACGTCCGTCCAGCCCTCCATAGTTATACACTGGAAAACTGTTAACATAGCAAAGGCAAAGTTGTCAAAGTTGGTTATGCCATCATTTGGGCCCTCCCATCCCTGTTGGCACAATGTCCCATTCTGGTTGCAGTGTCGACCATAAGCTCCATCAGGTGCGCACGGAGCCGGCTTTTCCTCTGCAATTCCTATGACAAAAGAAATGAGAAGCGATCAATCTTCTTTTCTGTCTCTACAGTGAGACAAAATAATGCTTTATACATTTTCAGTATGTTTACATTCAAAAAGGACTGATTTAAAGAAGAAAACCATATATCTATGCAAGGGTTAAAAGCAACACGCTGGATAAAAAAAACTGTGCAAAAGTGTTGTACTAATTATACAAAACAAGCTCTAGAGGGTGATGTATAGGATAACAGCGAGTATTCGACCAGCACTTACCCAGCGCTAAGCTAATGTCTCTCATGGGACCTATAACATCACTATAACAACACTCAAGTCCATTTATACCTGGGGGCCTCTTGTGAAAATTGTTTCAATCATTTATGGCGGCTGCTGTTTCAATTATTGCTCAAATGGCTCATACTCCGAAACGTAAATGATGGTTTGAATAATTAATGGAGGTGGTCATTTAAACTGTTTAAGGTTTATACTCTATTTTCTCTCTGCCTTGTTGGCTGAGGGTTGATATCTTAACAGCAACAGCTCTATTCAGACTTATTACCATCGAAACATTAGAGTAGTAAGGTTAGAGTACAGCTGCAGATCACGCTGATATTTCAGCTGAAAAGGTTTGAGTGGTACAGTACTCGCCTGCCTCAGTCACCGGAGTGCAGGCCAGTATATGAAAGTGAAAGTGTGTTCACCAAGGTGTGCTTTCACACACAGTTGAATACATGGTTCTGAATTTATCCTATCCTATTTATCTGATGCTCTATTTGCATCTGAGCATCAGTGTGCAACAGTCTAAATACTCTGTTTCTGTCTCACTCTTTTGCTGTATGTGATTGTGTGTGTGTGTGTGTGTGTGTGTGTGTGTGTGTGTGTGTGTGTGTGTGTACAAGCATGTACAAGCTTTTACCCTTATTACCGAAATTCCCAAGATGAATGCAGGTCCTGTGCATCTTGCCCATGAAGAGCTCCAGGCCAATGATGGCATAGATGATGATGACGAAGAGGACCAGCAGGGCGATATGGAGCAGAGGAACCATGGCTTTGATTATGGAGTTCAACACTACTTGTAAACCTGCAGCACACACGAAGATGAATTGCTCAGAAAACACACACATATATATATATATAAACACGTTTAAAATAAATTAATACATTAAAAAAAAAAAAACAGCTTAATAAGTCTAATAAGTTTGAAGCATTAGACATATAAAAGCACTGGTAATATATAATACACCGTACAATGGTTGCCATCAATCACAATGTGAACACTGAAAGTAATTATTATATTTCTTCTACCACTTCTTACTGACAACCACAACGCTGATGCATGTGCTTGAGCATTTCAGGTCAATGAAATTTAATTCTGCGCAAAATACAATTAAAAAAAGGGTAAAAAATGTTAAAAATTATTTTCAAATGCTGATATTATCATATTGTGTAGTCAACTGAGAGGCCAAAGTCCCTCTGTGTGAATGAAGAAAAGCTTTGTATACCCTCCAGCTCAAGTGATGATCACAATTTCAGTTTTATTAATTTGTATTTGAGTGAGGACTGTTCACACATAATTATTCACACATAATTGGGTGAAGTAAATACTCTTTCAAAACCTCAGTAGGTGGGATCAATGACTGAGGAATACTTGGTGTGGCTCTGGTATCTGTTGATTAAATTACATAAGACACTAATTATTCATGTCCGTTGTCAAAAAATTGCTACGGCTGTGACACAGAACGTCTGAACAAAATTAACAGATTACGCTACTTCGGCAGCAGTGACATTGGAAACATTTAAAAAAACAAATCTGTCAGTCTTTATACTAATCAGTTGCCATGACAGATTCAATACCACATCCAATGATCATGGACAAAGTTCTGTCTAAAAATCCTGCAATTCAGCACTTCTGCTTTAAGACCAAAAAACAGCATGGGGTGTGCTATAACACCCTTTGCACACACACAAACTAACAAACAGGTGCACACACTCACTTAGTCTTTATCTACAATATCCCAAACTTTCCTGTCTTGTGACCTGTTGGATTATTGATATATGTGGTCACTTACCCCGGCAGGGTGACAGACAACTCATCTACTGTTCATACTGTGAGTATTTGACAACAGGACAATAGGACTCGATGTGTGAGCATGTGTGTGTGTCTGTTGAGTTTTCATTGTGTCTGTATGTGTGACATACAGCACCAATATCAGCTCCAATCTGTGGTTCATTTCTATCCTACCTTACCCAATCACCATTCACACCTGATCCCCAGTGCATCATGTCTACTCTTTTCTTCCTTTCTGTCTTCCATTCATTGTCTCTTTCTTTCTTTCTTTTTTCCACAGCTCTCAGCACTTACTTGGTACTCCAGAAACCAGTCTGAGGGGTCTGAGTACTCTAAATGCCCTCAGAGCCTTGACATCGAAGCCTGCTGCCTTTCCTCCAATAGGAGTGGCCCCGTCCCCCTTGGTTGCCTGCTCCAAGATCGCGCTGAATAACCTGGAAGGAGAAAGCAATAACTTTAAAACAATCATCACTGGTTTCACATTCTATTTCCACATACTACAGATTATCTAGCAGAGAGAGGGAAATGATAGAGGGCATACATACATAAAGGATATAAAGTGGAATGATGAATATCTGCAGCTGTGGGGAATGGTGACATTTTGTGTTTTTTGGAGGAAACGTCAAGAGTAGAAAATAAAACATCTTCAATAATTTCCTTTCCAGCATAACTATAGAACATGTTTCATCTGTTCCCTGTCTTTGAAATGTGAGACATTTTGCGTTTAAGATTTGACAATCAGCAGAACACTATGGAGGCGGCGGAGGCATCTCTACAACATGTGCACACAAAACTGTCAGATTGATGACAACATACTTCTAAGGCCACGCAACTAATTATGCAAATATTACATAATAATGTCAATTACTATCTTCTATTTAAGGAATAAAAGTTTTTATATGCTGTCAACTCATGTTATTGTTGTTGTGATTCTCTATGAGATTATTTTGGCATAGTATACATTAGAGTGGCCAATATATATTCACATCTACACTTACAGTGCAGTACATAGATGCAAAGCAAGAGGAAAAAGCATAATAATGCAGATATAACATTATATAATTAATATAAAAATCCTCAATAAAAGAACTAAACATGTTTTTTATGCTGTAGTCTGTTGTTAGCTCTTACCCTCTATGAAATTATTTACAGATATCTCTGGGGTGCCAGTGGCTCACAAGCTGGAATTTATGCACATCCAGCTGAGCTTATCACTCTCCCCCCTCCCTCCTCTCCCTCTCTCTGTCTCTGAGATCCTTTAGAAATCACCATACAATGCCATTCTCCAGCAAGCATGGCTCAAAGGCCAGTCAGCGCCGTGTTAGTCATGGAGAATTATCAATTAGCACAGATGAAATGGCCACTTGAAAAGACCTCTCAAAACATATCGCCCTCTCTCTCTCCCTTTCACTCTTTCGCTGCCTCCCTATTTTGCACTACCTCACTCTCAATTTCATATTCTCTCTCTCTCTCACACTCACACACGCACACACACACACACACACACAACACAAACACAGTGGGAAGCACGGCTTTGAAACAGAGTATGAAACCATGTCAAGGATCAACAGTTTTGCACTACCGGCATTTCATCCAACACATTATGCTGTGTTGGGTGTTAAATGATTATTTGAGCCTTTGAGTCATACATCACAAAAAAAATTGCCATATGGTGGCAACTGATTATGTTCAGTATTAATCAATCCATTGGCTGTTTAGACTTACTCATCTTTTGTATAACCAAAAGAATCAAAAATGCAACAAATTGTCCAATTTGTTTGGCTGTAGCCACAGAAATGTTGACAGTTTTGCTTGATGAATGAAAAGAAATGATCCTTTTTGTCTTTTGTATATTTTTACTGATTGAGTAGTTGATTAAGTGACTAAATTGTTTGTTGGAAGGTTTTTCTTGTGCTTATCTTAAAGCTATTTTGACTGTCTGTGCTTTTTTCTTTTTAAAAAATGCTGGTAAAGAGAGGGACAGGGAGGAAATAGTAGTCTTTTATGCTAACCTTAATCGTCACAACTGAATACCTAACTTGCTCTATCTCTAGCCCTAAAACCAAGTCTTGATCATTTAAACTTGTGAGGTCGAAAAATCTTGGTCCCTTTAAACCTGTTGGAAGTATATTGAGCTTCCTCTTTTCGGACTTGTGCATGCACACACACACACACACAAACACACACACACACACACACACACACACACACACACACACACACACACACACACACACACACACACACACACACACACACACACACACACACACTCTATTAGCTCACCGAACCTTTACTAATAAAATGTAGGTACGTGTACAGACTCTACGGTTCATGTGTAGGTGAGTGTATGTGTGTGTGTGCGCGTGTGCCTCCGAGGTTGCTCAGCACCAGGTACAAGCTCTTTCACCCATATGGTGAACATTCCAGAGGGAGCCAACTCTGTCACTTCTCATCTACACACACATACACACACAGGCGCAGATGCACAGATGCACAGGAGGTCTGAGAGTTAGAATCACACAAGCAAAAACATGAGCTCTCATTCATGCATACGCAGAGATGCAGCGCTGTCACAGCTGAACATTTCCTGAATCTGTGTGCCCCCTCAGCAGAGTGTGTGAAATGGAGTGTGTGAGTGTGTGTGTTTGTCACGGCCAAACAGTTCTCAGATATAAATGATAAAATAGGTATATTTTAGAGCCTTGCAAAATGACTAAAAAGAAATATCTTGCATTAGCGTTTTCAATACTGCAAACCCAATGAATGAAAGTGCTACTGTAACAGAAGAACAACAATTAAGTCACTCTTGTGATTCATTACGCCATGTCAAGAGGAACATGACAAAAAGCTCACATTGCAAGGAAACATTTATGAACAGTACGAAAGTGTAAGACAACTCTGGTTCAATCTTCTTTAAAAAGCAGATGGCAACCACCTGAAGTTAACAACTCACTTTACCCATCCAGTTCCAAAGCTGTATCTGTATCTGACCTTCTGACCTTTTTGACCTTCCCATGGCAAAGTTTCAAGGAAAATGATAATATCCCAACATGGCTCATATATGTTGTTATTGCATACTGAATAATGCTGATTCACAATAAAAGCCATAATTCAAAGAGGGAAAGTGACAGGGAGACAGACAGAGTGGCTTGATAACAGCATAAGACTGGTAAAGGTTGTGTTTATGCCAGAGGCAGTGGCACCATGTTGATGCCAGCTGATAGGGTGAGTGTGTGTGTGTGTCTATGAAGTCGATGTGTATGCATTTGTGTTAGATTCACAGAGCTGTCCTTCAGGGGTGAAGGGTGCTTTCATGTTCATGTTGACTGTTGTCCCTCTCTCTCTCTCTCTCTCTCACACACACACACACACACACACACACACACACACACACACACACACACACACATCATTTTCATGATATTAAACACCACTGGCACACACACACACACACACAAAAGACTCTTTACATAATAGCACAGCCACTGCAAGCAGGACACACACCCATGCACACTCTCACACACACACACACACACACACACACACACACACACACACACACACACACACACACACACACACACACAGGCACAGAAGGGTTTAGCAGATGGGCTATGTTGCTGAGTTGCAGATAAAGAAAAACAGAGCAGAGCCAAGCTATCAGCTTCTAACAAGCTAATCAGTTTAGGCTTCACCAATACACTGTTTACTGCATCTTCAAAACGGATTGACAATAAAGAACGCCTACTGCATTTAAGCAACACTTCTTTTAAAACCTGTTGAGTGTTGTAGAATTTCATAATAAAATGAATTAAAATATGACATCTTCTGACAGATTATTAGTATTTCTGTATGAAAAAGAGGGGATCACGTTCCACAACCAGTCTCTCCAATGATTTACATCATGTGCTAGCAGATTGGTGATTGGATGATTCTGAAAGACCCCAGCAGTAAAATAACCTCTGACTTTAGACAGATGCTGCCAATAGTCTTGGCTGTAGTTTCATTTGTTGACAGTAATTATACCAAGGTACTATGATTGATCTTCCAGTGGTGTGTTGCAGTTAAAAATATGTTGGGTAGCGCTTTGAAAAAATCTTGTAAACAAATGGTGAAATACATTTATACAGAACTTGCTATCTTTGTCAGAGGTACCCTCAATCAAACTACACACATACGCTTAGAGTGACGTGGGATCATTAAAAAAACATTTCACAGCTTCACTCACCCTACGACTACAATGATGAAGTCGAGCAGATTCCAGCCGTTCCTCAGGTAGGCGTTGGGGTGGAAGAGCAGGCCATAGGCTATTACCTTCAGGAACGCCTCCACTGTGAAAATGATGAGGAACAGATACTCCACACGCTCCTGTAGAGACACAAAAATAAGACAGGTCCATTTATTTGTCTGAACAGCAGCACTACAGGAACGTAGAAAACCTCAGTATGACAGAGAACGAGTACTAGAGAAAGACTTTTGATTTTGATTTCAAACCTTTTTTTAATTCTCAGAAAAAATACATTGAGGGCAGCCTTCTTTTTCAATGTAGCCGAGATACAATCGATTAAATAAAAGCATAGGTGATCAGGGATAAACATAGTAATGGTAACATTAAAACAAACAATTTTATATTGATATGTCTGCACACACACACACACACACACACACACAGGCCATACAAAGTTAAGATAAACAATATCAAATAAAATAAATATAAAATAAATGAAATAATCAATATACAATTTTCCCAACAAAAGTAAAGCCAGTTATCACTGAAAGATTAAAGACGGCTAGTTTACCCAATTCGGTACAAACATTAGGAACTGTAAGTTAAAGATAACTGGTAGAGCAGGTATGATACAGACCTGATTGCCAATTTAACAGAGAGGAAATGTATGATGGGAGTTTGCCTATGATAGCTTTATAAAAGGACAGAACCCAGTAGTACCAGTTACAAACCTGATTACGGAATGATATACTGAGTTAAGGATTTTTAATGAGGAGAGGGTGGCATTCCTATAGATTATGTCATCATAATCTAGCACAGGCATGAAAACAGGCTCAATAATCCTTTTTCTGCGAGACATAGGGAGGGAAGTTTTGTTTCTGTAAAGAAGCCCAATCTTCTGCTTCAACTGCTTTGTAAGACATCCAGTATGAAAAGAGAAACTGAGTTTCTCATCTCTCCCCTGATATTTATATACTGATACCTGTTCAATGCTAAACCAGTTAAGGTGCTTAGATGTAAGCTGCTTGAGTCTATGTTCTTTGCTCTAGTAAATAACATAAATTTTGTTTTATTGGCATTTAAAACCAGTTTAAGATTAAAAAGGGCTTTTTGTAAAGCACTGAAAGCTAAATGCAGATTATTAACTGCGAGTTTAATGGAGTCAGCAATACAGTATAAAATGGTATCACGGCATAGACATGGACATGGGTTATTGAGAGAAGAGGCTATATGATTAATGTAAATGGTGAAAAGGACAGGTCCTAGTACAGAGCCCTGTGGAACACCCTTTGTTAATGGCAGGAAGTCAGACTTAACAATTCCTGATTTTACACACTGGGACCTTTCATTGAGATAGCTCTGAAACCAGTTTCTGGCATTAGAATTAAAACCAATATCTATCAGTTTTTGTATGAATAAGGTATGATCAACAGTGTCAAATGCTTTTGACAGATTTACAAAAAGTACAGCACAATGTTGCTTTCTGTCTAGAGCCGATATTATACCATTTATGACCCAGGTCGCAGCAGTGATTGTGCTGTGTTGTGCTCTAAAACTAGATTGGTGTGAGTCTAGTACAGGGTATCTTGAGAGAAATGTTTTTAACTGATTGTTAGCTAGTGATTCTAACATTTTTTGATAAGCAGGGTAGGTTAGAAATTGGACAATAATTATATAAGTCATTCTGATCCCCACTTTTATACAGAGGTTTTACATGGCCCATTTTCCTAGGGGGAATGTGCGAGAAGAGATTGAGAGGTTGGAAATATGAGTTAATTGTGCTATGATAAGGGGAGCAGATAACTTTAAAAGAAAAGGGTGTAAACTGTCCTTACCAGTGGGGCTCCTAGGGTTCATAGTATTAAGTGCCCTGAGGACTTCAATATCAGTAAAGGGTATTAAGGAAAAAGAGGCAGCAGGGTGTGAGGTGCCTGCCTGGCCAATACTAGAAGGAGGGGAGTCTTCATGACTGATACTGAAGTGATAAGACCCTCTTAAAAATCCTCAAAGATGTGGCCAGCTACAGAGAAGTGCTTGTTAAAGCCCGAGCATATCTCTATAGGGTCTTGAAGCCTACAGGTGTCAGACGTTACAGAGGTGGGAATAGAACCAGTTGAGTTGAGACAAGATGATAGCGATGAAACCCTTGGGTGGCCGAGACGTTTCACATGTGATTAAATACTGTTATAGTGATGCCATATAATTTGCCACAACCCTAATAAAATGAGAGAAAACTCCAAACGTCCATTGCTTCTTTTCCTTTGATAAGTATGTTAGTTAGAGCAACTTTTAGCTACATTCACTCTCATTTGTCACATTATGTATTTATACCCACATTAACACTTGAGACCTTGTATGATTTGTAAAGTACTAACAGTGCTACTTACTCCTCTACATCTCAGAGTTTATTAGCCAGAACAACATGTCCTGTTACTGTTTATGTGGCTTCTGGTGTGTGTGTGTGTGTGTGTGTGTTTCGTTTTGCATGTGATTATTTATGTGTGAACATGATGTGTATTTGTCCAAGTTGTAATCGTGCACTCAAATCATTCTGATTATTTAATCAAAGCGGTTCTCTTCCTGTCCTGAGAGGCTACTGTCTGAAGAGAAAAATGTATGCACGTGTATATATACACAGAAATACACATAGACACAAGCAAAGTTTCTACTACAGAGCTCCTCAGAGATTGTTGTCATAGTGATGACCCCTGCCAAAGGGGGTCCTGGGAAATGTCCTGAAATGGCCTTGAGAGAGAGAAAGAGAGAAGGATTACATAACTCTCTGACCATCATAATCTTACGCAGAATTAATCATTCTGCTAATCATCTGTCATATCTGCTTTCTAATTTTTCTGTCAAGCCTAGAACTAAAATGAAATCAAGGCAATGGTCCAAAACTATTTAGCTCCTGTGTGCCCAAAAGAGAAAGTATTCTATATCCAGAAATATCCCGCCTTCTCTCTCTGACCCTCTGAGGTGCATGATTTTTTTTATGTGGAAATATATTTAGCTCCATCCATCCATCTGTCTATCCATCTTGCTCCACCTCCTGTTTCCACTGTTTTCCCATGGACACATACTTGCAGAAGGCCAGAGGTTTAGGACACAAGGCCAGTCAGGTCTCTGCAGGCTCTGTGCCTTATGCCCTCATCCCTGGGAAGAGTCAGTTAAACCTGAAACTAGAGGGATGGAGCTCGTGTATGTGTCCAACTTTATTAAAACATCTTCCTGAGCTGACAGGGATGGCATCATGGCAGCTGCAGTCTAGGTAGCAGCCAACTTAATGTCATCAAGACCTTATTTGTTGTTGTTACATTTGCTTTCTGACGCAAATAGGGAAAAAATAGAAACACCAAATAACCAACGTGGATTATTACCATTTTTCACCAGAAATTAGAGGAAGAGTCTGCACATGCGGCAGCAGCAACAAAAGAAAAATAAAAAAAGATATTTCCCTCTGTATTTCCAAGTACATGGGCAGTAAAGCAGTTCCAGGGCTACAAAATCTGCTTTCTCCTCAGCACAATTCTCTGAATTTTTACACTGCTGAAACTTTAATGTTGAATTAAACTCCAAATGTGTTTTACTTAAATGACCCGTCTTTAACAGCTAGTTAAAAAGTACTGTTACTGTTGAAAGCCAGTGTTTGTGTTGAATAAGCTCATGTGTGGATGCATTCAGATTTTATGTTACGAATGATGTGAGTCTAAAGTGAGTCCAGCTAAACAAACAACTTTCTCAGCATGCACAGAGACTGTCAAACCACCATTAGTCCAGTTACATAGCACACACACATACACACACACCCTGGGCCATGGGAATCAGTCATTCATATAACCACACAGTCCTGACACTGCTGCAGTGCTTCCACTGTCCCATTTGTGCTGTAAATGTCATTTTCTAGCAGGGTTAAAGGTGGTGTTTATTTAAGTTGGACTTTCAGAGCACTATATAAGCATATCTGCCAACATGCACTGCATCAAAAATGACATGAATTGCAGCTGACACAAGATTATGACTGCTGATATAAGACTTATGCTTTGATTTTGTGTGTGTGTGTGTGTGTGTGTGTGTGTGTGCGCATGTGTGAGTGCTTAATGGTCTGATCAGCATACAAACTGTGATGTGAAAGTGTTTTTCATACACTTAGAAGTGGTAAAGAGCCATGACAGTAAAGGAGATGACATGAATTACAATGCAGAGGATTTGCAAGTTTGAAAGACAGACAAGTTGGTTTTTAGGCCAGAGATTCTACACCTGAATGAGCCACTCAGAATGTATTAAACTCCCTCTGTTTTCTCTCTGTGTCTCTGTAACCTCTTCTCATTTAAATTCAAATCCATGCAATGCTCTTTATTGGCAACATTGGTATCCAAATTTAAGATAAAGATAAAAAATATTCACAAGAAACACCTGTCTTCCTGTTATCTGTATGTGTGATTGTTTTTATATTCATCACCATTTGTATTGAATACCCTCTGCCACACAATCACTATTAGCAGTCTTTGAGGAATTAATATCTCGGACACACATAGGCACATAACCTCCCTCTCAAAAACAACAACAACAACAAAAAAAAAATCCTCTATCACTCTCTCAAACACACATACACACACACACACCCAGGCTATGTATCTGTCAGTGACAGGCAGACATTGTGGCGCTCTGAAGAATGAAACAGAGAAAAACATCTGGTAGAAACAGCTCAGTCTGACACACATGCACGCACACACATACACACACAGATAAACTTCTCTGCCTCCTTCCCTTCCGATCATACAAAGCCATAAAGGGCAAAATCCATAAGGGGCACGACTAATCTGGTTAGTGACTGGAAAGAAATGAAAGAGAAAAGATGAGAGCCTGAGAGGGAAGAGGGGGATGGATGTCGGAAAAAGAGAGACAGAGAGACTAAAGACGCAGAGGGTGAGAGAGAAAAGAGGGCAGACAGAATGACAGAAAGGTGAGTATGTGGGAGCTATAATTCAGTTATCTGTGATAGGTCAACCAAACCACCTATCCATCAACTAGGCCAATCAGATTATAGTATCGACATTCTACCAGTCTGCGGACAGACAATGTTTCCATTCCCTGTGATCTTCTGTTTATGTGTATCTGTGTGTTTGTGTGTGTGTGTATGTGTGTGTGTGTGTGTGCCCTGCAAGACAGGATTAGCCATTAAGCTCTTTTTGAAAGTTGCCTCAGACACATTATTGTGTAGAGCATGTTTCCTTCATACAGTTTTCAATAGATCAAGATGAACAGGAAACTGTACAGTCTGTACTGACAACTCAACCATGAAAACACAAAACAGCAGGACACATTTCTGTTTTAAATCTTCTTGCATATTCACGATGTCTTCATTAGCAGTGAGCAAAAAGGTGGACAAGGACAGAAAAGGACGATTTACCCCCTGACAGCAATTACATACAATCCATGTAATTTGTACATTTAATTACATATTTAATCTATAAATTAAACTTCAAAATCCAATTTGTAATGCTGCAAATCAGAATTCATTTCAACTATGTGAACAGCAGGACACTATGAGAGAAAATGGTGTTTTAGCCTAAGACAGGAAGTAGTCCTGTTCAAAGATACAGTGGGTCTTAGAGAGAGATCCATTAATCACTTATTTAGAGGCAGCAACCACAATGAATCCAAGTACAAATCTGCATCCCATTAGCAGGCGAAAGATGCAAGTTTGGTTTGGGAGGGGACATCACTAAAAAGATGTCAAACTGAGAAAAAGTACAGCCAGGTTAAGTCAACAATCCAGAATCAAACTTTAAATAAAGCATTCACAGTCATATGTTAGCACTCCATCACACTTCTCTTCTTTATCGACACAGATAAACCTTTCTCCAGCTTGTCTCAACAAAACTTTACAACTGAGAAAACAGAAATGAGGACAGAGGCAGATCTCTGCAGGGACAACTTTTATTTGACATTTACATTTAGAGGACTTTACTAAAACTCTTTCTTCTTGTCTCTCACTATTATCACTATTGTAACTCTTTTTTTGGTCTCTCCCTCTTTCTCTCTGTCATCCTTCTCTTCTATGTCTTCACCTCCTCTCTCTCTCTTTCTTCCCCTCGTCTCTCTGCGGGTGCCAACCAGAAATTACCATAGAGACCAAGATGGGTCTCGACGTTACCATGGAAACTGTGGGCTGCAGCAGCAGCATCAGTAGCAGCTCCCTCTCCCTCCCTCCCTCTCCCTCTCTCTCTCTCTCTCACACACACACACACACACACATGACACTGATCAGAATTGTACCAAGAATATCCTCAGCACATAGTCCTAATTACTAGTCTTCTGTCAGCATCCAGATTTCCTATTGTGTGTCGATGTGTGCATGTGTTGCTGTGTGTGCTCTTACATTTGTGTTATATTGTGCATCTGTGTGCGCATGCTTGCTCCACTGATCCATGTCATACACTTACTTACTGCTTGCCACCAGTTGATATTGAACTCGAGTCTGAGAGGTGCTATTCTATCACTGACAAAGCTTTCATAGCTACAACTACGAGCAACATCATTTACAATTTAAGTAAACAGTACAATGCAACAACGGGCATGTAAACCACTGCAATTTGGCCGTGAACTAGCCAACCCACAGTCACATTACTTTAACCTGTGTCAGTCACTAAGCCAGAATATGATTTGAAAGAGAGAGGTTCAAGAGTTTTTTTTTTTTTTTACAAACTTTGCATAAAAGGTTATGTATAGTAGGAACAAAAGAGCAAACAACTCATCACAATTAGTGACATTTTAATAGAATTTCTAATGGAATTTCAAATCAAATCAAATTTTATTAATATGGCAATTTTCATACTTCAGAGCAACACAAAGTGCATCACAGAAGCTAAAAACAACAGAAACGAAAGCCTAACCCACACACCCCAACGGGTACATACAAACACACACACACACACACACACACATACATACACATCTACACACACACACACACACACACACGCAGACAAGTTCACAATCTTGGGTTATGTTTTGGGTCAGTGAGCAAAAATTACTTTATTACTTTTTTTTCATATTGTTGTAACAGCTACAGAATGGAGATAATCAAAGCTGACACTGCTCAAGAGGAGAACTGTAGATTGATAATATCATATCATCTTTTGATATGAAATCCACATTAGTGAGTAGCAGTAGGTGACTGTTTTCTTAGTTATGTTTAAGTGAAGAATTCACCACAAGTAACAGCCATAAAGGGATGAATTTCCACCTGAAAAACTCCCCATCCACTGCTCTGCACTAAGGACATACAGGTAACACTTTAACTGTCAAAGGGTGGACAGAAGAGAGCAACCTAGAGATCAAAAATTGCACCAATCTTTCTAATGTGGGTGGGCAAAATGAGCAAGCTACACGCATCTCTCAACAGGAACTACTATTGAGGTTCTATTGTGAAAGGCTGTTAACGCACATTGAACTTTGATAGCACAACAGGTTGTAAAAGCTGATACACTGTCAATCATCTTTTTCTGTTACCCTGCTCTCTGAAAATCGGAAATGAAAGCTTTTCCTCTCTCTCCTCACTCACTCCAAATCCACCCAGTTCAATGGAAGTCAAAGTTGTTGGTGGTTTCCATATATAAGTAACTGATTAAACACGTAATAAAATGTACTTAACATGTAATGAAAAAATGAGTGGTACAAAAGTCTACAGATACGTTTACACCAACAAATAAGATATTTTAGACTTCAGCCACAGTGTGCGAGTCAGCATGGCAGCTGATGCAGTTTTATTTCAACGGTTAAAACTATTATACCTGTGAAACAAAAATAAGAAAACAGTAAAAACAATAAGAAAAAAACAAAAACAAAAACAAAAACACACCAGAAATCCCAGAAGCCATCATCAAAACAGGAATAAGACTCCTGAATTTCCATTTTATCTTTTGGTGACACTACTTAAAAGCATCTCTGAACTGCATGGCTGCTAACACACCACGTTCAACACGAGTCTCATTAACAGACCTAAGCTCCAATCTATGTGTCTCTGGACAAGGATTATGTTTGATTAGAGATTATGCTTATGTGTGCGGGGGAGAGAGAAAGACAGAGTGATTATATTGTGGACATCAGTGACCTCTGGCCTTTGAAAGGAAGTGGATTTGGATTCATGTGCCATATCCCAGGCTTTTGCATCCAACGCATCCTTACATTTAATACCAACAGTTTACAGTAAATGTGGCTGATGAACTTTTGCCTATGATTGAAAAAATGATGATTTACACTCAAACTATTCTCAAAGTAAACTGTGGCGAAGTCGTTCTGTGGTAATGTGGACACTGCCTTATTAAATCCATTTCTTTTCTGTTTGTCTGCTTGTTTCCTCCAGCACTCTGAATATCAAAGTTTACAAAAATACAAAAACGCCTGTTTCCAGGCAACAGGCACTGTGGCTACCAGATGTAGAAAGACAGAAATATTGCAAGAAAAAAAGAAACAAAGAAGGAAAGAAAGAACGGAAAAGAAAGAGGTCGACATACAGAAAGGCTGTGGTGTTTATATTTGTGTGACAAAACAAAAATCCTGACACAAAAGTCTTTCAGTGGCTGTTCATTATCAACTTTTGTTTTAGGGGTGACTTCAGTGTGTCTAATGTGACAAAGTTTTATGCCAACTTTTGCAAAATGTGCACATTAACTGTCAGCTGCAGCGTTTGTGCTTTTTCAAGGGCAACTTTTAGGTGAAGGTGTGACTTAATGCAAAAAAAAGTGAGATAAAAAGTTTGATTAACCACCACTTTTTAGCTTTAATTACCAGTTTAGGAAGTTATGAGCTTATAGTACTCTACTGGGACTCTCAACGCTGTTCAACAAATCTAGAAAACTGAAAACCTGTCGTATTATATTTCAGTTTGTCCTCGTCTCACACAGAAACCTCCTCTCACTTTCTCACACACACACACACACACACACACACACACACAAAGAAACCTGTAATCTACAGGTTCAGCCTGTAACTGGGCTACCATAAAGCTTTGATTTTTGTAAAATAATAATTAATCCATTCCAATCCTCCCAACATGCAGAAGGGAGGGAGGCTCAGAAATACTGTGGACATGGAAGGATCGACCGCGGTCCATTACAGGCCTGAACTTGCAAACAAATCAAGTCTTTCATCCTCAGAGCCAAGTTAGAGTCAACCTGACCTGGTGTCTTTCAATAGAAGAGGACATCCACATTGACGGTAAAACAAACATTTCAAATCGTCTGCAAATACACACTGAGGTGAGAAAAAAAAAAACAGGAGACAATATTTGGAGAAGGATGGCGACAAAATACTGTAGAAAGAAGAGGGAATTGAAAGAGAGAGCAAGAAAGATAAAAGACAGAGGGGAAAGAGAAACGAAGTAATTGGTCTAAAAATACAAGAACACAGCAGCATAAATCATTTCATATAGACAGCCAGTGTGCGTGTGTGTGTGTGCATAAATCTGCATGGCTGTGTGTGCTGCTTGGTGTCTGAGGGGACGGTAGCTGGTACCCTTGAGAGACGAGAAGGAGAGGAAGGAAGCAGTGGATGGCAGGAAGAAAAGGAGAGTAAGATCCTGTGTATACAGAGAGGGGAAGGAAAAGGCAATCGTGAAAATGTAGAGAAACTTCACTTTCCCTCCATCCCATCTCTCTCTTTCGTTTTTTCCCTCACTTTTCTACTTCTGCATTCTGGTGTGTGAGCATGTGTGTGTATGTGTGCTGACTTATCACGACTCCTGCCTCCTGCTTCACCGACAGGAAGACAGGTGCTGCACGGCCACCCCACAAAAACACGCACACACACACACAAACACACACACTGTATACACAGACATAAATTCCCATACATCCTCAGACACTCTCTCTCTTGCACACAGACACACATGCAGTCGGATACACAAGCCTAGGTGCAAATGAAGACAAAGTGAAGTGACACACAAACACACAGATCACTGTAGCGCATCAGGATCAGAGTAGTTGCTTGCTAAACTGAGAGGACAAGATAGATTACTATACTCTCTAACTCATTGCATGACTCATGGTACGGAGCGTATGTGTGTGTGTGTGTGTGTGTGTGTGTGTGTGTGTGTGTGTGTGTGTGTGTCATCCAATATGCCTCTTGGGTTGATCGTGCTGCTGAGACTTATAGGGAAAAGGTGAGAGACTGAAAAGTGATAAAGAACGACAAGAACATTATAGAATTATATTATCATAGTATGTTAGAAAAACCTAATTTGACGGCAGGTACAACAGCCAATGACTTTAGAGCTGAAACTATTAATTAATAAATGCATTTTTTAACTTTAGAAAAGAATCAAAACTATTTTGGGCTGTGGGGTGGGCAAACTGTCCCATCTGAATAATTCAACACTGGGAATTTATTCTGGATTTTTTATTTTTGAAAATTTCTGTCACTGTACAGGCAATACTATTCATTGAGAAAATAACTGTCAGATTAACTGATAAAAAATAATGATCCGCTACAGCACTGATCATATATACACATAAGCAGAAGTTTAACAATCTGATCAGTACCTATGACAAATTTTGAATACCAGAAAACAAGCTATATATGGTCTGATGATTATCAAAGTAATTCTAATCATCTAATCGTTTATTTAGATAATAACTTCATAACTGTGTTCTTCAGCTTTTCATCTCATCCTCCTCCTCACTTCCTGTGTACTCAATGTGCTTGTTAGAACATTCTTTCATTCACTGTTACTTCTCCTTTACTGTCCACATCTCTCTCCTTGGTCTCTTTATTTTTCGTGTCCTTTTTTGTCCATTTGTTTTCCTCCTCCCGTCTCTGCCTTTCTCTTCTTGTGCTCCAGGTGCTTTCTATCAACTATCCTGTCTGCACAACAGACAGATAAATAAAACAGAAATACTTGTGTCATTAAGCTGGTGTCATATGTTGGAAACCAATAAAAAAAAAAAAAAACTCACTAAAAAGCAACCTAAATATTAGCTATGGAGAGAATAAGAGAAAGTCAAGGTAACCAAGTGGGACTCCAGATATTCTAATTAGAAGATTCCCAGGATACTCTGTCTCTCATATAACAAGATATGAGCCTGTGGTGGTCATCGAGATTTGTCATTGTAAATCATTTACTACTGAGATCAAACACTTCATGAGTGTGTATGTGCCCACACACGTCAGACCCTGTTGACATATGGTTTACTCAGATATGATGCTGGATGAGTATCAGATGTGTATATATATATATATATATACATATACATACACACACATATATATATTATAGCTTCCAGTATTTTCAACAGTCAAAATACTTTGTCTTGAACTCCAAAGACCAGAAACGCAGCAACACTGATCTGAACTAGAATCTCCAGGAAATATTGATTCACTACTTGTACAACAGAATTACTTCCATGTCCTGCTCTTTTTCTTTGCTTTTTCAATATCCAAAATCTTGTAGAGGGCAAGTTACTCTTGGACAACAATGAAAAAAACAGCCTCTTCAGCCCCCCTCACTCACACTTACTCTCTTTGTCTCTCTTTCTCTTTTGCTCTCTCTCTCCATCTTGAATTGTTTCTTGTATTGCTCCTATCAGGACCAAACACTCCACTCTATCTCCCTGCAGAGCACTAGAAAAGCCTTTCACCAAAAGTGAATGAATGCATGTGTGTGTGTTTATGTGTGTGTGTGTGTGTTTGTTGTTGTGTGTGTGTGTGTGTGTGTGTGTGTGTGTGTGTGTGTGTGTGTGTGTTGAGAATTGCTCCATCATTCCTCCCCTGGTTAATGTCCAGTAGAGCGAGACCAGAGCACAACACAGTGAAAATGGAGAAACACAGATACAATGTGAAAACACTGACGTGTACATCGGAGTGTTTGTGTGTGTCAGAGAGAACAAAGAAAATAATACTGAGGTGTGAATCTATTACTTTCAGAGAAGTGTAACTGATATGTCAATTATTTCAAACGGCAGCTGGAATCAATAACAATTCCCTTCAGTAAACAACACATGGTTTCATTACAGGGTAATTGCATGTGCTCACATTGTATCATAGTCTAAAAAAGAATTCCAGTGCAAGCTTTGGTTTATGAAATTTTAGGGTCTCATAATTTGCAATAATAGTGTTTTTGAATGGTCTTGACACCTGTTTTTTTAAATTATCAACAGTGGAAATTTGCAAAATGTTCATTGCTCATTCTCCTTTAGTTTTTTTTGTCTCTTTATCAACTACGCCAGAAAATACTTTTTACTTCTCTTTATTTGTTAAATTCTAAATGTTTACCAGCTGTTACTTACTGCGTCTCCAACTTAGTGTATTGTGTGACAGCTACATAATGCGACTGGAAATAAGGTGAGTAAGATTGGTGGCAACTGACAAAACAATGCAAAGTTATAGGTTATAAAATCAAAACGAGCTGAGAGATGTTAAAAACTGTTCTACCACATAACAGATGGAGAACAGCACATGGGTTCACTTTAAAACATTGCCTCATTAGTCGTACCAAATCAAATTTTCACAATTAATTTTCTCATGTTTTGTTGGATGTGGGCATATTTATTTAACTGTTTTATACATTTCTATTATTATCTAGTTACTTACTTACTTACTGTAATTATGTGTTTTTTCTTATGTTTGTATGAATTTGTCTTTTCCCACTGGCTTCTTCAATAGAGTACCTATGATTGATTTTGTTGATTTTAAACAAATATAATATATAATATGGATTAAAGCATCACTTAAAGCTCATCTGCTGCATGGATATAATTAGTAAAGAATGAGATCATATATTTTAGTTTCAGGATGGCAGTGTATACAATATGTGCAGTACAAAAAGTTTTCCTGAAGTAGTTTATAAGCATAAAAATAGCAAGAAAAAGCAGGGAACTATGGCAACTAGAAGTCTCTGGTTCCTTTTTAAGAATTAAAAGAAGAAGTCTATGTCTTAGAGTTTGCTCGGCTGAAACGGAGGAACTCTGCAGTATGGAAATATGATGGTTTAGAGTGAACTCTGACTGAAGAGAAAAACTTGCCTCTTATCCCTGACCTGATGTTTACTGATCAGGTCTGATTAAACAGAGGAACACTTGTGTTGCTCTCTCCTACTGGGTGCCATAGCAATGCCACCATGACACCCAAATAGGATTAGCTGCTAACACCCACTCCCCTGCTGTTACCATAGTAGCACTGTTGAAACAGCGACCCATAAGCTATAAAAAGACAAACTTACCTTCAAGAAAGTGAAAAGTTAAATAGAAAAAGAAAGTAATTAAGATAAGGGTGGGGTGGGTGGAGAGGTATAGAAGAAAGGTTACCAACTCATCTTTTGTTGGTCTTTAACATATTTGATTTTACCAAAGCACATTTTAGCTGACGGGTCAAAAAGAGAAAGAACAGGAATGGAGAGATAGAAGGAAAGAGCTGATGAGGACTATTAAAAAGGCGAACAGGGTTATTAATCAGGACGGATGAGAACAAAATGCATTTCTCTCTTTCTTTCTTTCTTCACTCCTGAAACCTCAGCGGATCTGTTCTCACCTTGTCTCCTCTCAACCTCTGTATTGTCTTTCGCTCTGTGTCACTTTTTCTCTCTGACTCTGTGAAACTTAAACCCAACCTCTTTTTTTTTTTTTTTTTTAAGTCAATCTGCTTTAGCTCCATCTTTCTAAGTTTTTCTGTCTGTCTCTCACCCACTTTTCTCACCGTTACATGCTGTATGACTTCAGAGTGGCAAAGAATAATTTTAACTCAAACCAAACCACAGAAAATTCTCGATTTGGCAGATAAATTTCTAGTAAAAGGGCTGTATAATACCTATTAAAGAGGTGATCTAAATTGATGTACCAGAAGCTGTAAGTTTTGGATCTTGTGTAATCAACTAAAATCTTTTAATTTTTCATTTTAAAACATTTCTGATGACTGCATGTCCAATTAAATTGACAGAAATGAAGAACAGAAAGCTGGTGGCCTGCGGGTCTATTGGTGAGAAAATATCCACAAAATTAACAGACATGGAGGAGTTGCAGGTGACTGTGTGAAAGGGAGACAGACACGATGTTATCCTTGTCTCTTAAGTGAAAATTTGTGTTAAATCTTCTTTTAATTATTATAATCCGTCAACTAATCAGCCAATCAACTTGTCCCCATAGGCAGACAATTCAGTGTCGCTGCCAATGATATATGCACAAACCGACAAAGACGCATCAAAGATGTAAGACACACACGGGGGTAAAGAGTTTAATAGTGTGTTACAAGATATATGGAAGAAAACACAACAATGGGAAGAGGTGGTGAACCTGCAGCATCACATTAGCTCAGGCAGGACACTAAAGTCTTGCGCAAACCCAGCTGATCAGTATCAGCAGACTGATAATCTGACAATCTTGCTCTCTCACTCTCCTCTGATCATTCATGCTGCTGTGACTGGTTATGCTGATTTATTCCTCTGGAACCCCAACATCCTCCTGTTATGATTTTTTACTAAACATAACTCGTGATAGCATCTTGTGCCTTGTGCATTATGTATACTTCACATCTGACTGAAACTGTTGTGAATGTGCAAGGCTTCGCTCTGTGTACACCGAGGGGGTTTATTTGTTTCCTGCAGAAGGTATTGCAAGTAGCATCCTCGAGAGCAAAGCCTTTTCCTATTATTGATACAAATATAACTGCATATCCTGAGCTACACCAGCGACCTGTATAACAAATACTATGAAGTGTCTTTCCGTGTCTTCTGTCTTCCTCCCTCCCTGCTGTAACCAATAAAATCTTGGAGGAAAAAAATGTACGGTTGCAGTGACCACAGTGACTAAGCTGGACAATCTGTTCTTCTTTGAGATATTTGTTTGTGCTGAATGTATTTCTCAGATCAAAGGCAAAACAAAGTGCACACACAATCTATACGTTCCCTTTCAGCACAGTGGGGAACAATGTATGTGGCTTGTGACCCTGTTATATACTGCACAGACGTGTCCATCATTAACTACATGAAAGACACACACACACACACACCTCGACATAACTGACTATCTCAGACGGCACAGAAATCCAACTCCCACATTCACTAGTCAGTAAAGCATAATTAAGGGATACCTCTGTGTATGTGCATGTGTGAAAGTGAGTGTATGTATGTGCCAATGCCAGAATTAAAGGATACCTGTGGTGTGTGACAAAGACAGAGAAAATGACAGTAAATGTGAGAAAAGGGGAGTGCAAAAGACAGACGAGTAAAACTTGAGTGAAAAAAAAAAAAAAAAACATAGTACAGTAACACACAGAAAAAGAATGGTCAGGATCAAACAATGGGAAACAAAGAAAGAGAGAAAAACTGGAGCTGACTGAAACGATAAGCCACTATTTATTTTTAGTCTTTTATAACAATATTGTGGGTATTTATAAACATGAGGGCATTTAAGATATTTGACTATCATAGTTCTGGTATTGATCTCTATATAAAACTGAAATAGAAGATAAAGGATCTGGTTTGCTGTCGTCCTGTCGAGGTGACTTTTTGACTGTGTAGAGGTCAGGTATTTGGTGCTGACTGGGGTCTTTATGAAGAAAAGAAAAACTTTAGCCACTCAGTGATTTACTGATTCAGCTAGTGCTACAGCTGGACAGAGTATGTGTGTGTGTGTGTGTGTGTGTGTGTGTGTGTGTGTGTATATGTGCATGTGTAAATGCTTTTGGGAGCCTAAGTGCAGATTTGTTTTTTGTTGTGCAAGTTAATATATACTTGGAAGAATTCCAGCCTTAATGTGTGCGTATCTTTGTTTGCATGTAACAACATAATGATGCAGTACTTATGTACATTTTGCATTAATATGTGTGCTTCCACCTTTTTACCACAATCATTACTCTATCATCACTCTCACTTGAAAGCCTTTGGTGAGGTAACTCTGAACTGACTTGTCTTTTAATGCACTTGGACCACTGCTCTAGACACTGCGTACTTCACTCTGTGGTTTGTATGGGGAAGGCCCGTTAAGAACACTTTTGTTGCTGCTCCAAAGTTTATTTCATAAATCTCTGGTTCTGGTTTTTAAACAGTGCTTGGAGGGAAAACTACAAACTGCATACAAAGAAAAACCTGCTCCAAAATCAGATAAAACAATTGTTGCCAGAGACCAAATGGAACATAAGTAATACATTTATTCTGTGCAAAATAAGTCAAAATTGCCCACTGCTAGAGAAATACGGGTGAAAATGTGAGTGTTACTGCCATGTAACACAAGCACAACCCACCAATAGCCATCTCAGGAGCTACATGTATGGCTCATAATTCTAGACTGCATCCCTGTGCATACTGTTTTTAGATAAATTCACTCCCAAGTGTACCTCATAGCTAAAACAATGGCTAAAGTAAAACCAGAACATGTATATGGGAAAAAAAGAGGTGGATGAAAGCAAGAGGAAAAGAAAGGCAAGAATGAATGAGGCAACACAAGGAATGGGTTGTAATAGTGGAAAATTAAACTCTTGGTGCAACAGCATTTCACAGAACACCCCTCTGGTATGGTTTATATTATCTCTAGTTTCTTTAATTCAATTACATATGTGCAGTGTGATAAAAACATGTTGTACTCAAACTGAAAGCTGGAGCAATTTAACTGATATTTGATACAGTAGTAGGGGAGAATGGGAAGATGCGTGGCAGGATAGAGAAAAACAGGAAAGATACTTTAACCCCTTAAGAAAAAGACTTCATGAGGAATGATATAAATGTTATAATGGCATGACATGTAGTTTTAATCCCTTTCATATCAGCTGTAATTAACTTTAAAGGGACACATGATGCTGCCTAAAAGACAGTCTAAATAAAGTAAGAAAGCTGTTGAGGGGCAGATAAAGACACATGGAAAGAGATAAGTAAGAGAAGAGGAAGGATGGAGGGAAAAAGGGGGTAATAAAATTAGTCTAGTTTCTCATGAGCTCCTTCACTGTCTCCTTGCTGTCATTTTACCCTTGCTGTCACTGACTACACATTGTGAAAGTGAAAGTGCATTTGTAAGTGAGTGTATTTGACAGTGGCAGTAGGAGTGTGTGATGAGCCATGAATGATAATGGATATTGGACTGTCAAACACATACAAACACACAGACACACACTGTTGGGCCAGACAGTAGTATATCACACAGGTAGTCTGGACACAAGGACACGCTCTGCCTTCCTCTCTCTCTCTCTCTTGCTCCTCTCCCTCACTTTCTCAGTCTGTAGGATTTTTTTTTTGTCTGTTGTCTGTCTGTCTTTTCTTCCTCTAACTCACACACATACTTTTGCCATTCTTTGTTTTAGCACAGTTTATTCTATTTTTCACTGCAAACTGTCTCAGCGTGTGATGCCTTCGGGTGTGCCTTTACGATTAGTGTTATCCGTGTGTGTATGTGTGTGTCATAATGACTTGTTAAAAGCTGTGTTTGCACGCCAACGTTTTTGACTGAATCATTTAGATTGGCTCAGCTCTTGTCCCCTTGTGTGCAAGGGTCTATCTGTGTGTGTGTGTGCGTGTGTGTGTGTGTGTGTGGTCTCTCATTAACTTTCCACCCAGTGTTGTGATGTAAACCCCTGCTGAGTCTGGCTTGTTGACCAGCTCTCGCAATCCATCCCTCCGTCATTATCATACTTTTACTCTGCTTTTTCTCGGCTCCCTGCAAAAAGAATGATGGTTCCTTGTAAAATACAGTATGAATCTTCTTCATTCCCCACAAACAAACAATTCTCTCATTTATATAATTTGTTAGCTGCTCAATACTAATCTTCACAAACAGGGTTAAACCTAAGTTGAGTAATTTCTGAGCTAATTGTCTGGCTGCTGTTTGCAGGTGCGGAAGATGTCACATTCGTTTGGTGTTTTTGGTCCAAATAGAAGTGTCATAGTTCTTGCAAACAACATCTTTAAATCTGCGTGGGGCAACCAGACATGACTTCATCTCCAAAGGCGACTGTGTGTAGTCAACAAGAAATCAGCAAGACAGCAGAAATTAAACCGCAGGAAACAGTAATACCTTCCTTCTTGTTTCATTCTGTGTGCAACACTATTTTGACAAGGTTTGAGACGGTTCCATGCTGTTGGCTCTGACATAGCAAGAGATCCCTTGTTTGACATCAGCGACGTTGAGTCACTGTTTTGGACAGCTGGGATAAGCCTCCCATTGGCTGAGTGCTGCATACTACTTCCACTTAATTCCAGTTTGTGTTGTCACTGTTAAAGTGCTGGTCTCTATGGACAATAACAGTAACAAGTGTTCACAGTAACATACCAAGTGTCTGATGAAGAACATCGCCAAAAACTTGGATTGTACATAAAACAGGCCATGTGCAAAATACTGTCAGTGCAGTTTTTCCCACCAGATTAGTGAGCACACCATAGTTTAGTTCTGCTACAGACAACAGCATGATGCTTCATTGTCATCCACATGATTAGGATCTTTTTCTGTCATCTGTCAACTAGTTGCCATGTTACAAAATGCTATGAAAATGGATAAATAGTTGAATTAAAGTGTCAAAAACACCCTTCGGCCCCAAATTAAAATTACAATTTTCTTGCAAAGTGGCTTACTCCTGTAACAGACATGATCAAATTAACATAACTGTAGTTTGTTTGAACCAGGGTCCACCTGCTTTAATGATATTATGATTAGACTTAAATGAGCCTGCTTCCTAACTAACTCTTTGGTGCACTGCTAGTCACCATGGCAACCTGAACATCTTCCGTCTATAGGAGGCACATCTGTAGGGCGAAGTGTCCTAATGGTTTGCTAGAGGGTGATGTCACGAGGCTGACCAGACACAGAAATACGCCTCCCGAGAGAGGACAAACTGTACCTGTCTGGACACAATGACATACTGCTATAAAGCGTATGTGCTGCGTAAACGCACGAACCACGGAAAGACACTGACACTTTTCAACATGGACACATGTAGTCAGGTATCACATCTTCACAAACACACTAACATCTGTCCTTCGATCTGTGTCTCTACGTGAGGACACATCAATGACAAAGCAATGGAGAGAAAGGAACAAAGAGCAACAACACAGAGTAAGAGGAAGCTAAAGATGAACAGAGGACATATGGAAAGAGATAACAAGGCAAGACAGGCCAGAAGGGTAAGAGGGTTTAAGCTTCTAATATATTTAGACTGCTTCTTGTAGTATGACATTTCCAAAAATGCATTGAACTCCTCTAAAATATTAAAGTCCGACATCCATCTGTATTTTATCATGTGCCTTCAAAGTAAAGGTTTCAGTGATCACCTTTGTATCTCTCATCATCTCTGCAGCTGTCTATAATCCAACAACTTAATCATAAACCTTATTTTTTTATCCTCCTACTCCACAGTGATTTTTAATCTATCTGTTGATCTGCCTGTCCTGGCACTGTATTCTATGTTACAGCTATATATCAATCACCATGTACATTCAAACCAAACCTTCATCTTTCCTTCACTACTGTGCTTGTATTTCAATTTGCTTCTTTATTTCAATTTCAGATGTTTCCGTGTGGGTCTATCATTCCATCTACCAAACATATTCACTGACATAAACGCGCACCTTTCCTTCTTTTGCTTCCTCTTTTCCTCCAGAGCATGCCTATTAGTTCTGCTTGCTTGGTGTTCGATGGAGCCTGTCCCCCACACTGTCCCCCTCAGAGACCCTACTGGAGCCACCATCGAACCTGTGATTCATCAATCTCCCTGCAGCTGGCAGAAATCTAACCCAAGGGGCAGTGTCTCTGCTGGCTGCCTGGAGCCAAGATGGCTGATGGGGCAGGAGAGGAAAGAGAAGGGGAGGAGCTGGGAGCTGTTAACAGAGGCTGGAGGTGATGAAGTGCTTGGAAACTACATGAGAGGGAAGGTTTCCTTGAGAGAGTGTATGTAACACTCAGCCTTAGATAAAACAGAGAGCACCTGTGTGGCAAAGACACTCTTTTTCCCTCCTCTTGTTTCTAACTCTTCAGTAAACTCTTCAGCAGTGCTCTGTTATCATGTGGCCACCTTTTGTTAGTGTGTGTCAGAGAGAGAGAAGCAGGCATGGAGCTTAAAGGAGATTTCATGGTTCTAAGCTGATACACTAAAAGCAAAGTAAAGGGCACCAGGGTTAATAAGCATTCAACAAATGGATTTATAGGGCTTCATCTAATCCCTGTACATACCAACACGCAAACACACGAGATATGCACACTCATACACATTCACAATGTAGTCGACACCATCATCAACACAAACTCTGACTTGAAATAATCAGGATAACATAGAAAACGAGGCCATGAGGGGAAGAAGAGGAAGATAAAGAAGAATTGTTAGAGGAAGCAATCCTGCAGTAAAATGGGACGTCTATGACAGTTAAATATATAGATTCTGTAGCCTGCAGCTACCTCTTTGAATGAAGATTTGCTTGAAATGTTTTGCTCCTAAAATACTGACACTGGCATTGAATCCAGAATTCTTGGCATCTGGATGAAAAGCAGAAACATCCTATGAAACAATCCCCTTTTCTTTATAGTCATGATGTGACACGCTCACCCCCAGGAGGTGCCTAGATTAACCAAAGTCCTATTATTTTGGCTCCTGAACAGCTACACTGAGGTACCTGAGGTTGTGTGCCGTGCTCAAGGGCCACTTAACTACAGGAACAGAGCAGTCAGAGTTGCTGACTGCACAAAAGCTGATATGGCATCTGTGTATGTGCTAGTCCAAACACACATGCACATCTACATATATTTAATAATTATGTTCACATACAGGAATTTGAATCCACAATTACAAAGACACTCCAGTGAGCACTGGGGCTGTGATTCAGTTTCAGACTTGTGACCTGAACAAACATTGTGTCAGACGTTTAGAGTAAAAGAACTTGACTATTCCTTGAGAAGAACTTGGCGGTTCTATCACCCACCATCACCATCAAAGCCTGACTAATGCTCTTGTGTCAGAATGGGAACAAATCCCTGAGCCATGGTTAATTTTTTTGTGAAAATCATTTTCCAAAGTATGAAGGCAGCATATTAATGCTGTAATAATATATGATGTAGTGTGTGGACTAATCCAATCAAATCTGATCTATTACAAACTTGTCTTTTGCTTTAATTGCGTAATCCTCCGCTCATCTGAGGGTATATTTTCTGAACAACTTCTTGCAGACAGACCCAAACCACAAGAACATGTTGCTTGTGTAATAAAGTCATGTAATGGCACTGAGCTCACGCTAGCTCATTTTAAATAGTCTCCTTGGAGAAGGTTGACTTTGCCTTTTAAAACCAATGCTGGTGATTTGTGAGTCTCCAGTGAATTCTCAGGGCTTGGTTTCAGTGAAGCAAGCAGTAGCAAGATGTCTCTGCTTCACTTTATTTCACATTTTGTCCACTTTGTGTCATTTTTTTTTCCCTCGCTGTATTCTCCTTTTTGTCTCTCCCTCTCTCTTTTACATCTTGAAGCTATCAGTATCTTGGCAGCGAGACAACAGAGGCAACACAGCACGTGGAGAGAACATACCCACAATTCCACTGCTGTGTCCAACACATACATACACGTGTCTATAATTCCATTGTGTTAGCTAGTTGGCAAAGAGCCCACCTCAGCGTCTCCAAGGCAACAAGTTTGTAAATTTAGCGACATTGTGGTACTTTGTCTATATGCACGTGTGTATGTGTGGGTAATTTGTGGAAACCGTATTGAAAACACATGGAAATGCAGACATGATCATATTTGAAAATGTGAGTGGAGCACTTTTGTTCTCCTCCCTCTGTCTGCTCTGACAGCTCTGTGGCTCCTCATAGGCCTTTGTTCATGCGAATGTCTGTGTTAGTGACAACTGCATACATGAATAATGATGTTTGTGGTTGAAGTTGTAATCTCCTACTGTGGTGCTTCTGCACTGCACCACCCAGAAATTACTTCAAACTCGGTCTCTGCTGCCAGTTGGATGTCTTAATACTTAGATTTCCTGATGCGGATGTATTTAGAGTTTGAAAGATGAGGGGGATATTTCGCCAGCTGTCAACAAACTCCATGAAAAGACCAAAGCCAACAATGTGTTTGGTCACTTCTTACTGATTCCCAACTGCCATACCCTGATTGTGGCATTCAAACTAGAGCCCAAAAATCAACTGCAATCAACTTAAAAAATACTGATTTTCAAGTTATTCTTATTATATTATGTCTGTCAGTGTTACAAAGCAGCTTACTGAGCAATATGAGTAAGTAATGATAGGATCAATAAATAGGTGGTTTTGATTTTATGGGATTTGTTGACGATGAAAAAATATAAAATATCACCCGCTATGATCCTCTAACTCTATTTTGTGTGTCACGCTTATTAAAACACAGGTATGTATTGTTTTAATAATGGTGGAACAAGAAACCAATGTCACTAGTCAGACTTATAAAGAAGGTAAAAGAGATGGAAAGTTGAGAAGGGAAAAAATGAAAAGAGTAAGAGAATAGTACAACTCAAGGGGACATGTAGGGGACATGGAGTGTGTATTTCTGTTAATGGCTTTCCTGGCATCTTAGAGGGTGCATGTGAACGTATGTGTGTGATTGTGTTTATGACAGAAAAGCTGAGCCAAGTTCGTAGTATGGTCAGCCAAGAGAGGGAGAGTCCAGTGGGACTTGAGTGTGTCTAAGTGTATTATTAAGACCTTGAGCTGTCTTCCTTTTTTCAAGTGATAAGTAATAGAATTAAAAAAAACTCTATTGCCAGGTTTCATACACAGAATCTCCAAAACAGGAATCACATGTAATTTTATTCTCCCTCTGTCCGTCTCTCTCTTTCTCTCTCTGTTTTCTGTCACATACACTCACGCACACCATGGAGATAATGAAAACTTCATTTATCAGGTCTACAAGAAGCTGTGACTCGTAGGGATGCTGCAGGCTATTATGCTGAGTACTCAGTAAAAACGCAAACACTTCACAATGTGTATAGTGTATACTACAGGGATTATACCGGTGTTAAGACACTCACGCTTGCACATGCCTTATGAAAGAATTACGCTAAAGATGCACGTGATGCCAGTAAATTCCATAAACAGTGATCTGCAGAATGTCTTCCCCTGAAGGAACAACAGAGTAAGAACAATAACTGAAAGGGGGAAACAGTTTAGAGCTGAACTCTGAGTGTGTTTATTTGTGTGTGAATTTGTCTATGCATCTGTCCTATCCTGCCCTGCCCAGCTGTCCTCCTCCTGATCTCATTTGCATCTATGGGCTACTAGAAAACCATGTGTTTGTACTCAAAGTGAAGACTGTTACCACTGTTCTATAGTATAGTTTTTTTCATCACAAAGAGTGGGAAAAAAGAGAAACAGGCAGAGGAAAATGTTGAGGAAAGGAAAGCACGAAGGGAGAAAATGATGAAAGAGAGAGGGAAAAGCGTCACTAATGTTTCCTGCTAAAATATTCAGACTACTGCCGCATGATGCGTCACCCTATCCCACACATACACGTTACACTTGCACACTGGCACATGTACATGCAGTGCAAGTGTCATTCGTGGCCCCTCTACCCAGAGTCTCCCACCGTGGAGCACACAGGAGCTGGCAGCCATATCTGACCGTGTTGAACTCCCTCTTCACACACTTTTCTAACTCGTTTTCAATAAATCAGGAAAGGGAACCAGAGGGGAAACTCAGCAAGGAGAGTACATTTACCATTTGTTTTGAAGAAACCTGAGAAATTAAGACCGACTCCACACCAACTTTTCTATGTAGACCTGATGACGATGCAGGCTTTCTACTTTGTTGGGCCACTTGTAGTTGTCCATGTGCAGTATAAGGAAGAAGACGATGTTAACGCCTGTGAAAATGGAATGACAATGAGGAAACAAAAGAAACAAATCTCTTGAAGCAACTTCTGTGCTTATTGCATCCTATCTCTTCAAAGCTTAGATTGTGCATCTAAATCATTGAAAGCCTGCAGTCAGCTCCAGGAATACAGGGCAGGTAGAGTGGATGATGGAAGAAGGAGGGGGAGGAGAGAAGAATCAGTCTGTCAACACTTGACAGAAAGAGTCTTAACAGAAACATGTGTCACTTGTTGAGAGCAACACTCAGATGTGGTCAGTCTACTCAGTCCAAACAGATATGCCTGTGGCTGTTTATGCTAATGCAGTTGCTCAGGTGTCTAAGAACAAGTGGCAACATGGCATCTCAAGCTATTTAAGATCTTCCCTCAGAAACCCATGCACCACAGATGCTGCGTCAATTTTCCAGCCATGACTTTTTAAACACGTAAGCTCTGCTGCATTCATCTCTGTGTGAATAATGAATAAAGCTGTTGTGTTTTAATGCAAGAGATACAGTTGCTGATGACATATGGTTATGAGCTGTGCAGTCGTTTGAATCAAAAGCCCTGACAGCATTTGTCCTCTAGCTGAAACCATGACAGGTACAAAGTACAGAAATACTATCTTTAGCTAGCTCACTCCACTTCTGCCTCTTATTTCATTTCATGATGAAAAGAACTGCTGCTTTAATGCATTAGTATTCCTGTCACACACACACACACACGCACGCACACACACACCTGCAAGCCCACTAACCAGTGTTTTCAGGATCCTGGTTGGATGCTTTGGTCCTCCACCCACCAATCCCATGATGGCAGTGAATTGCTGTGGTGCAGTATTGATTTTCAATGGGTAGGCATCAAACACACACTCACATATATACAGACATACTTGACAGAGGGACAGTCAGGCACAAACACGCAGGCAAAAATGCAATTATGTATGATTTAGCAAATATGCTTAAAAAACATTACTTTTTGTTATGACCTAAAGTTGTTGTAATTCATTCTCATTGATAACATCCATATGATGTAAAGAGCATAGTGAATATCCTTTCTCTCCACTTAGACTTGCAGTTTGTATTTGGTTCATTGATTTCATCTTTCTGTCTCACTTCTTTCCTCCCCATCTACAGTGCAACAGACATACTCACACAAGCTCACTGCTTTTCAAAGGATTAGGAGACATTTAAATACCATAAAGAGAGCAAAACTTATATACTCTGCTGTAAACATTCATAAACAGGCACATTCATATACACACAGTCCACTGCAGCTGTGACAGTGTCCCTCCAGAGACAAAGTGTGTCCAATCCTCTTCTTCTATCTAGGTCAGCCTTATACAAAAGTCTGCACACCTCTCTCTCTCTCACGCTCTCTCCATCGCTTCTCCTTTTCTTCTCCCTTCTCTGTCCCAACATCTGGCTCCATTTGTGCCTGCTCTCATTCTCCTTACTCCTTTCTTTCCTTTTACCCATTTACCCTCACTTTTTTGTGTATTTGTGTGTGTGTGTGTGTGTGTTGGTATATATGTGTGTGTTTGTGTGTGTGATCCCTAAAAAAGAAAAAAAGCCAATCACCAGTTCCATTCATTCTGTTGCCAAGGGATAAGGTTACATTTTGGGGAGGGAAAAAATGTGGTGGTATTTATATTCCATATAGCTGTAAATTATATTAAAGCTAAAGCCAACTGTGGAGTTACTGGAAAAATTTTAAAAGTATAAAAAGTCCCATCGATCTTAGGTCTGTACAGTCCAGAATTTCAGTCCAAAACAAAATATCCACCATTTGAAAACTTCACACCTACGCTTAAAAATTATTGCTGGCAATTAAAATGAACTACATTGTGGGTTTCTGGTTGACTTATGAGTCATCTTTAATCCTTTGTTTACTAAGTTTCACTTAAAACTCATATTTTTGAGAATTCCAGACCATCAGTTCGCACTGATGAATTTCAGGTGATTCAATCTAATGCATAAAAGTACAGCTTTTATTGCGAAAACTGTTTTACTTAGAAATAGGAGCACAGTTTGTACAAGTACAAGCCAAATGTAGCCGACAGAAGATAAGCACACATGACAAATGACAGGAAGATAGTCTCTTGTAAGAGAGGAAGTGTAGGCCCACATTTATATAACAAGACATGAAGTTAACTCTTGTCTGCTGGACTAGTTTTTATGTCCTTTGGGCAAAACAGAGAGAAATCAAAAGGAGTGACAGCAAATAGGAGCTGATGGAACAACTGGTCACACACACACAGTCACTAGTCACACTCGAAAGAAACAAATGATTAGCACATAGGCTTGAAAATATCCCTGAAACAAATGCAGCAACTACTGTGTCCATGTTGGCGTTATGATTGTGCACTGAATGTGAACATAGAGAAAGCTGCCTGCACATGGTGGTGTAGCTGTGAGCTTTGACATGTGTATGTCTCCGACTGTCAGTACAATGTTGCACTTTGTTCTGTGACTGAGAGAGCAGTTCAGAGGTTAGGGTCGGACACAGACAGAAGTTAACCACCGAGATGAATCACAGTGCAAAAAAAACACACACAAAAAAATGCAACACACACACCAACATGCTGTCTGTCACCATCTGAAGCCAGTGACAGGGGGAATGAGAGTGACAAAGAAGCAAGCAGATCTGCTACAAGCACAAAGCCATGTTAGCCATGTTTAAGTAAACCTCAACCTGGTAAATACACAGAATAGCTTTACATGTACATGTTCTCCTACTTCCAATGCAAATTTGCATAACAGATAACTGAATTCGTCATCATTTGTACATGTGCATTGTGTGGGTCTGACTATAGCTTGGATAAGTGGGTTTATAAGCACAAGCCAACTGCTGACATTCTCAGCTGTGGTGCAAATTGAATGAGTAAAGACTCTTCATTTACTCTACAACAGTCATTGAGATGCCTATAGACACTTAACCACCAACTGTCACTGTGTGCCACCTCTGTGGCCTCAGGGATGGAAAACAAACAGGAAATCACTGCGTTCTGCTTGGTTATTTTTAATTCAATGTTAAAAATACACCCCATTTAACAAATACAAAAATCATCAATTTTCTCACTTAAACAAGATCCCTCTTGTCTAGTGAGTATATTTCAGTAAAGGTGTGGATTTCCACCAGAGGGCTGTATCATTTCTATCAGACATATTCAACGACCATCATCATAAAATCACTAGAGAGTGAGCAGAGAGGGCTGTTTGGCTTACAGCCTAGACAGATGGACTGTAACACCAGGCTAGGACGACAACATGGCCTACAGGACCATACAGGCCAAACACACACATATAACACACACGTGCATCACACAGACCACAGGGAGATGGCCACTCATAGCAGTCTCTCTGCCAAGGTCAGTGACCCACCGAGAGAGAAAGAGACATGTTTGTGTGTGTGTGCCTCTCTGTGTGGGGTGTGGCTCTGCCATACATCTTTGATGGGACTGTACTTCACTGACATATAAAGCGTTTTTCAGTGGCTACCTTTTTAAATGCTCCACCTACAACAGCAGACAGCAGAATACTGCGTTTGACTAAGGAGCAGGTAAACGAGAGCAAGATACTGAGGCGTGTTGAGAGTTTGACTCATTACTGTTGAAGGAGAGAGCCCTCTGTGTCTGTAGCTAGCATGTCATTAAGACTTGTTGAGGTAATTCCTTTCCAATTAGCCTCTCTGTGATATGAGGACCAGTTAAGGAGAGAGCAGTGGAAGACGAGGCCATTCAGAGTCAAAGCCACCCTCACACACAAATCTCATCTGATCCCTCTCAACCCGTTCAATTCACTGCTGTTACAACTACTGCTATAGTAGTGTACAAAGTACTACTACTGCTAAAATTATTTTGTAAAAGACATTTTAATTCTTACACAGTGTAGGTCTCTATTATCCGGGAGGTAATATACTATTTACTTACTAATGTGGACAAGTAAATTTGTACTTGTGGATTACAGCTTTAACCACTAGAGCGCCAGTATTCACTGTTTCCTGCAGTGTGCAAAACAACCTCCACAACTTTTTAGCATTCAAGTTTTGGGGGTAAAAGCTTACCATTTTTAATTTATTCTTCAAATACATAATTCCAACTCAAATGTCATTAAAAAGAAATTAAAAAATAATAATTGGAAGTATTAGTTTTAACTTTATGAAGTGTTTGGTTGGATGGAATACATAACACAGTGCAGTGCATTCAAATATCACTGTTTAATAAGATTTGAAAAATCTTGTTTTATTAACTGTACCTTGCCCAGGACAAATTTCACTTTGACAAGAATTGGAGCAGTGATTCTTCTGTCTGGCAGGTTTCTCCACTAAACGTACACACAGGCAGCAGTCAAGTAGCTCAAAGACAACAATTAC
Source organism: Polydactylus sextarius (assembly GCA_016801845.1). NCBI lineage: Eukaryota > Metazoa > Chordata > Actinopteri > Polynemidae > Polydactylus > Polydactylus sextarius. The sequence continues at coordinate 6,352,871 of CM028923.1, forward strand.
AGAGGAAGGAGTAACTGGTGTGAGATAATGACACTTACAGAAAGCTGTAGAGGCTGGTATTATCATATGATGTTTTAATGAAGCACTTACAATACAGTTGCCCGTGCCCACTAATCAAAATCACATGTAATTACAAATACTTAAGTGAGTAGAATAAAAACAAACACATATAAGCTCTGAAATATGGGCATGTAGTTTTAAGTTTACAGACACACCATGATCTCTGCTCTCCTCTTCTCCTCTATCCCTCTTTGCCTTTTTGACTCACTAACATGTCATCTTCACACCGAAGAGACTCCCTCGCTCTCCTCATTCGCTCCCTTTCTCTTTGTGTCACTTGTTCACCTTCTTTCTCCAAACATGGTAAACAGAACAGAGCTGCACCACCACAGTTTGTGTGTGTGTGTGTGTCTGTGTGTGTTGAGTGGTTGATAAACATCTCTCCCTTTCTTTCTCGGACACACTGTAACTAAACCCATCTTCTTCACAACCCATCTGTCTCCCTTGTGACTACAACCTAAAATTTGAGAGTGAAAGTCAGAGAGAGAGAGATCATTTCTTATGATTCTTTTATACACCAACAATTTCTAAAAAAGTTTGCAGTGTGCCTCCCAGAAAATGAAAAAGGCAATGCTAGGACATAATCTGAAAGGCACACAGGCACCATTGATGATCTGACTTTGGATTTTGAGGTTACAATTCAATTAGACTTTCAATTTCAATTATTTTTTTCTGTGTTGCTCTGGACATTCAGCAATCGTTTGCAAAGGCAACTAATTCTGCAGTGCTCAGACCTTCAAAGACATCTACCTTCACATTTTTGTTCATGTGGGGCGTCATGTTTGTGGTAAAATGTGAATACTAGTTATAATATGTTGATTAAATGTTTCAATTTGAATGCAAATGCTACAAACACACTTACAGAGCCAGTTACTCCTTTAGCATGAGTTGTATTTGTGGAAATGTGACTAACTATAGATAAATGAGTTGTTGTTGTTCCCAGTCTGTGAAGAAGTACTGCCATATTTGTCGTGTTACCCGTGTATGGCATAGTTTGCAAATGCTGGTTTCATATTTCCACACCAGAAAACATGAAGATTGTCCAGTTCAGTTGTTGTTTCCATCTTATCTCTGACTGGCAGTGGCCAAGTCTCAAGGATGGAGCTACAGATAACTGATAACTGGCGGCAACTTGCTAAGGCTAATTTTAGGCTATTTTTTCTTTGGACACATGCCAGATGCAACAAAATAAGTAGGGTAGTGGAGAAACAACTGGGGATGTTGATAATCCTGCTTTTGATTTTTAAGGGTGAAGTCTATAGGTTGTTTAGATTAATTTTCTATTTAGATCCTAAATCATGCCAACCTTCTACAGTGACTTAGAAGACGGCTCACATTTCATCATTTTATAAGTTTAATGTGTTCATTTTAAAGCATGCTCTAGTTTCAAAGTATATATATAGATGTATAATTATTTTATTCTCAGACTTCTGTGCAGAAAGGAAGGGAAAACGTATATCATTGTCAACACTTTAACCAAATATCAACATATAGGTGTTGAATTTCAGCATCCACATAAAGTATGAGGGCAACCAAAATGAACATTTTACTCCAAAGCCACGGGCATTAATATACTGGAATAATAACCTGTGCTTTTGTGGGAAGTCTGGGATTTGACCCTATTTCAGTAAAAAGAGCATCAGTCAGGTCAAGCAAACATGTTGGGCAATAAAGCTCAGTCTGACTATGTTGACCAGTCCAGTTCCTCCACACCAGAGGAGAAAAGCATTTCTTTATCCAATTTCCTTTGAGCATATTTACTCTAAAAACATTACCTCATGTCGATCATTGAATGACTCATACAAAGGAGCCTATATGTGTACAAATGTTAATTTCCGCATTAGTGTTCATGCATGTGTATGAGCATGCGTTTGCTGCATGCTCCCTGTGTGTACCAGTTGTCACATACACACCCCCGTCTCTGTAAATGTGAGGCTACTAAGCTCCATCACCAAGGAAACCAGCTTGTTGCCAGGTAGCAACAGAGGGCTTGAGAGAGAGAGAGAGAGAGAGAGAGGGAGGGAGAGAAAGAGAGACGAGGGGAAACAAGAAACATTAGAGGCTGAGAAGAGTAAAATTTGACAAGAAGTGGATTTGTTTTGTTTTTTCTCCAATGCCTTCTTTTTTTAAACACAAGCATGAGTTTCACACATGCTATCCATTTTGGGTAAAAAAAAGTTTCTTCAGAGAAATATCAGTTAATATCTACACATTCTGCTTAGCATTCAGCTAGGTAATTAGCATGCTGTTGGCAGAATTAAAACTCAAGTTAAGAAAGATGCACTTTTTCTATGTGGACAAAGAGGTGTTGAGGTATCATGTTCCTTTATGTGTGGATGTGGGTTGGTGTGCATTTTAATCTGCCTGCGTCTAAGTGTTTGAGTTCGTAATTAAAGCTGACTTCGATGTCACTGAAGATTAGAATTCGATTAGAGTTTAACACTCATTCAACAATGTAGGGGCCACATGAACAAGGTTACATCACAGCTCTGGACCAATAGGAGAGCTGCTTCACACTGTCAATCTGTCAGCTTTCATTAGGAGTAGATGAGATATGAGGAGATCAACACAGGATGGTGAAGGAGTTGGTGCATCTGTGTGTGTGTGTGTGTGTGTGTGTGTGTGTGTGTGTGTGTGTGTGTGTGTCGGGAGGTTGATCTATCTGTCAGTGACCTTGTCTTTGAGCACACTTACACACATGTTTACTTCAGTTTGATGCTGTGTGTTTTACAGCGAACACATCCAAGCATTTGTGGAAATGACAAATATTAGAAATAAACAGTGTAATCATTTGAGAGACCTGAAGCCTGCGCTGCACCTCTCAACAAGACATAAACCTGTTCACACTTCCAGATCAGTCCCATGGTGGCAACACAAACCGTGAGCACGCTTAAAAATAACACATCTTAAAAACACTTGTTATGGTCCCGCCTATCATGGCAGTCAAATTGTCAAACATGGCGGATCAGCTGCTAAGCTTCCAAATCATGACACAGCGTATTCAGACTTTTAATATGACACAGCGTGTTTACACTGCAGCAGAGCAGAGAGAGAGAAGAAGGGAGGGGGCTCACCAGTGAATTGAAGATGGCATTTTAATTAGATCAGGGAGCAGACACAGAAAGAGTGAGGCTGGGAGAGAAGAAGTAAAGAGATAAGAAGCGAAGAGAGAAGACGGGAGCAGGAGAAGAGAAACGAGAAGGAGCGAGCTTTCATGCGCATCTTGCCCTGTTACCCCTTGGCTACCTATACAATTAGTGGTAAAAGTGTTTCATAGTCATGCTGGTGATCAATTGTCATTCAATTGTAACATAGTATTGAACTAAAAAGGTTAACTGCTTAATATGAAGTAAGTATGAAGTAAATTTAAACATTTCTTGTAGCTTGAAATTAATCCAAAACTCTGTCTAGGCTGGAGTCCAGTGTGCTGAGACATATCTAACTGATGGAGAAGATCTTTGAATTCACACAAATGTATTAGTTTAGGAGGAATTGATGGGAAAGTGAAAGAAAAAAAAAAAGTCTCAATTAAATTCATTCATTTAATTTTGTGTTGAATATAAATATACCCAAACAGTTTTACAGGATTAATAAGCTTGGATAATAGTCAAAAGATGTTCTGGATACAGTGCCTTGCAGCCAGCGGAGACAATACCTGGGCTGTCTTCATGAAGTGATTTGGTTTCTGTATAAAATATTCATGTGCAAAGATTTGTAACCGTTATGGGCTCATCAATGTTTTCTTACTTCCAAAGCGAAGACAACACATTTCACATATGCACAAGACTGGAAGATTAAAAGATTGGATTTCTAAACAGTCGGTCTGTTTCTTTGGTGACAGAAAAAGAGCAAAGGTTGCTAGGCAGCATTGACTAACTATATTCCATAACCAAAGGTAGTTTCAAGTGTACAGTATATACTGCAGAGTACAGTGTAAATACGGCTTTCCTCTTTTGTCTTCCTCACACTTTCTTTATTTTCGTCAAATTTTACCTTCACAAAAAGAAACAATCAAATAAAGACAAAGGCTGTATTTATAAGAGAACAAAGACAGAAAGACAACACCTGAACTACAGAAAAACAGATGAGAAGAGAAGAAAAAAACAATGAGAGAGAGTGAGGAAGTTGGAAACAAAAATAAAAAGAGAAATGTCCATGTACGGTCACTGGTGTCGCTCAAGTTGCCTGGCAACCTAAAAGTTTTCTCATTGCCAAGTCATTATTGCTGTGGAACTATCTGTATCTTTATATAACTACAATGAAGTCAGAGAGAAGTTAGAGATTTACCACGATGCAACTGCACACAACACACAGAGAGAAACACTGAACGTTTGAAAGACAAGAAGCAACAGCTCGTTAAAAGAGACCACAGACAGGAGACGGATGATTTGGACATTTGCACCATTTATTTATTTGAGATGTGAGGTTTGCAGATGTATGTTCAGTGTGGAACTACTGCCGGGCATCTGCAATGCATCTGCAGCTTTGTGACTTAATATGAAGGACTATTCATTATTTAAACTGTTTCCATTTTCATATTAATAGTGGGCATCACATTAAGCTGCATTCAAATAAAGTGGGTCTATATAGCACTATTTATATAATATTTTTAACAGTTTGCTTAACTATAATTGAATCATCATCATCTTTACCTGCAGTAAAGATTATAGGACTCCTTCTTTTTTATCGTTCTTCCTTTTCATCATCCTTCCTTTGCTCCTCTTCCACCCCTCTTTGTCCGTCCATCTGTCTGTCTGTCTGTCTCTCTCTCTTTCGCTCCCCCACACACATCAAAGTGCTCGTTAAGCAGACTGGGTGAGACTAATAGTAAAGGCTAATAGCTAACATGTGGAACCATATGCTGCCTAACCTTCTGAACCATGTGCTGGGGACGTGTGTGTATGTGTGTGTGAATGTACAGTTTACTGTACGCAGAGTGTATCTGTGTGCGCAGCACATGTACTCACACATGCTGAATGCTTTTTGAACTCAGGTTTACTTGTGAAACTATAAAATCTAACTATAAAAAAAGGAAATTACTTGATGTTACTGACTCGAGCTGTAAAGCTCTGGTTGTAGTGAGTTTAGTGGTGAAGTAGTGACTGCTCCTTGATTCTGCCAGTTTACAAATGATGCAGTACACTAATCTGTTTTTTGGGTATTTGTCACACAAAATGTCATTATCCAATAAACACAATTTAATGAGGTTAACATAATTATATTACTGCTGTAATGATTAGTTGATTAATCAATTACTTGGTCAAATATTCACAATAATTTAGATAATTGATTAATCCTCCATTTATATTTGTTAACCAAGCAAACATGTTATAAGTCAGTAATTCTAGCAGATAATTCTACATTCATGTTCTCGTTCGCTACATGAGATTACTGACCCTTTTGCTAATTTTGACATGCTTCGCTAATGAAATCAAATACCACACTAATGACCCCTGCATTACTGTCATCGTTCCCTGTCGTCTTAAGCTCACTAAAAATATAAAGGGCATTTTTGACATTTCATAGCTGATCACTCAATTAATCAAAAAAACAAACAAAAAAACAAAAACAAAATGGCAAATAAACATATAATATTATATAAGAATAAAAATAATATAATAATAATAATTTGAACTGCCGAAAGGTACCCATCCAATATCTAAAAAAACAAAAACTTCATGGAATGGCTGATATTTAAGCCCTGCTGCTTTACAGAGACACTGCAAATTCCTTTCTATTTATTTATTTATTTTTTAAACATGTATGTCACAGTGACATTTCACCTGTTTCTTCTTTACAGAGATGTTGGTTTTAAAAAGTCTGTGTGTGCGTGTGTGTGTGTGTGTGTGTGTGTGTGTTTGTGCGCGCGTGCGCACGTGCGTTGCAGCTTAAGTACTAATCAACAGATATGGTGCTGCAGTCAGCAGTAAGGGAGATTAACTTCAAGCTTCACAAATGGTCACAAAAGCACAAAGACACACACACACACACACACACACACACACACACACACACACACACACACACACACACACACACACACACACCAGAAGGTCCCTGAGCCTCTCCCTGTCTTGTCAAACAACACCACCATGACCAGGAATACAGAGATGGCAGGTGAAAAGGTTGACTTGAGGCTTAACTGTAGAGACGTGACTTTGATTTAGTCAGTTGACTGTGCTTTATTTACAGATCATAATATTAATATTTACAGTTTTATGGTCAAGGTTAAAGTGATAAAATGTTCACTTTAGAACATTTTATTCTTCTACATACTGTTTGAAAACTAACTGATAGTCCTAACAAATTCACACAAAGACTTATATTATTATTATATTATTCTATAACTGTAAATTGCACCTGATAAATAACTAGAAATCTGTGTAAGTAAACGGAAAATATATAATGTTTTATATGACTAGTGTGTTTAACCTTAAATAGTTTGTTCCCTAGAAAGCACTGACATTTTTTTATTGTTAAGTGGATTGTCCTATTGTATATGAAATGTTATCATTGCCTTCTTAATGTGATATATGTCCTTTAGGAAAAGGTAGGTGCTTCATTAGTCAGGAAGCAATCAATCTGGGGCCATTGGGTGTGAAGAGAAGGGCAATTTGATTTTGACAGGACTGGAAGAAAGATGGGATGATGAGAAGAACTGTAATGATCATTATGATGTTATTGGTTGACCAGGTTAGCAGTAGCACTACTAACGATGTGCTGTTTTCCAGGACATAACTGTTTTTCAGCTTTCCAGTTGAGTCAACCTGTGAATTATCCAATTTAAATATGGATGAACGCCAAATCAGTGGTAATGAACTGACTCCGGCTTTAGTCATTTTTCCAAATATTTCTTTTTTCCCTGTCTAGTTCCATACCTCCATTTCTCCATTTATCTCCCTTCTTTTTTTTTACCTAAACTCCATCTCTTTTTATCCCCTCTTCTCCTTCAGTCGTCTATTTCTATGACTGTGTACCCCATCTCTCCCCATATTCCTCTTCCTTTAATATCCCAACTCTTTCCATCTTCCCCTCTTTTAGTGGAACTCTGTCACCATCTCTCTCAATCCGTATCCCACCCTGTCTAATACTCTGTCACTCTCTCTATCCATTATTCATGGCACAGTCACAGTCGGCATTAAAGGACCTCGCAATATCGCTACGGCAACAACGCAGCAGAAGCAGCCGAATTGGATCATGGGAAACTGGGTCACCTCCCAAGAGCGGGCAGGTATGGGGGGTGCAGCGGAGGGAGGTCGCTGCCGCACACACACACACACATGCATGCGTGCGCGCACACACACCTCATAGTTGTCCTACAAAGCAGGAGGACAGGAAAGGAAAAGGTGATGAGAGAAGTGAGACAGTAGAGAGAAAGCAGAGTTGGGATATCAATGGATAGCTCAAAATGAGGTAACGGGTATAATCAATGATCCAGATGCAGTAACTGGCACAAAAATAACATAACATATGAGCCCTATGGCTGAATGGACACCCATACATGCATAGTCTCTTATACACATTCCTTTCACTCGTGGATACAGAGAACACACTGCTCTGTACATCTGGCTGCCATGTTAGTCATGTAATGTTAACTTTGTTTGGCAGCACAACATCAAACATGGGTGAACTAGACAATGAAAACTTTTCCTAATACTCTAAAAGCTTTTTTCATGACTGTACTGATGATTTGGGCTTCCATTTACCTATGTGTTATACATATTCCAGGGCATGCTGTCTGCTCATTACAGTTTACAACATCTATAACTCAGATCCTGGAAGATGCTGGACGACATTCTGTTAATAATCAGTGTCATTTTGACTGAATGTTTCATTAGTGTCAATTAGCCAATGGTAATATATTGTGAACAAATACAAGATAGAAAAGCACAATGCAGTATCTACATCTGGGTGAAGTTTCTCATAAAACCTCTACCTGAAACCCAATGTCAACATTTACGTGTGTCTATGACCATGTCAGACAAAGATAGATGTTATCAGAGGAAAGTTTTCTTCTGATACATTCTTTATTTCCTAATTACGCTCTTGAGACTGGTTGATGTGCATGTAAAGAACGTGTGTTTTTTTTTTAGGTACCTGGTCCCAGAGTCAGTTGTTTTTATGTGTAATGTTTTCATGATAAATAGAGTTAAATGAATACGCAAGTAGAAGCAGCAATTTAAAGAATGAGTAAAGCAACTCTATTGATCTTGACAAATCTGCCTCCCAACAATAACCAATAAAGACCCAGAAGCAAAAGCTAAGTCATGTTCATCTTTTTATGTGAAGTCGCTCGCTACAAGTATCTGAATTGTTGACTACATATCAGATGGGCCTAAACAATGAGCGTACAAAATATAAGGAAATTCTCTTAGCCTCTTTTGCACAATCCATATCTCAATTATCTGAAAAATCCTTTTCCTGCTTCTCCTTTGTGGTTGCTATAGATTTAATGAGGGAGATCAATAAGGTATAAGGAGCCTTTAAGTGGATTAACCTCATAACTGTGTTTAATTAAAAAAGCATGTGTCCTTATGTTAATACTTCCAGCGTATATCACACATACACGCACACAGTCTGTCACATGTTGCCACCAAGGAACAAAACGGAAACATCTGTTTCTATGGGAACCTGGCCCTTTGATGATGCAGGAAAACACACAAACCACACATGCGGATGCATAGTGTGTAGATACACACACACGTGCGCGCAGACACACACACACACACACACACACTACAGTGTTCAACAACAGCCAGAGTTTTCAACACAGACTGTGTACATCTCTGTAAAGCATCACCTTGTGTGTCTGTGTGTATGTAAGAGAGAGACGAGGAGAGAGAAAATGTGTGTGTGTGTGTGTGTGTGTGTGTGTGTGTGTGTGTGTGTGTGTGTGTGTGTGTGTGTGTGTGTGTGTGTGTGTGTGTGTGTGTGTGTGTGTGTGTGTGTGCGTATGTGTGTGCGTATGTGTGTGGCTGCCAGATCCCAGACCAGATGGCTAAATGTCAGTGAATACCACACCAACATGACTGCTAGTTCTCCATAGCACAACCGGTGCACACTGCAACATAGCATCACCTGCTAATTCACTGAACAAGTAAACTGAGGCCATAGCATAGGATGAGACTAGAGAATTGTGCTTATTATCTTTGATCTCAGGGCAACAAGGAGGCTGCAAAACATTACAGAAACTGCACTTCAATACTGTAAATCATTGAAATCTGCAAAGATAATAATGTGGTGGGTCTATTACTGATCAATTGGCTTCTTGCAGCTGCTTGTAAGTATCCAGCTCAGTAGTTTTTAGTTTCTAGTGTTGCAGAAATCAGATGGCAGGTTTTACATTAGGCTCAGTGGAGATTGACTGATGGGGCCTTTTAGCTTAAATTAGCTGCTGTGCAGTTTGCTTTACTCCTCTGGTGATGTCACACCAGGCTTTTATGGCTGATCAAATATTAGTCTGGAATGATAAAGACACACACACACATACATACACAGAGTACACATTACACCTGTTTGCCACCCTAATTTGCCCAAAGGTGGTGGATTTCCATTACCTTTGTTGCCATGGCTCTAATGTTGGCTGTATTTGTTAAGTGTGTGCCTAGTGCTAGTGCATAAAAAAGCTTTTCCCAGTACAAAGGATATTTAGATGATTGAGCTGTATGTTTAAAACACTTCTTTATGAGTAAATCTCAGTGGAATGTGGTCCTAAATGAAATGACTGAAAGAGGAGTAAGAAAGAAGAGTAAATGTAACACCAGAGGATGCTTATATGGCTACATCAGCCATTTTGTCATATCTCTGCTACAGTTTATAAAAGATAAAGTTAAGAACAAAGTCATGTAGAGTGTGCCAATCTTTGTCATACCCTCTTTCCTTAGTCCTTGACCGGTCAAAACTGTTATGGTGACCCGCTGCTTCTAAATAGTCTGGGTGAGTTGAAAACAAATTTCCCCATGGGGTTTATTTAATCTAATGTCAAAATTCAATTTAAAACTCAACATCAACCTCTGCACAACAATCAGAAAAAACACAACTCATTATCCTGGCAATCACCCCTTCATTATTTGACTTAGTGTTGATACATGGCCTATTTCAATACCGTCATCTGTATTTTGTTATAGGTACAGTTACTACTACAATATGAATTTGCTTTCTGATTGGGCAGAGACGCTGTCATGAAAATTACCATTAAGCGTAAGACAACAGCACCTTCCATAAAAGCAAACTATGATAAGAATCTTTGTGATTGAAATGGGGGCATTACACCGAGGCCGCTCCCTGTGGTGTGGCTGCACGGAAGAACTTTTGAGTTTCAGTGATGGACAGAGACATTACTCTCTCTTTCTCTCCGTGTGCTCTGTGGGAACTGTAATGTGGGTCGATGTGAGGCAGAGGTGGACACTTTTAGCACAGTAAAAATATCTTGCTCTATCTCTTCCTCTACCTCTTCTTTCTCTCCCTCACTATCTCCTGTCTTTACCACTGGCACATCTGGAGCTTCATATAGATGATCAAAAACTTTACTAGCCCCTTTCAGACAGAAATGTAATAATAATTACAATAATAATAATCATTCTTTACAAAACTTTTATTCTAGTTCATAAGACTCATTTGACCTGATTTAACATGACTTGTTAGCCAAGTCACTCTTGTGGTAAACAGCAATGCGACATAACACAAATCCACATGTATATAGAGTACATCCACATGTATTTCCTTATTTCCTCCCACAAAAATGAAAACACTCACACTTACAAATGCATACAAATGTGGCCTTAAATCATTAAAATCGTGGTGGTCTGTCTGAAAGTCTGGTTTGCAGGAAACGCACAGGGACAACTTTCAGCTTTCATTTATTCAGAAATCATACAAAACATGCCTGGGATAGGAATTAAAAAAAAAAAAAATGGAAAAACACATTCATGTGAAGGTAGACACACATAACTGTGCATACATTCATGGTTATTCTTTGCTTCTCCTTAAAGAAGGAAAGATGTAAGTGAAGAGAGGAAGAAAAAGAGAATAAAGAGAGAGAGGTCAGGAGGTTTATGTGGAAATCTCCCTATCTTTATCACCAAAATGGGACTATTAAAAAGCAAGGGAGGAGGGGAGAGGGAAGAGGAAATGGCGTTGTAATGAATGTGGTGCCACAGCTGCCATCATTTAGAGTCTTTATCATTCACTTTTATTAGAGGTGGAGGAGAAGAGTGAGAAAAAGAAGATTCAAGAGAGCAAGGAAGGGAGGGACAGAGAGGCAGTAAGAAATACGCAAGTTCTTGCTTATCATCCATTTTCAACTCAAAAATGATACAAATTGCCAAAGTGGTTAATAGAATGTTACGCTTTAGTCATATTGCTTCTGTTTGATAGTCATGAAGTTCTTCTAAAATGCGAGACAGAAAAGTTGAGCGACGCAAATCTTCATTTTCTTATACTTACTATAATATGTTGAGTGGCAAATGAAAACTACATAATGTGTCTAAATGAATAACACCACAAGATGACGTGCTCATAATCGCTGCACATAATGGTTCAATAATTCCAAAATGGCTTTATGTTTCCTGTAACATACAAACCACAATCCATTATCTCTTCTATGTGGCTGCACAGCTATTAGCTCACATTTTAGAATACTTTTAACTGCATTTGTTTGTTTTCAGCAGAGTAGATAAAAGCATCATAATGGCCAACACTAAAGAAAAACAACATACCGCCTAATATGAATCAATACAGTGAGTTTTTATTGAATATAACTTTTCTTATGACATAATAATTAATTATTAAAACTGGCTTCAACAGAAATAATTAAGAGAATAGAAGAATAAGACATAATGAAAGAGTTATACTGGTACAGCAGAGGAACTATTTACACAAACAGACAACAACTTTCCATGGAGGCTGTTTTCTTTTTTCCACCATGTTAGTTTCTCTAAAGCTCTGAAGCACTAAGGAATCAGTACAATAGAGCAGAAACCAAACAGCAGTTTAAAAAAGCTGGAAAGCACCAATGTCTCAGACAGTAACAAGGGTATTCCTTGTTTCCTGTGGGAGCCTAAAAGGGGGAAAGCATTTATAATTTTTAAATAATGACTCCCCAGGCTGCATCGTAGCTACACTTCTTGTACCAAAGAAACCCAGCAGGAGATTTTAAGTTTCTCATCTACTACTATCTATTGATGTGTATTAGAGATGATGAAATATTGTAGTGAATCAGATTCATCTGTTTATAAACACAATGCATATGCTCAAACACACTCACTGCTAATCGTGAATGTAATATACTAATGAATGCATCAAATTTCACTGCAGTTATTCTCACACCTACATATACCACCAGACACACCAACCATACACAGACATCTACATCCTTATCCAGATTCACTGCGAGTCACTGCATACCACCGTGTCTATTAAGAGGTGCACACACACACTTACCCAAACATACACTGTCACACACCACATCACCACAAGAAAACGCAGACCAACATTGTTTAGATAAGTGAACCTACAGATAGATGCTGATCGTTCCTCTGCATCTATAAATAGACACTCCTAGCAACCAGAGTAGCACCCAAAGGAACAGCATGTTAACTTGATCCTCTACAGTAAAAAAGACTCAGAGAGGAAGAAAAAAAAGCAGAAGAACAAGTGCAAGACTCAAGAACAGACAGCAGGCAGTATTTAGAGCAATATATGGTAAAAGAAATCATTATAACATATTACACATAGGCTGTCAATTTAATGAAATTCAACAGGTTTGGTCCAATGCGAAACTCTGAGACCAGTGCAAAATAAAATGGGAGCAATCAAAGTTTCTCTTTGGGTAAGAGGCTTTATCAGAGTTAATCAGTGCAAAATACTCTGCCTTTAGATACAGTTCTACTTGTGGTGAGTCAGTATTGTGCACAGATGTACGCCACAATGACAAAGGAAAACTCCAAGACACTTCATGAAAAGGTGATTAGCACAAGTCAGTTAAGTAAAATCTGGCTTGTTTTGGTTTGGCAACTAAGACTATCTGTGCCCATTACGCTCCAAGAGGTGATTCATTGACTTAAAGGGCTCTTTTGAAGCATCTATTGCAGAGCCCGGAGCTAATTCATCTAATGCCGAACAACCTGTTAGCTAAAGCTGATACACACACAATCACGCAAACATAATAAAAATGTGTGCACAGAATATAGCTAGAGCTGAATACACACATACACACACAATCACACTCACACACCTATCACAATGAATCCTATTAAACTTAATTATTGCTCAAAGGGTTTTAGTGTCTAAAGTTTGTGTGAGTGCGTGTGTGTTCATGTTTCTCCACCAATAAGTGTCTAATCATGTGCATCGATTAGTTAATTGCTAGATTATGACAACATTATACTGTCAATCTGAAAGTATCCTTATTGATCTGAACACATCGAGGAATGAAGGGAAAGCGAGACGGAGAGGGAGATTAAGGAGACGCTTTACATTCTAGTGAGAGAAAATTCATCTACTTCAACCTATTTTTATCCAAAAAAGTGTTGCTCCTGAAACAGAATTAGTGAGAGTGCAGCAAGTATTTCCTCCCTGAGAGAAGAGACTTTCTCACACCTTGGTTCCTACCCGTCTTTCTCTGTAACCAAGGACAGATGAGGAGCATCACTACGGTTACCATATCCATGACAACCTCTCCCGCTGCTATTATTGGGCATGTCGTCAAGGAGACAGAGGATCTCATTATGGGATGCAGACCGAAATAGAAATCTTGTACTGGAAGCAATACAACAGATCTCCAGTATTACATAAGAAAGACTTGTGCAAATCTGGCAAAGGGATGCCATATTGATTCTAAAACTCAGGCTCGATCACACACAGGGTCAAGGATAAATCTAAAGAGCATTGTTGAGATAGTGAAATACATTCATGATTAAGCTGTTCCGAGCTTATACTTCATGAAAACTTTGCCTGTGGTTTATTTGCAAATGATACAAACTAGGGAAAGCAGAAGAAATAAAAACTGTGTGGGAGAGCAAACAAAACCACAAGGAGAAATGCAGAATGTGTCACCTCAAAAGACAAAAAAAAAAGAAATGACAACAAAGCAGAAAGTGTGATATAACACAAGATGTTCGAGGTGAGCTGAATTAAAAAGGGTTATGATGCAGGGAATATTTAAGAGCCCCCCTGTGGCTCAAACACAGAGTATATTTAACGAGAGAGTTACCTCGCAGTTTGTGGTACTGGAACACAACAATGACACTGAACTTATATTAGTGTAAGAATTATGTTCAGGCAATTTGCAGGGTTCCTTCTGCTGGAAATAAAGTCACAGATTTATTCATTCCAAATGTACATGAACTCATTCTGTCTGTTAGTGTCCTTAAGTAAAACAGTCACTGTATGTAGAGCTCTGGATAAACCCATCGTCTAAATGACTTAAATATGAGTATAATGAGAATTACATTAGACACTTTGGCAAATTAACCAATGGGAAGTGATGTGGATTCTGACAGTCTTGAGTTTAATTACTGCCTAGCAAACACAATGACTTGTTAATACCACACACATACAAAAAAATGTACAAACAAACTCTTATACACACAAATAAGTAGTTCAACCGTATATTTAAGCCCTGGTGCATCTGCGCCAGGCTTCCTGTCTGTCAGTTACAAAACTTGACCACAGCTGTGATGGTGGTGACTAGGTTTGGGTGTGTATGTGTGTCTTCTGTGTCTCTTTCATTAAGTAGGGGGGGTCACAAGTGGGGTCCAAAATAGCCCTGCCAGAATAGAAGACCAGAAAATAGGTTCCATTAAGAGGCCAAACGTCTCGTGTGTGTGTGTGTGTGTGTGTGTGTGTGTGTGTGTGTGCATTCAAATGCTTCATGCCATATAGTATTTCAAAACTGCAAAGTTAACTGCACTATATTCTCCTCACGGTGTTGACTGATACAGAGAGACAGTAAGACTTGTTATCATTATTCAGTCCACTGACCAGTGTTCAATGGAAAATAAATAAATGTATCACATTGAAAAGGAAAACATTTACACTGATATCAATCATTTCACTGTTTGTTTTGGTATGTATGTCTTTTGTTTTGTATTTATTGTGTTTCCCATTTTCAGTCAAAGTTAAAGCTTGAATCTGAAAGAGTATTTAATGGCTTAAACTGTTAAATCAGTGATTCAAATGTGATCACTGAGACTTGAGCTGCCTATTCAGACCTCACATTAACCTTTGCTGATCCTATCACCAGTGGACAAAGTACAGGTGTGAATGTACTGAAGACACATTAAGGACAGAGTGATATGATCGTTTATCCCACAATCTGAGGTGGTCTGGGTTGTATAACACTAATGTGTTCTGTGGCACACTGAAGGACCACCTACTAAACTGACATCCTCTGCCAGTCTAATTTGTCCCTCCATAGTTTCATAAGAATATGTTTCAATGAAAACATATTTGATTGTAGGAGCACACTCAGCACATCCTTTCCCTCTCTCACACACACACACAAATACACACACACACACACAACAGACCTGTCTGTCATAGTCACGTCGGTTGAACATAGAAATGTATTTGGTCTTTGCAAACAGAAATGATGTAGGCGTTTATTTGCATATAGACCAGGAGAGTGATATCTCATCGTTAGTGGTCATCTGAGACGTGTGGAGACACATTCAAATGCCAGACATGAAATGATGTACTCACAGTCACTTGTGATCAAATCACCAAAGGCACACGTCAATACCAGGTATGAAAAGGGACAGAGTGTTGGTGATGAACGGAGAGTGAGAAGATCCAAACAGCTGTCCTCCCTAAATCATATTTACTCTTTCGATGACTCATATACCTCATATACTTATAGCAATCAGATCATGCATGGACACTGTGACATGTCAACAGGTACATGGCCACATACACACAACAAGCAATATGAAAATCACAGTTCAGCATGACCTCTCCAGAATAAGAGAATGATCCTTTGACAGATTATACATGACCTCAGAAGGATTAATGTCTTCCTCACACTACTTGATTGCCACACATCTACAACCTGACATACACATATAAACATACACACACACACTTCAATTGTGCAGATGTACTTAATCATACTAATTTACATTTTCATCCACATAAAGTACTTTCACCCTGGTGAGCAGAGTGGTTAGGTAATTATATATAAGATGTTTGGCAAGAAACTGTCAGAAAAACAGATGTCTTTGTTTTCTAAGATGTTTTTGTTTTACTATAAAATGTATTAAATTAGAGTACAGTTAGTACATGAGATTGGATGACATTTTGGCATGAACAAAATCAAGGTCTTTACCCAATCAAATCACTCCACCAAAAGAGCTCACAAAATCTCAATCTCAACAGCTATTTTCTCCTTAACAAAAAATCAAAAGAATAATGATTTACCTTTCATCAAGTAAACTCTTTATTTGACATGACCCAAAAAAAATTAAACCCTCTAAACGGAATGACATAATCAGCAATTCAGCAAATTATTAACAAATATCATTCAAAGACAGGCATATGTTCACTGTCTTCACCTTTCATTCTTTTCACTCCACCCACCTTGTCTTTCACCGTCATGACCCAGACAGTCTTAAAGCATCTCCCACTGTTATACAAGGTGCATGGCAGCAGATCACACAAAAAGGGAAATCAGCTGGAAATGTGCAAATGACATGCTGCTCATATATGCTAATCATCAGACAAATCTGTTCATGAAACATTTAATAATCACATGCACACCCACTTCCATGTAAGGAAACTCAGGTGTCAGACCACAGCAACAAAAACAGAGATACCGCTGTCTCGCAAGACTGAAGATGTTACTTAAAACGGCAACTACTAGACCACACAATAAGTGAACATATTCAGTCTTAAAGCAGTAGGAATACTGTAGGTTACTTACCAGGTTGGAGTTAGTGGCATTTGAGTCATCCTCAGGGAAGGGGATGTAGACAGCTAAGGCCACGCAGTTGGCGAAAATGGTCATCAAGATGATGATCTCAAATGGTCTGAGAGGAGGGTTAAGGAATATACATATATATGAAGAGCATTTACAGAGGAGAGATCATCTTAGGTCTACATCATTCCTCTAAACTCATGTCTGTATAATATTCAGACTAATTGGGTCCATTTCTGTTGCTACTGCTCTTATCTCGTAACAACATATCTAACTGGGTCTTTAGCTCTGATTATGTGGTGCACCATCATCATCAATCACTGCAGGAGATTTCTGAGGTGAGGTGAAGGTTGCGAGCTGTTACTCTCTGGATATGGTCTGACTGCCTACAGGTACAGTAAATCAGGTTCAGGTGGATTTTCAATGATCCATTATAAACCTCTGGTACACAGTAGAAAATAATACAGACTCTGACTTCTGACCTTGCTAAACAGAATAAATATGCAAGTGTGTTATTTTTAAGAGGTATTTTTAAACAAGCTAATACATCCTCAGATAAACAGAGGTATAAATACACACGTAGCAGAGTGCACAAGCAGTGTACACAATGTGAGAGATCAAAGCTGTTGAGTTTGCCTTTTCGTTAACAATAAGACATATCGGCTCACTTAGGAACCTCTTTGTATGTGCGGGAGTGTTGGGGTGGGGGGACATGTTAGAGAGAGACAGTGCATGCCCTAATATGGGTGCAGCAAGGAGCAGGCCTGTCGCGTGGAAGATGGGATGTGGACGGAGAAAGAGTGAGAGCAAGATGGAATGAGAGAGGAGAGACACAGAGGGTTTTTATTTGGAACGGTCCTTGAGAGGGGAGTGACCTCATTATTTTTGGCCTCAGAGAGAGAGAAAGAGAGAGAGGGCTAGATACAAAGTGAAAGAGAATGGAGAGTGAAAGAGGGAGGGAGAGAATGTGAAGGAGAGATAGAGGAGGTCTGGTTTTCATCAACACAATTAGTAACTGCCACTGCTGTCACCTCCCTCCATCTCCTTTTGCTCTCCCCCTGCTCTCCTCTTCTTCCATTCTTTCCATCCTTCCTTTAGTCCTTATTTCAGTTCCTTCCCTCTTGGCCAGATGTCAAATTAGTCTAGACTCCAGGCCTTGCAGTGTAACATAAACAGCAACGTACTGATGAGTTGTGCTGTCAGAGCCTCAAATCCACCAGGCAAAACCATAACAAAACACATGTACATTTTTAGCTGACGTTCATATTCAACCCATTGCATCAGACCACGAAAGCTTGAAAGCAGTTTCAGCCTTTGCTGCACTGACTATAACTTTGCTGCACATGTTGCAGTTTTGAAAACATGGAAAGAAATAAAAGATTATGCTCATGTCGGTATAATAATTTGATGGTTGGAAAGGGTATGTGAACAGAAGACCCTGGATCTTAGCAGGAAGTTCACAGCAATATTTGTGAAGGTGTGAATTGTGAAGCTCTTAGTGATGTAGTGTGAAGCCCAACTACATCATCATTACTTTTATAGCCAGAAATGTTTTTGTCTCGTATTCCTAAGCCACCAAAACTCTTGAAGCCCAAAATAGGCAAGAAGATACCAGAAGTGATCGAACTGTTTCAAGTTTCAGTTTAAAAAGGATACAACCTTAACAACATTAACAATCTTATACAACCTATAATCTCATCAGCAATCTTGCTGCTCGATGTGGCCCTGCTAGAAACAGACATATCAATTTTAAACTTTTATCTGCTATTTTAGGAAATAGCCCTCCAAACAGGGAGAGAGCGAGAGGGAGAAAACGGATTCTTTGGGTTTTTACAGTAGGGCTAATACTTTGTTTATGTTTGGATTAGGACTGACCCTTGAACATCATCGGCCACAAGATCATTCAGCTCGTTCAGCCAGTGGGACAAAAAGCATCAAAGTTAATCACTCACCCTTGTACCGGGGGCTCATTAAAACACACTCCAGACATGTGGGCACCCACAGAAAAACAGGCCTGTGACTCATTCTGGGTTCCTGACCCATAATTTAAGAAACCCTTGAGGTCTGCTTCCATCAACATGATAATAAATCTACTCTCTGCTGTGCTGTTGAAAGCAAAACAACAGTTGGAGTAAAATTGGGAAGTTTGAACAAAGAATCAAACTGAATACCAAACCTACTGACAATGTAGAAAACATCAATCAGTATAACAATAATAAATACTTATTTTTTAAAAGCACAGGGCAAAGAAAACTAAGAATAAGGATTGTGAGGTTAATTGGTTGGACGGACAGACAGCTGCAACAACAACCGTAAATGAATTACAGTTTGAAATCAGGTTTAACAGATCTCATGATGTAGTTTTCAAGCATAGTGCTCCTATTTGAGCCAAGACATTTTGCAATTGAATATACACATTTAGTATTTTAACTGTATAGGCTTACCACAAACTGTACACTAATGCAAATGCATTTACATACATGTTACAGGAAGCTGTTTTCTAGGATCTTCTGTATTCAGTAGTTGCCTAATGAAGCCCACAATAACAGAGAGAGGAAATTTATCATCCGAACAAAGTTGAATGATATTATATAGAAGAGCAACACTCAGCTGATTGACTTGAACACAGATAGCGTAATGCCTCATGTCACCTGATGCAACACAAGCGGTTAGTCAGGGATCAGTGTGTGTCTGTGCAAGTGCACACAAATGCACTCAATGACACCTTTTAAAACTACCACTTAGTGTGATTTCATATAGAGAACATGGTAGTTAAACGCACACCCACCCCTGTGTTCCCCTTGTCTCTCAGACTGACCTTGCCGGTGCGCAGGTAATGCTTGAATGCTATAATTACATAGCATGTGAGAGTGTTGTGTCTGTGTATTTGTGTGTATGTGTGTAGGGAGGCTTTACGTGTGTGGGGTCTGAAAACCAGGAGCCCAATATACCTTTGAGGTCCAGTAACTGGAGACTAAAACACTGCAGCTCATAACTTTAAATGGGTATTTGGGGGGTCAGGTTCTAGTTAGAGGAAGGGTATAGAAAATGCATTATGTCACAGGGATGTGTATGTGTGTGTGTGTGTGTGTGTGTTTGAGTGTTACATGTTCCAGTCTCTTATCATCTGTGTTTAAGTATGTGTGTTCTCTAATCTAAGTGTGTGTTTTATGTGTATGCGTGAGCTCAGACTGGCCCCATCGACCTGTGGAGAGCAGTAGCTGTTGTCATGGTAACAGAGGAGGAAGAGAGGAAGATTTCGGATCTGCTATCTCTAGAGACAGAGGTACTCACAGAATACAGGACACACACAAGCACGCACACACATTTAAAGCCTGTAGAATACAAAATAACACACGGATGCTAAACTACACACACACACACACCCAGAACACATGCAGTGTACAAAGTCACCCACAGACTAATGTTCAAACACATGCTGCATTTAAACAGGCACACACTGCAGTAATGAAGGACATCCCAAAGTAGATCAGTTAGACAGACAAGCAGCCAGACTGACAGTGTAATGGAGGAAACTAGTACAGGACAAAATTTACTGTAATTCTGAGACTCACTCTATCGTGTTTATCTTTTACTCTTTTTCTTTTTCCCTGTGACTCTAATGTCTCTTTGTGATACTCATCCCAGTCCTTCACCTTTCTTTCTCTGTCACTTAAACAACCTATCTCTTCCATCCCACCCTTCAAAGCTGGTTAAATGAATAATGCTGGGAATTGTGGGTAATGATCTGAATGCTCATCAGTCATTGAGTGAGATTGTTCTAGTGACCCTGAGGGTTTGTGCATGCCTTTTTCCCCCGTTAATTTCATTTTCTTTTTCAGCATAAGCACAGCTGAGAATGACAGTCTGGCATTTTCCACTATTGATAATTATAAAGACACTAAGTGACCAATAAAAAAGGATCTACTGTTTTACAGCACAGAGTGAAATTAAGTATCATGGGCTAGTCCCGTGGGAAATCTGGAATTGCATGCCCATGGTTTAAGTATAGGATATATATTCAGTCATATTCAGTCATGGGTATAATCTGCATTTTCACATTAAATTCAACAATATTGTGAAAACAAATCTTTTCACCCCATCTTGTTAAAATGAGTCATGTTATTTCACTATGTAAGATGTCAACTTTGAGACTTTACTTATTAAAACATATTTAGTTATCTGACATTACTGTGACCTGTGAAAATAAAACCAGTCCTAGAGCTTATATATAATTTAATAAATCCCTTATGCAACACAAACAAGCACATCCATTCCCAACTCCTCTTCTCTACTTTCTGCTTCTCTCCTCCTCAGAACCCCCTTCCCTTCCTAATTATTTACCCTCCCTCTGCTGTCATTTTTCTATTTACCTTTCCAATCCTCCCCTTTATCCTTCACTCTCTCCCTTCCTCCTAAGCCTCTCTGCCTCATCATCGCTCCTATCGACGTCCATGTCCTGTCCACATCTCTGCCCTTCTCATTTCCCCGACCCCTCCTCTTCCTCTCCTCCTCTCCCTCTTAGGACGTTTTGCGACTGTGCTCTTGCTGAGCTCATGTGGACCCTCTCTTATTATAGATCACTTTGAGTGTGACACTGACCATTTCTGTTTCTTTCCCTTTCTCCCTCTCTCTCACCCTGAGGGAAAACCAAGTCATTATGTTCGGTAGCTTAAAAAAAAGAAAAACTCCAGATGAGAGGAAGGGTAGAAAGAAAAGAAGGAAGGATGGAGGAACAGCAGGAATAAAAGGATTTGGATGGACAGAGAGAGGGGGAGAGACTGATTATAAATGACTCTTAGGTGGAGGATGGAGGGAGCAAGGAAGTGGTAGAGGCATGGATGGACCCGCGGGAGAAAGGATGAATGCAGTCAGAAAGAGCTAGGGGAGAACGATAAGCTGGGGAGAGGTGTGATGGAGGGATGCAAATGACACAATTTGTTTTATCCTCCTGTGAGAAAACAGAAAAAAAGGACCTCAGATGAAAGAGAGAGTGAAGAAAAAGAGGGGGAGGGATGAGCAGAGGAGGGGCGAAAGGATTAAAACATGTGAGTGGAGAGCAAAGAATCACACCGAGTTCAACACAGGGGGGAAGAGATTGATTAAAACCAGAAAGGGAAAAGGGAATGGAAGAAGAGTAGAGGGATATCAAGCAAATGAGGAAGTATAATGCATTTTCAACCTTTTTCATCCTGTGACACTTGTACCATTTTTCTACCTATATCCATTATCCATTTGGCACAGGTGATACAGATTTATACTTCCTTTAAAATCATAGTTCACACTTCCACACTGGGGAGATGCAATGTTGCTTAAAGTATGACAGTATATACGTGTGATTTATCTATGAATTCCTGTGCATTTAGTTCCATTCACGGTCGAGTAAAGGATACTTCCACTCTACTATGCTGATGCAGGCCCTGCGGATGGGGTTCTTGAGCGTGAGGCAAAGAAGGGCCCTTGGAGGCCTTGTGGCTGTTGTCGTTGTCTGTTTCTTGGGCTTCGAGCTATAGTGTTGTCTCTTCCTTTGCGTGGAGCTGGCCGTGGAGATGGGCCCGCCCCCTCCCGATCCAAGCCCCGCCCCTCCAACCGATGCGGCGTTGCCCATCATCTTTGCCTGCCGTGCGGCATCGATGGCCGCCTGCCAACTCAAGGCTGCCCCCGGCGTGGGGATGTGCTCCGGAGCCAGGCCAACCACGCCCACGCCGTGGTTGACCCCACCCCCTCCTCCACGGTGGTCACCATGGCTACCGCCACCACCACTGTGCTCATTTGTCAGGCCGGAGGGAGGAGGCCGAGGCAGGGGAGGAGGGGGAGAGTAGTCGGAGCCTGTGGAGGAAAAAAGGGAAAACAAAAGTTAGCAAACCACACAAGGTAACTCTCAGTTAGCCCTTAAATCAGTTCCATTAGCAAGTAAATGATTCACTTGTTGATATAATGCATCACACATGGTTCCTTGGAGTTGCTACAGTTTGCTACAGTCTGGTAGTTGTTGACGTTGGAGGCTTTAACAGTGTTTAAATCATTGACACATCAGTAAGAGAGCCCTGTATATTTTTTCAGACAATTAAGACTCTCCCTGTAGAATAGACCGATGACTAACATACTCCCATCTGTCAAGCAAGTGCAACAGTGCTAGCTGTGTGCTGTTTTAATTCCTCAGCATATTGTGCAGGTTATGCTGTCCATTGACTTTGTGTCAACACACACAACACCACTCATCAGACCAGAAGCTACTGGGCGAAGCGAATATTCCCTGTGTGTTTATTCAGTGATTTATCACAGCTCTAAAAGAAATCTGAAACACAAGGTATCTATTCCCTTTGTCCCACATTTTTTTCACTGGACAGAAGTAGATTATTGAGACATTTTAAAAGTCTAACAAAGAACTTGATCAGTCCCATGTGCAGGTTTAAAAGCTTTAGAGTGTTGTTTTATTTTACATGCCTTGTAACTTTTACAAATACAAAAACATTCACACATTATGCTTCACACATTGCGATGTAGCATGAAGTGAGATAACAAAGTAGAATGCTAAGGAAAATGACAGAATTATAATAATCTTAGTGAGATTACATAGTTCTTTTACCCAGACAAGTTGTAGAAATAAGACTAAGTGGGTAAAATATGAGAGAGCGGATTATCCATACTGTATGCTTAGCCTGATTAAAGACAGCTATATTATCCCCACAGCCCCTCGTTCCGTCTGACGTCTGAACAAGGATTCCACAAATGCTGTCACTGTGCACTATATTACACACTCTGTGAAATGATGTTCATTGCTACCATCATGATTTAAAACAATAAATGTTTGTGAGACTTGCCAGAGGTTGCCAAACCCTACCAAAGGTTGTGCCAACAACTGTCGGTAATACAAAAGATAATCACGCAAGCACACATTAGTTAAAAATGTGTCTGACATTTGAGGACAAAACCATTGCTTCAGAGTAAGTGAAGTTAACTAAACATAATTACTTATGGTTGATATTGAATTATTTTTGCAAAACTAACTTTGATTATTTATATTTTATACACATAATAACCTGCCAATTCTTTGAGCAACATACCAACACACTCAAATACAGTCACATTTAATGCAAGGTAATTCCTAATGTCAATCTCAAAAAAAAATCCACATAGCGCAAAGCTACTAAGAATATAAAACTTTAAGAACTCCTGTAGGGTTAATCCAACATGTGCTGTTACAACAGAGATAAGGAAACAGAAAGAGAGAGACAGATGAAAAGGTGAGGAAGAGATGTACAGGGCTGGGAAAGGAGACAGAGACAGACTTATCCTGTATGCTTAGTATAATTACATGATGGTTAAAATACCCAATGAAATCACATTCCTCATGCTCATACTGCATGTTGTCCTCAGAAACCATAAGATATTTATCAACAGGCCCCGCTGCCTCAGCACCTGTTGAAAATCTGGTTAATCTGTTGTTAATCTGGTTAAATCTGGTCAGACAAACTATCCCTAAGTTGATCATTCTCACTTTCAAAGTGTTTTGCATGTTACTTAGAAGACACAATCAAACACTACTTACTACTTACTTATTTAAAGCATCCATTATGAAAACCGACCACATCTACCAAAAGATAAACTGATGCGGTAAAATAAGTGTTAAGCCTGAGAGTGACAATATCACGATTAAAAATTTCAATCAAAATTAACAGTTCTGTAAACCATTAAAAGGCACCACTTTAAGTATGATTAGCAAAATGTGTTTATGAGGACCACAGGTGCTCATAGACCTTGTTCTCACATTTTGAGTTATTATATTCCAAAAAATACGAGTGAAATTAATAACACTGATGAAACCAAGCTATGAAACTGTGACAGTGCCATTGTGTACAACACCAAGACCCTGGAACCAAAGCAGCAAAACTGAGTGTATTGAGACTTCATGTATATTGCATAATAACGAGATTTAATAAAGAAATACTCTTGTGATGTTTTATTATTATATACTAATTACTGAAGCATTAATGTGCATATGTTTGTGCTCTGTAACTTGTGGAGTTGGAGCTAATTTTAATGTAAAAGAGTACATGAGTAACTAGCATATATCACTTAGCCACAGGAACACCTGCTCCATGACAGAAATAAAGCAAAAAAAGGTGGCGCAATAATTCACTAGTCAGCTAATACTACACAAGGTGTTAACAAAGCAAAATTTAGACTACCAGAAAGCGTCTTTTGGTGGAGTTTTGCGTTTGCAAACAAGGCCAAGGCCTCCAGTCTGCGCAAAAGTTTGAGAAGCGTCTGTCAGAATATGAGTTGCGTCATCACGTCGGACGTTTTACCTGGCGTAAATCGTTTTCAGCATTTCCGTACTTGCACCGACTCCGGATTTTTCCCCCTGAGGACTCAAATTCTGAACCTTCACATACTTAATTAACATCACCTGGTAAGTTATTGAGCACGAGACTACAACACCTTAACAATGACAGTCACGTGACTCACATTAGCCAGTTTAAGGACTTTTTTACTTTACATCTGTGTATGTCCGCCTGATAAACCTGGACTTCAGGTGCTTTCGTTACAGTATGAGCAGAGAGATGCTTTTTAAATGTTTGTTTTATTTAATAATTTGTTTGTTTGATATACAATTACAACGTTTATTTACCTTTTTGGGGCTTTCGGACTTTCCCTGGTAGTGGTAATCCCACGGGTAATCCCCTTGTTTCATGTCAGAAAGCTACAAACTGTGGGTAATTCCCTTTTAGCCAAGTGTGCAAAGATGCCAACTTCGGGGTAAAGTGGTACAAAAAGGGCTCAGAGAGTCAGTGAGCGAGCGCACACGCGCTTGATGATTTGACAGTGGGACAACCCTAAACCCTCGCGGATTTAGCGAGCACGCGCTTTGAAATCTGTGGGTCTCGCGCATGAGTGTGACTCGAGCCTCATTGCTGCTAATAGTCATATTGGTATAATACTGAGGACTTTATATAAACTGACACCTGCCGTAGTTTTAACGTCTTGCTCTGGTGGAAGGTAAACAAAAGTCACATGATCATCAGAAATGACTGATGATGATGATTATCATGATTGGCCAAAATTAATGGTAAACTGAAAAAGATGGTGGATGTTGGGAGTTTGTACGCACGGAAGCTGCGGCATTTCAACAAAGTAGCAACAGCCCTCTTAAGTTATCTATTTGCATGTAAATACAGCTGAAATCACAACACTGTCTTTGTTCTTCACTTATTTATGTGATACTTTTGTCAGATGAGACTATGGTTGTGGCAGGAAGTTAGTGCTGGTTAACATGAAGTCTCAGTGGGCTGCCTTTCAGTCACCAATGTCTGATAGCAAAAACATGTAAATGTAAATGAAAACATCTGTATTGGTAATGATGAAATACAGTATATGTGAGCCCAGAAAGTCGGAGCACCGCGAACAGCTAACCAGTTGACACAAAGCAGAATGGAAATACGATGCAACACTAAAATGAATATGCTAATTAACACATTGTTTTCATAACAGTTTTACCCCATGTCGTCAGTTTTCCATATTGGCAGTACACAGCAGTTTTGACCTCGTCATGTTTTTTCTATTTGTTGTCAAACCAATGAGAAAATGAAATGTAACTAGAATACCCTGCAGGTAATCTTAAAACAAATGCACTTACTTCACAGAAACAAAAGGATATGTCTGCAAATATTTAGGAGTAGTGTGCTTTGAATAGAGTGATAATGCCCAAGGTGGTGTGCTTTACATTCACCAGTGGTGAAGTAACTTGGTATCAGATACAGCTGTGCCTTATGGGAAATACCACTGTGGTTTCAATTTGAAGCATATCATTTATCTCACTACTTCTGGCTGGAGCTACATTTTCCTCATTTTCTCACAACACTTGAGCTAATTCTTCAAGGTTTTCTGTAATGGTTAAAAGTAAATTTTACACGATGACACGCAGGGATTCGTGAGTAACATGAGTCCAGTCTTTACTGGAGAATATCTTTGTCATTCTCCCTACCAATTAATCCAGCCTGCGTTAACATCTGCTTCCTGGTGACTGTTGCACATCATCGTTGCTGTCTTTCTCTTAGCGTCTCACACAAACATACTCTTAAACAAAGACAGAAATAATCACTTTGAACATGTTGTACTGCTGCATGATCAGTTTATGTCACACCGTCTGCCCCTCTCAGAGAGTTAACCCTACTGAGTGTGTGTGTGTTTGTGCTTCATGAGTGAGTATGTGAGGATTAGAGGAGTATAAAACTTTAATAATACTGAGGACTCTAATCTGTCTGTCTGACCGTGCTTCTCACTGCTAGTCTGTCCTGTCACATGCATATGCATGTCATGTGTGAATGTGTGTGTGTTGTAGGATAGGCCATGTATTGAAGTGAATGACTGTAATTCCATTAGCAGCTCTTTAGTCGGCTGGGGGGGATTGAAGTCTGAGGTAATATGATTCTGACTAAAAGGGGGAGTAAGGAGAAGGGAAGGATGGAGGGATTGAGGAGGGAAAGAAAGGGATGAATAAGAAGAGGGTGTGCAGGAAGATAAGAGAAAGGGATGGTGAAAGGATGGAGAGACAAAAAGAAAGGGATAGAGATGAAAAAAGAAAAGTGACAAGTAGGAATCCAGAGGAGGAGATTAAAATCTAGAAAAAAAAGAGGAAGAAAGGGAAGATGAGAAAATGGGTGGGGGGCTGTGGTGCTTAATCATGAGTGACAAGACTTAATCCAGTAATTTATCTGTCCATCATATGATTTTATGAGCAAAATATTTAACACTAATTCCTTATTAATATTACTGTTAGTGCAGTCAGTGGTATAATAGTACAGACAAAGATTTCCATAGTACTTTATTCAATCATTTTTGATTGAACTAACAGGTTATTATTAAATATAAAGGCCTAAATATTATAATACTTAATTACTATGTATATTATTGTTGTTAAAAAACTGCAGTAAATGGATATACTGGATGTAATCATAAGAAAACTACAGTCAAATGTTCATTTAATACTGTTCCTTCTCTGATGAGTTTCACCTCTTTATATATGCAATTTTATAGCACAGTACCCTTTTAAGCAAGCATCTCTTATATATTTAATTGCTTTTTTATTATTTTTGTGTTTTACTTTGTAAGTAGTGTTTTT
The DNA here is from genome assembly GCA_016801845.1 of Polydactylus sextarius. Taxonomy (NCBI): domain Eukaryota; kingdom Metazoa; phylum Chordata; class Actinopteri; family Polynemidae; genus Polydactylus; species Polydactylus sextarius. The sequence goes on from CM028923.1 coordinate 6,380,968, forward strand.
TTTCTTGTTTGTCCTGTTGATTATAGCGAGATGAACCAGAAAGAGTTGGGTGTTAATGAGTATACTAAATCGTGCTCTGTAACTTAAGAACTTCCTTTTCCACAGCAGATATTGTAACTGGTCGTATTTGGAAAAAAAAAAAAAAAAAGCAGAGGTGTTCCTGACTAAAATGAACAATGGCTCTGTTCTATTTAAGTGTCCCTGTACGTCATGACAGTGAGCTGGCTTGCAAAATGCCAGGACCCTGAAACAGAAGTAGCCATGTTTAATTCAACCGTCATTAGTTTTATTTATATCTGTGCTCTTCCTACTGTGAGAAGTCAAAAGTCTGATTTTAATTGTTTTAGCTGGTTAAACTTCTTTTCAGGACTATGTAAGGGGGTTTAAAAACTACTAGACTGGCATCTTCTGTTAATTTCTTTGTCAGAATGGGACACAGTAAACCTCTCATTCGTATTAGAGCACAGCTCAGTCTATTTTCAACCTGAGCAGAGATTTAATCAGCCAGAATAACTGGAACTGAAAGCACCTTGGTGGGTGTACATTAAACTGTGATACTCTATAGAGTATGTATGTGATATGCATATACATTATTATGCGCTTGTGATGTGCATAATAATAAACTAAAGCCAATGCATGTCACACATTCACTATGAGTGTATACAGGCTGATATTGGCACAGGCAGAAAGCAAGTTCAGATGCATCAACGAAGCAAAGGAACAGAGCCAGTGACTTTCTACATCAGTTCATATACTGTAAAGACAGCCAGCGTTCACTCTAAGTGAAGCTAACTGAGCTGAACTTCAGTGTGAGCTGAGCTACAGACTGTAATGAGCTGTGATACAAGCTCAAGTCAGTGGAGCTGTTATCTACTTAATGATAAAGACTGGAGAGAGATGCTATCACTGCAACTCTGGCGTGAAATGTCATTGCTACACACACATACATGCGTGCAAGTGGTAGTTCTACAAACTGATCTAATATCACTTGCCCACAAAATACAACTCCAGTGTGAATTATTGCAGCCAAAATTGCATCAGTGGAAAAAGGAAAAACATCATCCAGACTTCCAAAGTCTTAAGTTTCCCAGATAATTTAATTGGCTCAATGAGATAACAGGCAAAGATCGGGACCAATCAGATTATCCCACCCTAAATTAGTCTCATGTCATCTCCTCTGTGTGCCCTTCTCTTTTTCTCTGTTTCTTCACTCAACGCCTGACTCATCTCTCACACTCTCACTCTGACTGCTTTTCCTTCCCCTCTGCTCATTCCAACTGGGATCTATTTGGGTGGACAGTGATGATGTAATTATCAGTCAATTAACTGATGATGACACCTGATCAGATGCTAATTAAAGGAGGGAGACACACACATGCAGGCGTGCACACAAACACACCTTACAGCAGTTCTAATTCTCAAAAAAAAAAATCCCCCCAAAAAAGAGAAATCTTATTAACAGCCTCACTGAGGTCCAGCAAATTGGGCCTGACTGATGGTCTCTTTCCAGCACATTTGGATCCCAAAAGACACACACACTCGCACACATGTTCACAAGAGTCCAGTCATGTGCCATCCCAGCTGAATTGTCATTTCTTTTGAAAGATGGCCTCCTTTTGCAACTGTACCTCTTTCTCCTCCTGCTACTTCTGCATCTTCTTCATCCCTCTCTTCTCCTAATCCTCCTCATCATCAGTAAAATCTTTCATCTATCCCTCTCCTTTCCATCTCTCTTTTTCTCTCTCTCTATCTATCCTGCATCTCCTCTTCACCCCTCTGCACCCAATAACAGTCTGCCTCCCTCCCCCTCTAACGCCACCCCTCTCTCTTCCTCCTCTCCCCTCTTTTCTCCCTAATCTATATAGCTGTCATTCCCTCCATTGGCTCACCAGCAGCGGACAAGTTCATTTTCAGCCGCGCACTCTTCCTCCTCTCCTCCATCAATCTACCCCCTCCTCATCTCTCCATTTTTCTCTATCTCACTTGCTTCGCTGCTTCTCACTCTTTCTCCCATCACTTCCCGCCATTCTGTCATTTTCCTTCCCTGTCATTTTCAAATAGCTGACAATTACTCTCTCTCTCTCTCTCTCCCCCTCTCTCGCTCTCTCTCCACTGCTCTCACTTGTCTATATAACTGAACAGAGCGGCTAGTGCATCACTATAGATACACAGGACTGTTGCTTGCACGTTGCCTTTAACAACCGTTTTTACACTCTGATTTAGACTAAAACATTTAACATAAAACAGCATAATGGAAGTGAACTCTTTTGTCCTTTTTTGACATAAAAATGTAATTGTTGCTGCTTTAATGTTTTTTTTTTTAGGGCTCGTATGACATCCCATCATGACTAACCCTCATTATCACTCTCATCATAAATACCGGTTGTAAGCCTAATACTATTTTTATCCAATTTATGTGTCATCCACTCACTCATACTCGTACACACATACACACACGCACATGTAGTATTGTCACAAACCACGAAGAAAAGTAAAAATTTTGTAGGCTGCATAATCTGTGTGTGTGTGTGTGAGTGTGTGAAAGAGTGTGTCTCATTTGTCTCTCTCTCGCTCTGTCCATATGTGCCCATTATCTGGCCGAGTGAGCACACCACACAGACACACCTGCTCCCCTCAATGCACATACAAGCTCACATACGCGCGCACATATACACCTGCTCCCCCTTGAAAGACAACATGCACACACACACACACACACACCTGCTCCCCCGCATTACAGTAGGCACTAACACAATAAGTGTACACGGACATGCTCACACACAACACGAGCACGATATGCATGAAGCTTACAAGGAAAACAGATGACCAGACTTTGAGATGGCAGGCTAAATTGAAAGTTATACTGTACAGAGTGTTCACTGTTAATGGACAAAAAGGACGGCCTATTGTCTAGGGAAACGCTTCCTCATTTGCTGTACATTTACAATAAAGTGCTTCTCGTTTATAGGGATACTACAAAGCAGTGAATACATCTCCACCTGTTACAGTTGAAACTGTTGTTTGTCCCGTTTCACCCAGTTCAAATAAAAGACGTCAGAACAAAGGACAGTTATGTTTTTGTTATAAATGAGGTCATTTAAACAACAAAATAGCTACAGGGACTTGTGGCATTCAACATTCACTTTTTTGTTAAAAGCTGCATGCTGTTATTGCACTTTTTGTCCCAGCTATATAAAAGCCCTATCTTATTGTTTATGGATTTATTCATTAAACTGGAACATACTGCCAGAAGTGGAGAGTGCAGGTAGGAGGGAAAATGGAAAGTGCATGTGTGTTTTTGTGCACACTCTTCCACACATGAGATAGATATGACAGTAACATGCCAAGGGAATAGGTATGTATGAATTATGCACTGGTACTCGGTATTCAACCGCACATTGCTCACTCTCATCTGGAGCCTTCTAGTTTGTTACTGCCTGGCACGGCCCTCAAGCTGTCAATCACAGCTCTGAGGCACTGATTGGTTGCTGTCGTCCTACTCCCTGGAGGCCAAAGAGGACAGACCGTCTGTCTTTAAAGCATAGGGTAAACAAACGTGATTAGATGTAATGCTGAAAAACTAAAATAAAAAAAATTAAAGTGGTTAAAAAGTTGACCCCCATCCAAAATCAGTCAGTGTAGCGAGAGCTCAAATGCTTCAGTCTTCTGAGGTTTCATGTTTTTGAATGTTTTTACACACGGTGATTCACCATTGGGACAGAAAAAAAAAAAAAACATCTGAATGGCACTTAATCACATACATGGTGGTGATTGAGGAAATTAATCAAAGCAGCTCACAGGGACTGTTAAATATGGTTAATTGTCATGTGGCCCCATTTTAAATGACAATTGTTGCAACAATGACATATTATAATAAATCCTCACAGGGCTAACTTTGAGCTAAAGATAAGACTGCATGGTTTTAAGCTGTTTAATACTTTGGAAGTTGAGTCAAATCAGCCCATTGGTCGGTTAGTTGAATAGTCTGAGCCAAATCCAGCAGGGTCTTATGTTTTTTTCACGGCAGAAGAAAGAGTGAATTTCCCATTAGATTATTTTTTCTTGCTAATTGAAAGAACTCAAACGTTGCAGTGAACTTACATTCAAGTCTCTCTGCACCTAAAATGTACATATTTTTTTGCCAGCTCCATTTTAAGGATCATGTTCATAGGGGGCCTTTTATCAAGATAATACCTTAAACCAAAAACCCATATTCTAAGATCTGATCTTAGTCAACATTTTTTGATGCCAAGAGTTAAATTAGATCCAATTATTTGATACCATTCTAATGTGTGTAGTAAATATAAAGGTACTGCCAGCAGGTGGTTTACTTTGAGATAGAGGGCAGAGGTCTATTTACGATTGCATCTGCAGCAACATCATCACAAGCAGCTTAGTCCTGCTCTAATCTAATGTTGTTGCTGCAGCACAGACATTGCAGCACAATATTCTTCATTGCTCAAAAAACAATTAGTACCTTTTTCTTCTTTAGATAATTCCAACGGAATATTAGTATCAAATATGTGAAAATTAAGTCACCCTGTTTTATGACGAAAACAATGCCAGAAACGGCGACAGTATCGGCATCCCTTCCCCTGAAGCATACGGAGCTGTGATAGACAGGAGTGAATGCGGGGGTGAGGAGCGTGAGATAGAGGGATTGAAAAAAAGAAAGGAAGAGAAAAACGAAGAAGTTAAGTAAAAGAAAGATGTCAGAGTGTGCATGAGGAGGAGGAGGAAGCAAAAAGTGAGAGATACAGGTTATGTGGAAGAGGAGGGGAAGGAGGAGAAACAAGAGGAGGAAGGCATGTTCACTCTGCGCCTCCATGCCGACCTCGCATACACACATTCACATCTACACACACACACACACACACACACACACACAGAGCGCAAGCAGCAGATATTAATAACCACTTATTAATATTCATCTGCAGTGGAAAGATGTGAGGCCAGAGTAACCCAGTTACGAACTGTCTCTCTATGCGTCATTCTGTACATGTAATGTGCATGTTGGGGTTCCTATCTTTACATTGCATGTATTAGCTGTTTGGCTGACACATTTATCCAGTTTGCTGTCACGGAAACAATATGAACCGCCTCTGTTTCCGCATCGTGAGGGCACTGCGAGCCTTGGAGACTGTATTAGAAAGATAGAAAGCTAAATGATTTCTATCACCTACTGTAAGGCCAGACTTCACTTTTTGAGATACAAATTTAGGTAAGTTGACTTAAAATATTTAACATGTCCAGAGTGGACATATGAATGTTTAAATTTGCCACTACTTCTCATTCTGTCATCTACATTTTTCGTTCCCTTATGTCTTTGTCTGCTTGTCCTTCTCACTCTCCCTCTACACATCTGCCCTTTGCATCAGTAAAGGGCACAGCAGTCTCCTTTAATGTATAGTATATGCCATTCAGACAATGCTTTCATCCAGAGTACCTTGCGGCAAAGTAATTGCATTCATTTTCTGTACATGTGGTCTCACTGAATGGAACTCCTAACCTTGGCAAGGTCATTACAATGTAAAACCAACTGAAACCACACATGACCACCTGTATGGTACAGAATCAACCAGTGTTTATAATATTAATGCATCATACATGTATTGTAGGAGGCTCAGAGGCTTTTTTACATATGATACAGTTAAAACAAACCATCCACCAGCACTAACACTTTTACTGATGCTGTCCTCAGAAACTATGGACACATTTTTCACTTAACTGTCTATTTCTCCTCCTGGTTTTGATTTCTGTTTCCATTTCCTCCTCTACAAGAATTTATAAGACAATACTGACCTTTAACCAAAATGAAAAAACATTGCAACGTTTAATTTAATTCTACTTCTGGTTTGATTGTTGCATTTGTATCGATTCCACAGCCAGGATTTGACAATATCAGCAGCCAGGATCCAAACACTGATGGATGTCTGCTTTGGCTGCAAACATTGCCAGTTTTGGCAGCAAACCAAACTCTGGTTTGCACGCACCATTGCTCACTTCCTTAAGTATGTCTTATAAACACACCTATTGAAGGTAAAATATTGGAAAAACCGAATCTGAAACTTTTTGAACTTGTGACTCTGGCACTCCTGTTGAAATAAACATGCTCCAGTGCACTTTAAATAAACCTTCACAGCGGATGGGTTACCATGGCAAAGAGACTTGGCTGAACATTGCCAGCAGTGGCCTATTTAAACTAACTTTGTAATAGTTGAGCTCATCTAATGCCCACATAAGAAAAGAATGCTTCTAGAAAAGGAAGAATCATTTGAATACACAGTAGGTGTTTGCCTACATATGAGCCAATCTTTAAAAAATTAATGGTTTTACAGTTCATGCGAAGTAAATTTAGCATTTTTTTCCCCTCACAGTTCAGTGACTGTTGCACTTTCTGTATGTGGGTCCCTGTTTCCAGCTGCTTCCTCATTTCTTCCTTTTAAAAGAAACAAGAAAACGCACTGTGCCCTTTTTCTAAATAAAAAAAAAAAAATCAAAGCTGCAAAAAAACATGAAACTTTCAAGGTTGTTTCTTTTACTGTCCTGCTCTGCTTGCTCTCGCAATCTTTTGCCAAGTGTGGCAGCAGGTCTCACCAACCTCACTGTTTAAAAAAAAAAAAAAAGAAAATAAAAAATAAAAAAAGGCTGCAGCCACAATGAACAGAACAAACCCTGACAGCATCCACACGGTCACCAGCAAGTTAAAATGGAGTTGCAACTTAGGTCAAGGATTGTCACACTTTTAAGATTGTTACAGCAGACAAGAAAAAAATCTCCATGAAGAAAGCAAAACAGGCTAAAACTCCCATCATGCCCTTGAGCAAGGAATGTAGCCCTCATTTGTTTCACTGGGATCATCCAGCAGCCAGCAGTGGGAGACTGCGGCTAAACTGGGAATCTGCCAGGAGGGAGTGTGTGGAACTGTACTAATGTGAAGCAGAGCGCTGATGAAAAAGTAGTAAACATTCTCAAAACTACTTTACTGACTCAAGAAGGGGGTGAAACTGATTCAACCCAGTGTCACAAACAAAGTCTTCATCCATCTCATTTAATTTCAATGAAGCAATCCCAAGATGATAAAAAAAAACATAGTTTGAGTCTGAACATGGCTTCTGCTGATGTTCATTAGACAGAAACGATCTCCTCTGGTGCTAATGTGCTGACGTTCCTTTGATGCCAACTGAAATAGCAGTTCTCCGCTGCCAAAAATAAACTGTAGACATGCTATAGTCTGTATACGTAACTCAAATAGATGTTTTGTGGAGAACACAGACACACACATATACACACTCACAGTAGCTGTTGCTGGGAAGCACAGTTGAATGTGTAATAAGTATTTTTCCCAGCCCGTTATGGTGTTAGCCATGTTGAATTTGTATCTTTCATGTATATTTGGCTGTCGTAGCGTTTGACAGATGGCAAAATAGAAGTTTCAGAGGGATATTTCTATCTGTGCCTTTGAATTCTCCCCCTTTTCATAACTCCCACTTTTTATATTTAATTCGGGAAAAAAAAGACATTCAAACATTGCTAGTCTAATACACAAAATCAGGGTATTTTTAATTTAAACAGCCTCTCATGGGAAACTTTTGTTACTGGGCCAAAACAAGTCAAAAATCAATATTTAGTGTTTATCTTTGAGGCAGTAAATTAATATTTCACAGCATTGCATTCAGTCTGCTATTTTTAATTTTCTATTTATGTTTTACAAACATATACAAACAATGTGTGTAAGATTTTTTTTTGTGTGTGTGTGTGAGTTAGTTTGGGATATTAAGGAAGTTCGAGTCCCTCTGGCAGCTGTAATAATGGCAAACATAACCTTATATTTTAAATGAAATGCAAATGTAGACATTAGGCTTTGTGAGCAAAAGAAAACCCTACAGCGCAATGATTTTGTGTTTGCTCTTTTAATTACTTTGTCTGCTCCGCTAACAAAACCGCACTGTACAAAGCTGCTCCTCACATAAACTCTTCACAACTGGTCCCAGAAATGCCAAATATATCACAAATTTTCACAAAATGCCAGAAGGAAAGGATATGACAGCTGGGTCACTGAGACTGCACCATTAGTAAAAAAAAAAGTATTACCATGGCCATATCTACCACTATTACTTGACTTGGATATTCATCATGGCCTTGTTAAGTAACAGAGAAATGTCACTAATCAGATGTTTATCTGATCAGACCACACACTGTATTCAATCTTTGGCCTTAAGCTGCGATACACGGAGAGACCAGTCATTAATTAAGCCAACGCTGAGGTGAATATCCAGAAAATTAAAATAAACAGAATGCCTTTTATTGCATTCTCCTCGCATGTTTCACGCTCCTGTTTAAATACCCCACGTTCTGTCATCAGGCTTTCTCTCGCTTTTGAATCTCCCAAAAATAAAAAATAAAAACACTTGAGTCAGCGCTGATATTGAGCCACACGCTTAGACGTTAGCCTCGTTGGCTATCCTCTCAAAAATATCCTGCAAATTACTGTTTTTTTTTTAATGCAGAAGGTTTTATAATTGCCCCACTCAATATTATATGCTATGGGTAATAGTTTTTTAAGTCTCAGGAGCCGTGTTGATGTTCTATAATGCTCAGTGTGAACAGCTCATGATGTGCTGGTGCTGTCACTTTACCTCTGCACTGTCATTACAGCTCTGCCTGAATACACAGAGTGGCTGGATGCACTGCATTATATCTGTATTATTACTGATATAATGCAGCTACTGCAATCTGTCTCAGTGTGTATCGATGTCACAATGTCAACTTTCCTCTATGCCTTTTTACACCAGCTGAGTGCTGAGTGTTTGAATTCGACAGTTTGCTAGAGACCACTTTTTGGCTCTTGTGTCTGTAAATGTGCCCTGCTTTGAAATATGCACAAAGAACCTTTTTTCAATTTGTATTTGCGTTGACAGGTTCTATCACTATTTTTCTATTCATTTAACAACTGATTTGTGCAACTGATTTGTGAACTGAACTGAGTTTGAAATGTGTAATTCATTATGGCAAAGAGGCAAAGGCAGATTATTCCCGTTGCAAATCGAAAGTGTTGTAAAATGGTGAACAAGTTTGGACTTCTACTGAAGTCATTAAGAAGAATATGCCATAAAATCTCCCTTAGAAACACTTGTCATTACCAGCAGATCTGTCACAAGTACAATCAACCCTGAAACTATAAACGAAGCTACAATTAACTGCTATTAAGATTCCTTCCATAAAACCTTCATCAGTAGAGTACAATAGAAGGGACGCCATTTTATTGTCGAGTCAATAAGTATCCACTCAGGAGGTACAAATATATTATATGTGAGTGTGTGCGTGTGTGTAAGTAATCTCAAAGGAGCAGATATATGGACCTAGAGAGAAGTTGTGGTCTGAAGTATACAACACACCAGGGAGTCATCAAACAAAGCCCATGGAGTAATGTCTTTGTGTGTTTCAAAGCGAAGACAGTGCACAATAGGTGCTTCTGTGCTGTACAATCCTGCACGTGTTTTTTGTGCGTTCTGAACCGTAAAAAGTGTGTGCGCGTATGTGAATAACTGACGAGACTATGAAGCCATAAAACGCTAATGAATGCACTCTCATAGTTTAGCTCAACAGTCTGGCATTGCCACAGTCTCAGAGGGAGCGTTAGGTTTATGACTCAGGTCCTACCCACCATGCGCACCCCTACCCACCCCCCACCCCCAATCAGGAGACACAGGGGCCATGGGAACAGAGGAACTGAGCACCTTTTTAATTTAAGGTGTGCAACAGATAGAAAGTAATAGGAAAAAAATCTGCCTTTTTATAAACAGAACAGGTAGGTCATAGGTTGATAGCATGTATTTCCATCACTGACATGTACATACATTCACAGTAGTTATGATGAAATGGGAAACAGCAGCAATATTAGTTTGACCTCTTGAGTCTTTGAGTCATAGTCTTTTAATGTGTGTAAATTAAAATCACTCAAAGAGTCCAACTTAGGGCTTAGGATAAGATGCTAATCTTGACGCTAACTCAGTGTCCCTGTGCACTTTTCATTGCATGTATTGCTATTAAAAAAAGTGTCTCAGACAGTAGGTAAGCAAACAGGAAGTGGCTTGACAACTAACAGACTATGGTAGGAGGATTGAGACTCTGATTCACAAGAAGACGAGATGACATTTTCAGTCCATATGACCGTAAGTGCTACAGGAAATCATTCTTGCTAAATAACTATCTTGTTTACAAGCTCCTTCTTAAGAAATCCTGGAGGTCTGATGAATGGATGTGTGTCACGTAACCACAGTCCCCCAGTATGACTACAGTTAGCGGGTGGTTGTTTCAAGTCACGCTCCATCTCTCTCCCCATGTGTCTTGTCTGCAACTGTACTGCTGCTAACATAATAAAGGGAAAAATGCATATAACACAGAGATTTGATTGGATTTATGCGTGTTTATATGAGACTATAATCTGCCTTCTAGATTTTTATGTCCTGACATGTTTCAGTGATGCCGTAGTTTGTTTTTGTGATGTGTTATTCATAAAAACACTCTTATATAAGAGAAATTGTCTCTCTAAGTGGATACTTCAGTTGACTATCAAGGCTCTTCATGATGTTGAAACCAATTACAGGTTTAAACTGTATTTTTCCTCCTGGGAACAAGTCATCTATTTGTTGATCTTAGTGTTAAATGAACAGCACATCATCTACATAATCAGTGTTTTATTCAACTGTGTTAATAAAATGTGATAATTGCAATGAAAAACATTTCAGTTTCTGCTCAATATCCTATTGTTCTTATTTTTTTATTTTATATTTTAGCTTCTTTTTTTTTTTTAGCAGTGATCAGTTTAGACTTTTATAAGTCTTGACAAAGTAGAGTAGATGACAACCATTAGCAAATGTTTGACAGACAAATACAAAGCGTCTAATAGGTTTTTTGCAGATTTATAGTTCTGAAGCACAGTGCGGTGCTGGGTTTATGCCTCAGCCCCTCCCTGCTTTTTATACCCCCACCCTACTGGGACATGTGGGGCCTGCAACAGAAGAAGAAATCAAACACGCCTTTGATGAGAGTTTGGCTGCAGTGTAAAAAAAAAGGCACAGTGTGTGTATGTGTGTGTGTTTATGGATATAAATACATCAGACAGTGCTGAAGTGGAACACAAAAGGGTAATCTCTGCAACATAAACTGGTTGCGAGTAGAAATGAGGGAAAAAAATAAAATATACAATGATTAGAAGGATTAGGGATGAGGAAAGGAGGGCAGGAGAAACAGGAGAGGAGAGGAGGACATATGTTGAGTGGGTGGACAAGCAGGGAAAGCAGGGAAGGGGGTACGACTGGCAAAAATCAAACACATACACAAACACACATGCTTGTCTCTGCCATCTGCAGTGCTTGCTACCTTGCCAGTCGTCCCATCCAACCAAAACCAACAAACCCTTTTTCTCAGTTTCCCCCTTTTTCCTTTGACTCCTTCCTCTTACTCTTACTGTCGACTACACTCGACAAATAACTGAGAGGCACTTATGTGTGACTGCATGTGCCCGTATTGTAATATGTTCACAATGCATTTGTGTGTGCATGTGCGTGTGTGTGTGTGTGTGTGCGTGTGCGTGTGCGTACGTGTGTGTGTGTGTGTGTGTGTGTGTGTTTCTCCTCAGTGTGCAGGGACCTCTAACGGCTACCATGAGCTAATGAGCTCCATTTAAATCCATCCCCTCTGATCCTTCTTCTCGCCCAGTTTCTCTGCCCCTGGGGCCGTTCCCTGCTCTGGCCTGGAAACTGCGGCGCGGCGGCAGCCATTTTGGCTCATTAGGAACAGGCTGCTGAACCAACATGCATGTCTCACCGAATCAGTATAAGACTAATGGATGACTGGTGCACTGGTGTATGGGTGCACATGTTTACGTATGTGTTGAAGCGTGTGACTAAATATTTGCGTGCAGTATGTGTGTGTGTGTCCATGAGACATCACTAGCTTCTGGATGAGTCATCCTCAGGCACTCCAGTAGCAACATCTTTTTTTCATCACACATCTAACTTTACCCCTTTTCTCCTTTTCTCTTATTCTGTATGCGTTTGTCTGTATGCTTCCTCTCTTATTTTACTTCTGCAGTTCAGTCGTGAAGTAAACTGACCCCTCCCACTGCATAATTAAAGTGTGTGTGCGCGTGTGTTTGTGTGTGTATACTCGTGTCTTTTATTGACATTTTACATGGTAGTAACTTTGCCTCAAGCACATACTTCATTTAAAGGACCACACACACACACACACACACACCTGCAGAGATAGAAACACGTGAAAGGTGATGTCATTAATAGTGCCTGTCACTTTTCAGGAATAGTTCCATTTTTTTTATCCAGTTTTCATTACACTATCTATCACACAGCTCATGCAAGCCAGCAAAAAAAAATAACTATTACTGATAAAACTATTACTTGCTACTCCACAACACACAAGCTATTTACTGTAAGTGATGTTTTATTGAACTATGAATTCCAAAAATATCCAAATGTCCAAACAAATTTAAAGACACACACCAGGACAACCAAGAGCGGTAAATGATTACTCACCTTAATGCAACAAGACACTACTGACCACATAGCCACACACACACACACAAAAGTCTTGTGCAATCGCATAGTGAGTTTAGGGTGAGCAGATCATCTTGGTATGAAAAGAGTCTCTTTGGAGCACTTTCAACACACACAGATTTGAGGGCCAAGGCAAAATACCCCCTCCCTGAAGGTGTGTGTGTGTGTATGTCTGTCTGTCTGTGTGTGTGTGTGTGTGTGTGTGTGTGTGTCTGTCTGTCTGTCTGTCTGTCTCCCTGTGTCTCCACATTTTCATGGTGTTCTGGAACAAGAGAAGAAAACCACAACGTGTCAGTATGAGCTGTTTATGTGTGTGTGGCTAAGTGGTTCGGAGGTTTGATGTTTCAATAAACAACAAGTGACTTCTCATTTACCGCTCATGTGCAAGGCTTGACTGTAACACACAGAGACACACACATGCACACACACACACAGAACAATTGTACCTCATGACTGCCAGTACATCTGAGTCATAAAGCTATTAGATAGCTGGCCACGAACAGACTTCTTTCTCTCCCGCATTCCTCTTTTCATAACCAAAGGGTCCCATTGTAAACATTTAGACTGAAGTGCCATCAGCTAAGCCATCTCACACACGCTTTCTTCACTTTGTATGGAGGCCTATGCGTTTGTTTAAAGTTTATACTTCTCTCTGCTTTTGTTATTTTTTTTCTTTCTCTCTTCTTGTCAAGATTCTCCTGTTTAAGTAATGGCAACATTGATAAGATACACACATACACATAGAGTTTCTTAGGGGCATTCCTTGACTAAAACAGTAAGAGTGTGATCGAGCTGCATTTCCACTGGAATTCGACACTTTCAGTCGGAATAATTTGGAATACTGGGAAACCATGTGGCATTTTGAGCTGGAAGTTTTCCCAGGCTGCAAGGGTGGGAGGGAGGGAGTGAGGGGGGGTACTGTAGATACTCATGGCTAGAAGAGAAGAAAATGCAGTTCCTCGATAAGATAAAATCCACCTAATAGAATTGAATAAAACAAAACTGATATCAATGATTAAATAAAATATAAAAGGACATGAAAGAAAGCGTGTAAAGCTCAATGTATATCCAAAAGCCTCAAATGAAATTTTCTTTTTTTTTTTTTTTTTTACAGCATAATGGCCTTTCCATTCAACATACTCCTCCCTCAGTTCAAGGAACACACTTGAAGATTAGTAGCTTTTAACCTTTGTGTGTGCAGCATTTATCTCCCCGGTCTTGTCTTCAGTGCGGCGAGTGTGTTTTAGTTTAAGACATAAGCTTGCTCAGCATCATCTTGACGACACTGTAAAGCAGTCGATGCAGCACACGCAGAGGTCAGATCAACCTTCTGCCACTTTAGTCGTTGCACAATGGTAAAAAAGTGACTGTGAGGCTTTTAAAGAAGCCTGAGACATGGATGGATCGGGAAAATTAAAGATTTTCAGAAGAGATCCTGTCATCGACCATCATTATGTAACAATGTACGGCACTAAACTATAACACCCACTGTGGCCTCTGACCTCTAAACCTCACCATCCTCTCTCAGATCAATAATGACATATTGACTATGACCCCTGGTGCCTTTGGAAACATCTGCTATACACACACACACACATACATATACACACACACACCTTTTGTAGAGCTATACTTGAAATTAATCTCAAATCTACCTGCAATAAATTTTCACCACCTCCTTTGCTACCTTTTGTAATTAGACGGTGACATGTTATCGCAATGTCCATTGATTAGAAATATTGTCATAAAATCATAAAGCATGTTTAAAAAGATACAAACTCTACAATAAATTTTAAGTTTCGCCAAATAAGGTGTATAATTTGACAGTGTCCAAGTAAATACCTATCGTGTTTTGACCTGCAGCCAAACTACTGGCTGGATCTCTTAATGTATCCTCAGCAAGTAATAAATAATTAGCAGTGTTGCTGTGAGTTATCGATTTTATTTGTTGCGCCATTCAAGGTGATTCACTGAACTGAGGCATCAACAGTGATAGAGCGAGCGAACGAGAGAAAGACAAAAGACAGGACAGGTAAGAGATGAAGACAAACAAGACAGATCGAATAAAGAACAAGAGGAAGAGCGACAGACAGACAGGAAGACTGAAAAGAGAGACTAAGTTTAGCTCTCCCCTGAGGACTTCTCTCAGGTTCCTCTGCTCTTTTCATTGTCCTCCTCTCTCTTCTTCCTTCTCCCTCACCTCCTCCTTTTTTCGATCCATCACAAAATAATTAACTTGCTATAAGTGAAATTAATTCCACTAATTGGTTTTAAAGGTATTTTTGGACACTGGCGGAAAAAAGGGTGAGGAGAAAGAGAGAGAAAAAGTGTGTGTCTGTGTGTGTGTGTGCATGTGTGTGTGGTGGGAGAGGGTGGCACCTGTTCAGCCAATCATGTCACAGCAACGAGGATGTGACCTCATCAGGCAGGAAGTGAAGTGGTTGAACTCACTGACAGAATGAGGAGAAATTGAGGAGTTTGACAGAAAGATGCTGACAGGGAACAAACTGTATAGGTGTTCATTTCTTTTTCTTTGCTCCAGATATATTTACCTCTACCTCTACTCTAACTCTGTATGCTTCTTTTATCCCATTTTCTCTCTGCCCTCTATTTTTCCCACTAGAGTGCGATTGTGTATCTGTTTGCTGTGGATTTGTGGCTAAACCGCAGATCTTTGAGTATCCTAAATGGGAGAGGAAGAGAGAATGAGAGGATCCTTGAGCGAACAAGGATGAGAAAATGACAGAGCAGACTTTTCAAGTGATTTCAAAGGTACAGTGAAATCTAAAGTGGCTGAAGCAGATATTTTTATCTCCTGTCTGCTTTTGTATTTGACATTTTATTGATGCATTAAAGACACAAAATGGGAACACAAGCACAGCAGATCATCTCGAATAGACACACAGACCAATCAAATAGCAGGAAAATGATGAGCTGCGATGTGCGGATGTATAAAATCCCGGCACGTGAAATGGAGTCAGTTAGAGGGAATAAAATTTGTCATCGCTGTTTAGCATCATGGCTTCCTGTGGGTATTCAGCGCCAACATTTTCAACATTTAGCTCATGCACATATCCGCAATGACTTACAATGAGCGAGCAGGGAAGCTACGGGACTGCTAATATAGTCAACTTGGCAGCAGAAGATATGCATAGCTGAATGCGCTAATCGCACAACAAAGCGAGCACAGCAGAAGCTCACAGGTGTGAAAGTGTGTAACTGTGTGAATGTGAAACAGGAAAATGAGTCCTATGTTCTTCAGAAGCCAAAAATAGTAGGAAAAATGGACAACATGGGGTCACAATCAAGGTTATCATGACTTAAGCTGTGGACAGAAGAGGACATGCTCTTTTTGTAAAGCGATGACATATATTTTCACAATATTACTCTTTCTTTAATTCATGTTAGACAATAATCAGCCAAACGTCTGATCTTGACTAGCAGATGCGAGAGATATTTGTGGATTTCCACTACGTCACCGAAATGTCTGAGGATGCTGAGTGTTTTTGACATCATGCTAACGCTAGTGCTGCGTGTGGGGTATGAGAAGTTTCCTTTCCTTCCAGGACTCTTTGGCATAAAGTGTGACTTAAGAATTCAGGGTGCATCCAGCTGCTTTGCTGCCCAGGTATGACTGTAAATGTGTTCTTTGACAACCATCCAAACACAACTTGCTGGCTCAGTTGTTAATATTCTGTACTTTAGCCCTTCCTGCATCTTGGCACTGAGGACACGCAGAGATTGAATTGTTTTTTGTTGTTGTTGTTTTTGTGTGTGTTTGTGTTGGTTACCGGGTTCTGTACAGCTGACAGACCTTACTCAAGGTTACAAGAGAAAAAAAAGGAAAACAAAACTTTTGTTCTTTCACCTGTTCTGCACATACATCAGCTCTCTGACTCCATTCATACATCCTGATACTCACATTGACTCTACTCGCTCCTACTGTCAATCTTTTTTTTTTTGTTTCTTACTGACAGACATTTTCTCTCCATGCTTTCCCTTCCTCTTTCTCTCTCTCTCTCTGTGCATGTCTCTCTCTGCCTGATTCAGTACAACATATGCTGCCACTTCCCTCACACACAGAGACTAATTACAGGAGGAGGAGAAAGGTGGAAGAAAAATAAGAGAGCCAGTCTGGGTGAGAAAGGGAGGGGCACAGAGAGGGCGGATGAGGAAGAGAGAGAAAAGGAGAGGGAGGGAGGGATAACGGGCAAGGGGTCCTTGAGGTGAATTATTCATCTAACACTGACACTAAAGGCAATCTACCTCTCTGTGAGTCACCAAGTTAAAGAGGGAGAGAGTAGATTGTGTGTGTGAGTCAGACCTGCCCGGGAGGATATTAACACCCGTGTGTGTGTGTGTGTCCTCCGTGTGTTGTCCCCTAAGCCGATCATGTGCCGCCTTCGTACAGCGACCATCTAAAGTGTAACCTGTGGCTGTTGCTCGCACGCAAAACATACCAGCGCATACATTCACAGAGTCAGTAATAAGCTAGGTCAGCGCAGCATCAAGTAAATCTTACTCACGCTGAGCCATAGCCGTAAGCAGAGCTAGCATTAACCAGCAGGCAATAAACACACACGCGCACACACACACACACATATGCATGCACAAGCTGCACATGGACATACAAAAAAAGGACAGACATACATCACAAATGCACACAAACTGCATTCATGCTTTCAGACACGCCATCTTTCCATTAGCTGTTATTAAATTAATAACAGCCATCATCCTCTTTGCCTGTAATACAGTATAATCGGTTGTCTCCACTCTGGCTCAGACTCTAAAGACAACTCCAACTGTTGACTGGATCACTAATATCCATCAGCATCAGGCAAGCCGCCAGCTGAATTATTAAACACGCACATTTCTTAGATTGCAAAAGTTTGGCGCTGCTGAGTGAAAGAGGAAGAGAAGAGAAAAGAAAAAAAAATCAATTCTGTCGAGGCGATAAAACTGTTGGTGTTCATCTGAGGCGTTTAATTGACGCTCCTGTCCAAAGTAAATTACAGTGATTAAGGAGGGTGTCAGTGTCTCGCTCAAGGGCACTTAAGAACGTCACACGGCAGTTTGACAGACGCGTTAGCTGATGCTGATGCTAGAAGCTACTCAAATACTGACAAAAGCTCAATTACATGTGTTTTTGCTATTTTTAAAGGTAATTTAATTGCATTATTTAGCTACAAATGAAAAAACCCAACTTTCAAAGACAACACATGCACACAGAGACAAAGATTCAACACAGTGTCTTGCTGAGAGGCTGAAAAAAGACGAGAAGCTGTTTGATGTCTCTGTTTGTCTTTTGGCTTCTTTATGTGCGTTCCACTTTCCCTGGCACTGAGCTTGACTTCCTACTGAAATTAACCAGGCAACCCAAAAATAATCCACCGCTAGAGAGAGAGAGAGAGAGAGAGAGAGAGAGAGAGAGAGAGGGAGGGAGGGAGGGAGGGAGAAGTGAGAGAAGGGAAGGGATGTATAAGGCGAAACATGACATGGATAAAGAGAAAAAGGAGTAAGAAAAGATGGACAGAAAGATGTACAGGAAAGGAAACACAAAGACAGTATTTGAACTGATCACCATTCCTGTTTCTAGTCGCTGCAGCTTCTAAAATAGACTGTAAACTCGTACATCTGTATTATTGCATACCTAGACGACAAGATACAGTCACATATTGATTCCAGATAAGGTTTTTGGCCTTTGGAGATGCTCTGTAGCTTTGTGTTAAGTGGCTAAGTGAGTCAGTCTGTGTGAGTCTGAGGCCGTAGTCGGTGGTTGGAGCCACAAGTAGAGGTGGTAAAGTATCTTGGGGTCAAGACTATTGACAAGAAAGAGCTGAGTCTGAGGGTAAAATTTGCCATCTGACTTACATCTCAACCCCTCCTATGGTCATAAGTTTTGGATTGCTATTGATAGCAGATACATGTAGCTGAAATTAGTTTCTGAGCTCATACCTGGGGACAAGGGCAAGACCTTTGACATCCTCCAAAACCTCTGAGTTGAATATTTGCCCTTCTTTCCTTCTAGCTAAAGGTGGTTTAGATATTAGATGCCTCGCTGGAAGAATTCAGGCTGAGTCCAGCTGGGAGGAGACCCCGGGGCAGACTCAAAACATGCTGGAGGTATTGCATATCTCACACAGTATAGGAAAGCTGCAGGATCCCCCAGGGAGAGCTGGAGGACACGGCTATAAAAAAGGATGTGAGGACGTCTACGTTAGGTCCCCTTTGCCTGCTGTTACTGTTATCCAGACTCAGATAAGCAGCACAATGGAAGGATTGATTATTCTGCTGGTTCAATTATTGCATAAAAAGTGCAAATTGGGGCCTGCACTCTCAGTCAAAAGGTTGACTAAGAAGGACTGAATTTTGTCAGGGCAGCATGGAAACATTTACCCAACAAATATTACTCACAGAAATCACAAAGAAATAACTGAAAATAAGTGAACATCCAGCGAAAATAGACATGTTTCCAGAAACAGAAGTGTCTCCAAATAAACCATATAAATCCAACAAAAAGCCACCTTCACTTAATCTATTGACCGGACACTCTGAAACAAAAGCAACAACGGAGGATACACACCCTCACACACACCTTTTCAGGTGAACTATGCCGAGCTGAAAGTCACCTTGAGGAAAGAGCGGGCCAGCTGTAGTGATTTGTAATGCACGGCTAGACCTGCCTGCATGACCACTTTCTATTAGCCCACCACAAATTACATCCACTCTTGCTTAATAATGTATTCAGCATGTGCATGCAAACACACATATACACACATAGACACACACATACACACAGAGACCACAAGAAAGCATACTAACATTTCCATACATATATGTTTAATGTAAAACTTGTATGTAAGGACATATAATCACATGTACAAGAAGCCAGAAATGTATACTCATATGCATGGTGAGCACATGCACGCCAACAGATCAACACACACACACCCACACATTCATATTGTTCAGTGACAATCGAACTGAATTTTCTCATAATTAATGGATTAATCAAGGAGTAATGAATGTGGAGTGGCTCCACACGGTGCTGATTAACACAGATGATGGCGGGGCATGGGGGAAAACTCTGCATCTATCCTTCGCTAATACTACAGTGGTAGCCAGGGGAGAAGCCTCCATCTTTGATTCCCACAGTGAAGGTGATTGAGTGTGATCGAAGATATGTGTGTCTGTGTGTAAAGGGGGAAACATCAACACAAACATTGTCACATAAAAGAAGAAAGTCAGTGTCTTCTGGCTTCTTCTTTCTTTTAATCAAACAACACTGTGTATGTATGTGTGTGTTTGCACGTGTGCGTATGTGTGCGTATGTGTGCATTTGTGCGTGTGTGTGTTTTTGTGTAATCGCAGCGACTTTCTCTTCTCAATTAGGGCTTTAATCCATCAGCTGGCTGTTGCTATGGTGTTTCTCTCTCCACCCAATCAAAGCCAGGCCAGTGAGCACGCTCAGAGAGGAGAATCACACAACAACTTCAACTGTGGCCTTTGATACAATGGACAAAAAGATTGAGGAAGTGAGGATTAAAAAATAACGAATGAACATCAATTATGAATAAGAATGACAAAAGTCCCACTGTTTAGTCTTTGTGCACAGGTCACAACAACCACACAAAGAGTGTGTTTCATGTGCAAATGCGTAATTGTTTTATGTCTGTAACTGTGAGGCTTTAAATTCAAGTGAAGTTTAATTCTCAAAACCAGTTTTGACCCAATTAATCAGTAATTATCCAATAATTTTACATTTCAATAAATTATTTGTTCTGATAGTTTCCCTCAAAGCTATGAGCATTTCTCATTTTGTTTTAGATGTTTGAGCATATTTGACTTCAATGAACACTCCTCTGTCTTTCTGTGGCTTTTATTTTATTTTCACATTTATTTAAGCAGGCAGGTCAATCCAAAGCAAATTCTGATTTACTACGACAGCGCTGCTAGCACAGCTGCTCACACTGATCCCAGGAGGGAGCAGTACAACTGGGGGAAGCTGTGTGTGTGTGTGTGTGTGTGTGTGTGTGTGTGTGTGTGTGTGTGTGTGTGTGTGTGTGTGTGTGTGTGTGTGTGTGTGTGTGTGTGTGTGTGTGTGTGTGTGTGTGTGTGTGTGTGTGTGTGTGTGTGTGTGTGTAGATTATAAAACAGTGGACAGTAGTGGGACCAGTTTTCACCAGATGTGTGACTGTGTCTTTCTGCCTGTGTATTTCTACAACAGTATCTTTTAAAACCAAACCTAGTCCATTGTGTGAAGTGACGTAAGTGATGAATATGCACACACACACACACACACACACACACACACACATATATGCAAGAACACACAACAGCTGTGGCATGTGGCCAATTAAATCCTTAGTCTTAGGTCACATGATGATTAGTGGTAGAAACATTCTTTACGCACAATTTCCCGTCACTGCTGCTGCTGCTGCTCAGTGACCGAACTTGGATGGCTTAACAAATGACAAAATATCTTCTTTTTTTAAGAAAAAAATTCTGTTTTTGTGCACTTGCATGTACCTGCAACATATTTCGCCAGTCTGCTTTGTTCATGTAGACATGGTTTATACAAGCTACACAATAAAAAATACATGACAAAGCTCTCACTGGAGCCTTGGTAATGTGTGGCATGTGAACCTTTGCCTGTAAACCTCAACATAAGAGGAGGAAATGGAGAACATGGAAGTTAGAGGGATGAAAAGGCGTGGATAGGAGAGATGAAAGGAGAGTGTAGTGAAGACAGAAAAAGGGACAGACGCGTACAGTTTGCGCCAGGTGTGTATTTGGTGGTAAACAGTTTAGATGGAATGCAGCTGTCTTCACTGACAGCTCCTCCACTGCGTAGAGTTACATGGCAGAGCTTGGCCTATTTCACAGTCTGGACAAAGTTGCAATAGAGTTGTGCAAATCAATAATGGAAACTTTCAGTCAAGGCCAAGACAGCCGACCATGATCACAAAATGAGAACAAACAGGATTCAATGAGAAGGAACCAAAGGACAAAAGTAGGAAAAGAACAACTACATGTATATGTAACCATAACAACTCAGACATTGTTTGACCTTTTATCAGTCAGCTATCATCTCTCTGTGGTGGCGAAGCACTGCCCCGTATCTTTCTTCATAATGATTACTACGGTGTAGCTTTGCTCAGCAGAGTGTCAGTGGAAAAGAACAGAGCAGAGATGCCTGTCTCTCCCTCTCTCTTCCTCCCTCTCTCTCTCTCTCTCTCTCTCTCTCTGTCTGACTTTTATAAGTGGATTTATCATTTCCAGGCCCTGACCTGTCCTCCCCGACAGGACAGCCCTGCCTTGACTCAGCCCTGCAAATTACTTCTAGCCCTGACCATGAAAAGTCTTTGTCAAAATCACAGTGCCTGTTATAGTTATAGTATAGCTCTTCTTTGCTCACTAAGGCTGACTTTGACTCTCACCTCTGCCAACAGATATTTTCATCCTTGGTTTTGAGCAGCAACATGATCAGAATCAGAGCTATTACTCTGAGTCTGAAATCTTCACTCAGTCGCAGCGTTGACTCTGCCGTGGGCAGTCTGGAGAGTTTTCATCTGTTTCTCTTTTGGTTCATTCACCTGCCTCCAACACACTAAACAGACACTGTTTTAGCTGTTTGGGTGTTTCACACACCCCCATTCGCATCTTTTGAAGCTGTACAGCAGTGTGTCATTATTAAGTCCTTCTCTTCTTAAATGGTCAAATGTGCAATAATCCATTTCACACATATCCTGCTCCTTTCCTACCCTCATTTCCACATTCATTTTCTCCCTCCTTTTACCCTTCATTCTTCCCTTTTTCCTGTGGTCTCTCGCTGCCCTCCATTTCTTCATCTTGCCACTTTGGCCACCGCCGTGCTGTCCATGTTTCTTTCCAACACCATCTAATGCACTGTCATGTTTAAACGTGTACGTCGTTGAGTGCATTTGCGTGAGATTTTGTGTCACGGGCAGTTATAGGAAGCTTGGGTGATTAACTCTGATAGCCACCAGATGCCTGACTTAGAAGTACAGTCACACACGCTTGCATACACACACACACACACACAAATTTCAACACAGATGATAGGCGCAGACAACAGAGCAACACTGGACGAAAACGACAGACACATAAAGAAGACACTGAGGCCCAACATATGCATGCAACATGTCTTTAAAATGTATGTAGAGTAGTTACACGATGCCGACTTTGTTCTTTGAGCTTGATTGTGGGAGAACAAACAACATGAGTGAGGGCAGATGACTGTCACGTTTGTGCAGAATGGCTGTGATGTGACCTCAGATCAAAGCTTTGATTGGCCAGATGCCGCAGATGTTGTTTCCTCTCTGGTATTTGTGTGTGCGTGTGCATGTGTGTGTGTGTGTGAGTGTACGAGAAAGAGAGTGAGAGGGGCAGAGAGAGGGAAAGAAAGAGATTATAACGCTGACATTAATTTACCTTAATAGAGTAGATTGATTATATGGCTTTATTTTAAATATATGCATATGTGAGCGCTTGCATGTGTATCTGTGTTCACTGGAAGCCCTCTATCAGTCAGGCCTATCAGATTGGGCAGTCAACAAGCAGCTGGCTCAGACTGTGAGACTGGCTGATGTTGCCTGTCTGAACTGCCAAACCCTAAAGCCGTGTGCCCATTTGTTTCAACAGTTAAAAGGAAAAAACAGCCATATTCCTCTTTTGTATTTATGTCCATTCGGTATATTTAGCTAGGAAAAACATATAATGACGGGTATAATACAAAATGCTGGAAAAAAAAATATTTTTAAGCTTAGGAAAAAGATAAATATTTAAAGCGATAGCTAACACTTGTATGTCATTTTATTATTGGCTGAATACAGGAATGCACATCTATCAGATATAGCCATCTGTAATCTAAATCTGGAGCCATTTAAATAATTTAAAGCAGTGTTTCAAACATGGGTCAAGCCCTTGAGTACTTGTTTCTGGCAGGTCCTCCATATGTGAAAAATACTCGTAAATTAACTCTGACCAGACAGCTTGAGTAAGTAACTCTCTTTATGTGTTGCTTTCAAAAGTTTTCCAAACCTTCACTATATATGTTGATTTCACCAGCTGCTGAACCTCTCAGAATTTAGCTGGTAGATGAAAGACTTCTTTTCCTATATAGGCCTTTTTATTATGAGCTGTGAGCTACTTATGCACAGCAATAGCTGTCTAAACCAAATACTCTTGGACTGTGTGACTTGGGCAGTGTACTGATGGCAAATACTGCTGTAAGTAGGCTACATGCTCTCTGACCAGCAGTGAACAGGACTTCCTTTCATGGCCTGGTTCTCCTTACAGCGCCACGTTAGATGCAGCTTATCAAAAATGATGTGCTTGTTTTAATGAGGCTGCCTCCTACAGTGAAAGTCAACCATATTTAGGCATACTCAATTTCAGATCCCATGGTGAGGATGCTTCAAAGACTATTACCCCAATGATCTTGCATTTTAGAAATGTATAATTGATTTTTTTTAAATGTATTTCACATCCCAACCCACCTTGGCAAAACACCTTAAAAACCATTTTACTAAGTTGTCTAACATCTGTGCTAATCAACCCTACTGCGCTGTGACTTAACTTCCTGCATCATTAACACTAAACAACCTGCTGTCACGTCGAGCTGTTAGCACTGGCAATAATTAGCATTAGCATAAGTTAAATGTGTTGAAATTAGCATTTATTACACTGTTGAGACACTGGGCTTTACACATACAACACGCACACATATGACTTTCTCAACATCACTAAAGAAAGAGATGTCAAGGGAAGGCTACAATGTGTAAGACAATAGTCATGTGATTGACAGGAGCTACAAGACACATCAGGAAACTCTTGTAAATGGGCTGGTTGCACTGCTGTAAAACTGCCCTAAAGCCTCCTATATATTAATAACACATTGGATTTCTATTAAGAAGATGAAGAACTCTACGCCTGCTTGTTTACACTGATTGTTCACTTATCACATTCATGTAATCCCATTTTTACTTTCAAATACTATGAAAAGTTGGGGTCGGGGGCCTGCAAAAGACTTGCCTAACTATTACCCATTCAGACAATAATATTATAGCAGCAAAAAAAACATTTCACACCAAAATGAATCCATATAAACAAACCTTAAGGATGTAGGATGAGAATAATGTTATACTAATTTTTGCGGTGACTGTTGTGGTCCTGTGTGGATCACATGACCCCTGTCTTCAATGTCATAACAATCTCTTAAAGTCTCCCAACAGATGATATTAAGCACCTTTTTATACATATTTCCCCAGATGCATCAATTATCAATTAAAATTACATGCATGACCTATCAGCATCACTCAAACAGTACAAGACTTCTTCTATAGTGTGTGTCTGTGTGTGTGTGTGTGTGTGTGTGTGTGTGTGTGTGTGTGTGTGTGTGTGTGTGTGTGTGTGTGTGTGTGTGTGTGTGTGTGTGTGTGTGTGTGTGTGTGTGTCTGTGTGTGTGCGTGTGTGTGTAAGGAAGGTAACAAGAGGGCTTGTGCAGAGTGTGACATGGTTCCCCGTGTCAGTGTTAATATCCTGACTCTTGTAATTGGCATAGAATATTGATAGAGAGCAAAATGGCCCCAAGCAGATCCCTGCTTCATTAGCAAAGACTAGGGGAGATGGGAACAGGAGAATTGGTAGCTGTTGAAGGAGGAGAAAAAGTGGAATGAGATTTTTTTAAATAAGGGAGGAAGTTATGGAGAAATCGGAAGATGAGTTCTGCTTACGAAAGAAGAGCAGATAGAAACAGAGAGGAGAAAGAGATGTCAGAAGGATAAGGGGTGGATAGAGGTTAGATGAAATTGTTTTAAAGCCTGTGTGGGTTTATAACAGCTTTCAGAAACCAAAGGATATTAAATCACTCAATATGTGAATGGCCACAAAACAGTTCCAGTAACAAATAGAGCAGCACTTATGTCATTCTTTCCTGACATGGTAGCAATTCATTATTTTTGACTGACGTGACCCTTTAAAGGTCTGTGCCGTATCCTGACCTCGACTGTTGTTAGAGAACAAGCTATCAGGACGTTACAACGATCACAGCGAGTCTCCCGGAAAACATCTCCTCCTCCTCCTCTCTCCCCCATCTTTTTCATCTCATCTATCTCTCTCCTGCATCCTCCTTCTCTCCCCTCGTTCCCCCCACTCTCTCTCTCTGTCCCTGTCAGAACATAGTGTTTGTTTAATGTGGTATCGCCATGGTAACCCGTCTGCCACATTGAGGTAATGTCATTAATCATCAACTTTGTCACACTGCAGCCCGGGCCCATCCACGCACACACACACACACAGACGACCAGCTCTGACATTTTACACCGTCCACCGCTGAGAACAGTGAGGGGAAACTGTGCTTAATGCAACAGTAAACAGGCCGAGGTGTGTGTGTTTCACACGCTAACGTTAAGCCACGTTTGTGTTTTCACACGCTAAAAAAAAACCCATCCATGACTGTTCGAAGTGTAAAATCTTACACATGCTGTTCTCCATCCTCCCATCCCCTTCTTTTATCTCTCTGTCTTTCCTCTCTTTATAGGGAGCATGTTGAATCGCTTTTTGGTTGACATGACAACAGACAGGCGATGTCGTGCCTCCTGTTCTGATGACATCACTACAGGCGCCAAGCCAATCCCCAAAAAAAACCTATCATCTCCCTTCTCACTATCCCTCTCCCTCTTTCTCTCTCTCTCTCTCTCTCTTTCAGACATATTGATCTGGAATACAAATCACAGATGTGAAGAAGAGATGAGCGAGGCTAAAGGGTGGAGAGAGGGAGATGAAAAGAGGGGAGATGTATGCTGGGAGAGAGGGGAACGAAAGAGGAATAGTTACATTTGGTCCACCACGCCCACTATCTCCCTTCACTCAGCTGAAATGAAGTGTGTGTTCACTCTCATTTCCATACTGGGTGACTTTGGTATAAGCACACACGCGGAATCAATTTTATGCAAGAACAACGTCTGACATGAGGATGTTTTGCATTCTGTGTGTGTTTGTGTGATTGAGAGGCTGAGAGATTTTTTTTTATTTTGTATGTGGCCTGAAAATATATAAATATTAGATGTACGATGTCCTTATACATACACACGGGGGAAGAAAACTCACTGAGAAGATGTATATATTGTGCTCAAGCACACACTCATACAAACTCATAAACAGAACAAGATGAATAGTCCACAGTCATGCTAGCACAGCTCTGCGAGGCCACATGTTGAGCTAAATGGTAAAATTAGCATATTCACATGATCACAATGACAATGCTAACATGCTGTTTACCAGGTCTTTACCAGGCTCTCACTTGATTTAGTGTGTTAGCTTGCTAACATTTGCTAATTAACACTAAACGCAAGCAGCTGAGGGTGATGACAATGTCATCACTTTTGCAGGTATTTGGCTACACGCCAAAGGATCACCAAAGGCAGACTAATATATCTTCAAGGGCCCTTGAAAATCTGTATTAATTGTTAGCTAAAACATACTTGGCAAGATATTTGACTTTAAATCTCTAAACTGTTGGCTTAAGGGTTAGAAGACTTCCACAGTTATTTACATTTCAAATGTATTTGTGCTCATTTTAAACAGTTTTAACATAAACTATCTCTTCACTGGAAAATAACGATCCCTGATCCCTAATCCTAGACAAAATAAGGTAATGTAAGATGTGTGTGTGTGTGTGCTTTGAGTGCCCCATAGTTCACACAACATCATACCAAGCAAATACAGAGCTGGGGGACCAGGGCCCTCGGTCACTATGTCCCATTTAATCTGGGGGAACATAGGACCCTGCAACCATCTGAATGACCCCATTAGGATACATCATCTGGGAACCATGAATTGCTGTAACAGATTTCTTGGCTATTCATCCAACAGTTGTTGAGATATTTCCATCTGAACCGAAGTGGTGGACCAAGCGTCAGCTAACCTAAATAGTTAAACCAGCCATTTAAAACTCTCCTCTTTCTGGATTTGGATTTGACGCAGCTCTGTAGATGGAAACACACACGTGCATGCACACACATATACCGTCAAAGGAGTCCTGTAACAAGCCTGTTTTAGCCATTATGACTCCAGAGTGTGAAAGTGAGTCTGGTCTTTTGGGAAGTGGACTGCTCTATACAGACATATACACACATAAACTCTTTCTCTCCGTCTCTCTACTTGCTCTCACGCACACGCGCACACATAAAGTATGGTCTGTGGGGAAGTGGTCCGTGGAGCACTCACATCAAGACTGGCCTAGATAGATAGGATGGCAGGACACACACACACACATATGCACACCAGCCACTTCTGTTTTACACACATAGCCAGTCAAGGACACTCTCATGGCCTATATAGCTGGGTCATTTCATACCGGATCACTTTACCCTTGTCTTAATAAGAAAAGAGACACGACGAGAAGTGGAAGGAACGAAAACAGGGAAACAAATAAACAAATAGCAAAATTTCAGTTTCAGAGCGTGTAAAAGAAGAAGGAAGGTGGACAGAGTCTCGCCTTATAACCTTAGTTTCATCCTCTCAAATCCAGACCCGGTCACTATGGTAACCACTGATGAAAAGAACAGGACCAAATGCAACAGAAGAACAGACAGACTGGACAGAGCTGTAAAAAATAAGGAAACTGCACAGAACTGCCTGAAGTCAGAAAACATAAATGTCAGTTCCTACATAGATGAATAAACTCACTGTTCTTTGTTTTGTTTTCGTTTTTCAGAGCTCCATGCTTGTCTGCCGCCTGTTGCCATGGATACCAGTTAACGCAGGTGCATCTTAATCAAGGTAATGACAGGTCACATCCATTCGTGACATTTCAAAACCAGAAGGCAGCAGCGACACAGACTTTAAAAGGAGCACTCAATCGATTCACTTGATCAGAAAAACTGTCCACGTATCATGAGGAAAAAGTCTGGTTTACTTGGATTGATATCTGGGTTTTTATCAAGCAGGTGGGATCTTATGCTATTGAGGTGCAACATTGGAGATGTAGGATAGATCAAGTATTGTTTTACTAAATGTTGGGATATTACAGCCTCTGCTGCTTTGATCTAAATCTCCACCAGCCTAATGACCATGCAGCAATAATAATGACGATAATAAATCATTGGAGTAGCCTTTTAAACTTAACATACCTAATGTTGTGTACATTTACTGGCTTATTCAGTGACATAGTGTCCAGTAAGATGAACGAAACGATAAAGCATCAAACAAACAGAGACCCCCGGGGTATGATTATCTCCTCTTCTACATTTTACATGAAAGCTCGACTATAATTGGAAACATCTATGTCTGATCTGAACATAGCATAACAACCAGTGGGATTTCTAAAGCATTACAATATCCCCTGAAATTACATCCACACTGGACGAATCTACACCCCACGATTTATGTCTGTTGCCAGTAATCAGAGCTACAGCATGATGTAGAATGTAGTGTGTCATATTTGTAGTGCAGCTGAAAGTAAAAGTGTGGAGGTTAGTGGAGGTTGGGGTAGTGGATGGAGGTGTAGAGGAGTTTTTGTCCTATCACACACCTGCCTCTGCTCCCCCATCCATACACACCTAGGGGCAGAAAAACACACACAAACAAACAAACACACAGAGCCACATTAGTTTAATCTATCTTGCCTGGGTGCTGTCACACAGCAGGGTGATATTCACAGCACAGTTTATGTTAAGGTGTTTGTGTGTGTGTATAAGCCTATGGCGACAGACCACCTCCTCTATAGTGCAGCTATCCATCCATGACAAACCCACCAGAGGTCTGACTATTGGGACTGAGCGCCTGATAAAAACATGTGACTGCACATCCTTTGTGCTTCAAATCTCACTTCTGGGAGACAACAACAAAATAAATAAATAAAAACGAAGACGTTTGCTTCTACTCTTGCTTGTAAGCAAGGAAACATTTACGGCATAGTTTCTGCAGGCAGCGCAGTGTGCTGCACTCACCCACAGAGAGAGAAAAACATTTTTACATCTGTAAATATGAGCTGCAAAAGAAACACAGCAGAATTTCCTAACCACAACCACCTTACGTACAATCAGGTGCAGCTTGTTGGGAATAAGAGACCTTGTTCCATATTTTCAATTTTATAGAATCTCTCGTACTTTGCTGGAGCATCCAGGCTAAAAATATATCTACTCCTAGTACTGTAACAATCTACTCTTCTTAAAGTAGAATCATTTATATTGCTTCAACTGGAGCAACAGGATACAAACTGTAATCTCCCACTTTCAATTAGCCGCTCGACAGGTGAGTACAGCGTATGTTTAATTAGGACTCATTTCCCTTTAAAGAGACAGGTCAGTTTTTAAGCACATAGACGCACGTTGCCCTTGACATGATGAGGTTGCTTGTGCTCCTGCAGGGAGCCTGAGGGTGAGTAACGCTCCTCCGTCTCTGTACCTTTGTTCCTTCGTGACAGCCATCCCATTCTCGTGAGTGCGATATCTCAGGATCACCTCGAGGGAATTTCTACAAATTTGGCACAACTGCTTGAATGAACTCAAGGATGAAATGATTAGATTTTGGAGTAGCGGGTTGGGAGTGATGAAAAATCAAAGATGCTGTTACTGTGGCCTAGCTAAAGAATTCTTACTAATTATGGCACAGTTTAACACAAATATCTAGGGAAGTGGTGACGTTATCTACTGCCTAGCATCGCAGCAAATTGTGAAAAGATGAATGTCTCATTGTGACCCTCAAAAAGATAAGCAGTATAGACAATGGACAGATGGATGGTATGTCTCATATCTGGGAAAGTGTGGGTCTGTAGCAGAAC
Source organism: Polydactylus sextarius (assembly GCA_016801845.1). Taxonomy (NCBI): domain Eukaryota; kingdom Metazoa; phylum Chordata; class Actinopteri; family Polynemidae; genus Polydactylus; species Polydactylus sextarius. The sequence continues at coordinate 6,411,355 of CM028923.1, forward strand.
AAGCCTGTGCTGTACGGTGAGTGAATGAGATCAGAGCTGCTAATGAGGACAGTGGTTTCATCGTCCCTGCAGTTCACATGATGCAGCCCCAAAAAGCCTGATCACTCAATTGGAACTCAGGGCAAAGCTGCTCTTATGGATGCACTGAGGCTAAGACTTCCTGTCAAGCACGTGTGCGTGCATGTGCATGTGTGCACTATATGTGAGCTATTGACACTTCATGCTTGTGTGCTCAAGTGTAACGTGGGCCAAAGACGGACACGACCTGGCAAGTGGTAGTTAAACTTGTCACCAGGTACAAGAACATGAGAAATACAGTATGTGTAAGAAAACACAGGCAAAGCACCGCGTTCAAATGAAAACTCATTTTAAACTATGATGATTTGATAAAATGGATACGAATCATATAATTAACTCAGGCCACTATGTTCTGAAAAAAGGGAAATTATTAAAAATAACCATAATAATCATTCTGCGTTTATTAGTTACGGTACATTAAAGGCACTAAAAACATATTTACTCAATTAGAGTTTTTACTTTGAGCAAGTCCATAATAAACACAAATGTTTTGCCAATGCTGGAACAGTTTGTGTTTTTTTACATTTTTCTGACCTGGAAGTATACAAAATCTACAACAATTAAGAGGAGACCGTTAATTGATTTTGGTGGTAACGTACAGGTGAAGTGCAATTAAAAAGATTTAACTTACAAAAGCAACAGTATAGTGTCAAATTTTTGGTTGGCAAATTACTGAATGATCACTGTGTTGATTTTTCAGATGTTAAACTGGTTCCAGATGAACCAAAGTGCTTCTCTGTAAAGGGAACATCTGAATAATGAATGTGTAGCCCCTTTTAACCAATTCGACATGCATCAAAGCTTCGTTACTAAAATGACATGCCTCAGGAACTAAGTAGACTCACTCTATGACTATTGTAGACCTTTTTTTTTCATTTCAGGTTAGTTAAGTTTTCCAGCTATTAACATTCAATGTTGCATAACTGATGTGAAACAAGTGTTAAGATGCCAAACTTCCCGTGCAGCTGCAGCGTACACACCCATCGTTTTTTATGTGCAGCTTTTGTGGCAGTAACACCCGTCCTCAATACATGAAAAATCACGTTTCATCAAATTGTACCTCAGCCTCCTGACCTCAAATATTATTAACTATCATTGCTTACTTACACACAGTCATAATGTGACCCTAACCTAGTTTGGTAGCAAAGACTCACAATACTTGAACAAATGACAGAAAAAAAAGTTACCGTTTCACAATAAGAAGATTTTACAAGTGAGATTATATAAATCTATATAACCTATATTTGTTTATCTGACATATTGTTATATGTGTCCACACAGATATATGTGAACACATAACACACATCCCTAACAACCTCTATTGCCAATGCTATGTAGGCTAGCAGCTTAAACAGGGTTATCAATATAGGACACATTAACTGTAGCTCTTACTTCATAAAGAACACTAGATAAGTTGTTCTAAGTGTATAAAGTTGTTAGTTGTCCACTTTGTGTTGTCTGAATTCTCAGCTGGGATTATAAATGGTGTTTTGCATTTTCCTTTTCTATGGCTAAATTTACTGCAAATGATACAGACAGCTACAGTAAATGCGCGGGAGACAGGCTGATGGATTTATAGAGGAACGGAAATGTTGCCTGACTGAATAATAAACCTTCGAATTAACTAATGCTGAATGGTGATGACGAGAGATGGAGGGAGGTGAAAGAAAAAGGTGGGCAAAAGATAAACGACAAAGTAAATTATCTCCAGAGGAAAATGGGTGAAGACAATTTGTGAGCAGAAAAGAAAGAGAGACAGAGAAAGAGGGGAAGAGGGAGCAGACAAGACGGAGGGGAAAATGCATGGCTGGGCATGAATAATATAGACTGCCTGCTACTCTTGTCACTCCTCCTCATCCCTCGGCTTTTCTTGTAGCTTGGGAAATGTACGCATGCACACACGCACACACCGATGTTCATTTGTTTTTGTTTTGTTTTTTTAGTACATGGAAACAGTAGCGTCATATTAATACAACAGAATCTGGATCTGTACAGCCTCTAAACATACTTAGAGCTCTCCTCAGGGAGGTCAGGAGGGTCACATGTGACATGTAAACGACATGTACAACTGAAATATTTAAGAGATTTATACATCCTAGGGATGTAGGCTTGGTTTTGCGACTTACTTGAGCAAAGAAGAAAAACAAATAAACTATCGTAAAATCCTTTGTCCATATTTACACTTTATAGAAAAAAGAAATAAACTCTGGCCAGACCAATACAGCTTGAAACTCACAACAAATACAACACAAGAATTGTGGTTCAAAAAGGCAAATAGTTCAACTTAAATGAATGTGCGCAACAACTGCTAGCAACACTTAACCCAATTGTATTCGTCACTGGTAGTGGAGGCTGATGCCATTTGTCGTGTGACAGGAGTATACAGATCAGGGAATGATACATCAAGACTGTTGGCTGTCCAGAGAAAAAGCAAACTCTTCAAACTAAATATTTGAGACTCCCCACCATTTAGTTTGAAAGGAAAATGTCTTTTGGATGAGAAATGTCTTCAAGATCATCAAGGAAATCAAATTTCCTTTGTATATATCATTTTGAAATGTAGCCTGAAAAACAAAATCCAGGGCAGAAAAAGTGTAAATATTCACTCACTGATGCCCATGATGTGAGCTTGATTATGTGTGCTCATGGGAATGATCAAACTTGACTAAAAATCATCACCTCATAACTTCTTTAGGACTTAAATGTTAATGTGACACAAAAACAGCTGCTTGAATGTAGCTTAGTGTGTATTCACAGAGAGAGAGAGTCTATGCAGTGAAAAAGAAGGAGAAGCGAGTATGAGGTAAAGAAAGTAAGAGGGAGCAGGAGTCTAACAGAGGATGCTACAGGTCTAGAGTCATTATTTCCACTGGTAGCTTCAGCCAGATCAATACAATAGTGTGTGTGTGTGTGTGTGTGTTAGAGAGGTAGGACACTTAAACACATGTCCAAACCGAGCAGAACTGGGACATACACACACACACAGACGGAGGCAGCCAAGCAGGCACAATGCATATGGGCAGGCAGTGAGGTGCAATTGCATACTCCCTCTCTTTTTCACACACACATACACACACACACAAACTTGTCCACGCACGGTGCTGCCGATGTTGGCGTATTGTCCCACAAGAAATGAAGACTGAGGCCCCGATAGCTCTAAGAGCTGAGGACAGCCTCTGGATAGATTTCCAATACGCAACCAGAGGCTTAAGCAAGACAGAGTCACGGATAATCCTTGCTCCTTCTCCTCCTCCTCCTCCTCCTCCTCGTGCTCCTCTGCTTTGCTCTCTATCTCTGCAACCCTCCCTCTGTCTCTACCGCTCACTCATTTCATCCCTTTATCCCTCTTTTCTCTCCACTGGCTGCCTCCATTTGCTCCTCTCTATACCTCTTTTTCCTCCCCAGTCTGCCTTTTTGCCGTGTCCCTCCTTTTCGTCTCCGTTCTCCACTCATCTCTGTTATCTCCTTTAATGCAATCTGTCATTCTGTCCTCTTATTTCCTCTTCGATCCAGCCCCTCCTCTCTTTCTTTACCTCCACACGTCCTTTTTTTATACCTCTGAGATGATGTTTTACGTTAAGAGCAGCTGTTGTTGAGTCACGTCCTCAAGTTAAAACCGTGACACACTCCGAGGCTCTGATATAAACTTCTTTAACACTGATTGGCCTTTAATCGCTCATTACATCCTCCACTGCAGCTGCTGCAACCTTGCTGTGACTAATACATCTTTAAACACATATACTGTAGCTACTTTATTCTAAGCCTATGCATGTAATATACAGTCTCATAAGGCCTTTGATTTTTATTGGCAACCCCTTCAAACATAGCAACACTCTATGTGCAACCTCTCGTCTCAGGGTGTGTCATGTGTGAGCAAGTAAGTTTAATTTCTCTGACTGTACGTCTGGATGACTGTACAGACTTCAAGAGGAAAAACAGTGAGAAAGGTCAACCATAGCCATGCCTTTGTTCTTCAGAGCTTTGTATTCTTATTTCATGAGCCCCTTGTTGCAGTTTTGGGAAAAAAAAGTGGGTATTTTCCAGGCAGGGAGGGTCTGACACAAGACTATACAGTATTGGGTTGCATTATGAGCATAGGAAGGGGTGTGAGCATAAGGTTTTTGCAATTTGACCCACACCGAAGACTAAAACTCAGCATGTCTTGGCTTCTGCTGGACTGATTTGGACTCTGTCATTGAACTTCTGTCAATTCTAGGATAATATTACTTTCAATATTGCTTTCAATATTTTAAAAATGTCATTCAAACCATTACTGTAAAGACATCAGAGTAGGGAAATGAGTCTACATAAAAAAAGACAGATGTGAATTTCAGATGTCTGTAAAAACAAATGTATATCCCACATTGTCTATGATGGGAAGAGCCATTATGGAATAAAGGCCTTTCAAGCAAAGCAGTGTTTTAATTTATCCAGAGACAGTTTGTTTTGCTTAAATACTTGTTTTTAGTAAAGTGGAATTAAAGTACATCTAAATAACTGTTCAACAAATGTTCATTACTAAAACTTCTCTGCCTCTGTGTTGAATTACTGCATCCTCTGTTAAGCCACGAGACATAACAAACACTATCTGTGTGTCTGTTTGTTACTTAAAGACACTGACACAACAGGAATGGACAAGCACACACACACACACACTTCTTTCGTTAAGAAACAAATGCAAGTTCATTTGGCTGCCTTTTGTTTGGCGAGTGGTGAGGGTGCAGGGGGATAATGTCGATCAGAATGGGTTACGTTTGACTGAAACACACTAACAAGCTGGATTCTTTGTCTCTGGATATAAAAAGTCTGTCAGTATTTGTGTTTATTGGCCAAGATGTCAGGCAATGAACAGTGTGTGTATATACACGGCCTGTTCCTTCAAATGAGCCACTGAAGATAATAACATTTGCTACAAGAAAAGATTTGGACTCAGCATTAAGTTATTTTACCTCAGGGTTATTATTTCAGAGCAAGGCTACAACCAGGTTAAATATTGCATCATAACACTAAGACATCGGACATAAAATCAATTCCAGTGGAAAAAAAAGAAGTAGCTCTGCAATGTAAAAAAATACACAGACATGAGTTAGATGATTAGACAGAAATGTCTGTTCTTTATTGTTTTATTTTTTTTTAAAGAGGGGTAAAAAAGCTTTCTTTTGATTTCTACACAATCTGACAAAAGTTATCCAGCAATTTCATCCATTCTTGCAACAAACTGATATTGAGCAACAACTAGATTGAGTAACGGTAGATTGGTGCTTAATTGCCCAGTTTTCCATCTATGTCAGGAATACTGATAGATGACTTTGCTTGCTTTGCTGTTGCTCTGCCCCTGTGGATTCTAATTAAAGCACATTTGAAAAAAAAAAACTTGATTAGCTGTTGGCTTTAATTTGAATAAGGCAACAACTTTACCACCTGCTGTGGGTTCTTTTTTTCTTCTTCAAATCAGATGGATTCCCTCAATAATAATAATTGTCTTTGTCAAGCCTAAAGTCTAATAAGTGGAAGATGATTCATAAGCTTTTTAAAAAAAGTTGCTTGTGTGACCATAGTCGTTCTTCTTTAGTGTTGAAAAAAACGTCATTACCACTCAACAGCGCTACGTGGGAAACCACACATAATGAGAACACATGAGTGGTTGTTGCAACATGTCTTTTGAGGTGACTTCAGTGGAATCATTGAGCGTATCAAGTTAAATCATTAGAGTGAGGTGATTTGGCAGGTGGCCAATACTCCAGGGTAACCATCGGAAACCAATTAATATCAGTAACTGAGGTATCATGCCTCTGGCACATCGCCCACAGGGAGAATCATCTCACTGATTACACTGCTGAAAACTGCTGCTGAAATGAGTGTGTGTGTTTCAAAAACATTTTTCTTTTCTTCGTGAAGTGACGCGAGATGCCACAGTTGTGTCTGTTTTAGGCCTTCATCTCTTTCACTCTTATACAGTATGTAACGACAAGTCTATCTGCACGTTGGGTTGTTGTTTCTGTTTCATTTATGAAAGAAAAAAATGATTATGTAGAAGCAGCATAATTGGTTCACTCAGTGAACATGAGCATTCAGTGCAATCGTGTGGAACATCAACTCTGTTTGAATTACAGAGCAGGCATAAAGATGGAAACTAACTGACAACCGAGACAAAAATCAAATAGCAGCGAAAAATGCTGGTGTTAGGTATCAGGACGTGTGACATTAAGCCTCTGAATGTAAGCTATCATCTGTTCTGTTTGTCTGTGTAGGACTTTTTTTCCTCTGAATCCCTCAAGGAGAATTTTTTCTTTTCCTTTTTCAGCTCCATCAACAGCGAAAAGAGAGGTCAGGGTCAGTCATAGAGCAGTATCTAAGGGGCTGGCAAGGATTCATTGTCTTGGCAAATGCTCAGTCTTGTGTGTTAGAGTTAGACCGAAGTGTTGAAACTTTTAGTCATGGGACAGTCTCTATAATAACGATGCTACACCAGAGTGCTGTCCTCTTTCGTCTGCAGGAAACTGATTAAATGCCTCTAACACCCAACTCCCAAACAGACACTTAATAAATGGAAACAAGGATATCATAAGTCAATTTAATATATGTAATTTGATATGGCTGCTGTGACTTTAACTCTTAGAGTTAGTTATCTTGTACGAACATCAGCTCTTCCAATTGTAGACATTATCCAAATATCTCTCTTTAAGAGAGGCAGGATACGAACAGTGACACCTCAGTGCCAACGTGACTCTTCAAAAGTTGTCACGTAGCTGTCAACAGACCCATGAAAAATGAACTGTCCGTGGTGCTGAAACCACCACCCATGTAGATTCCAGCCTCAGATCGATTCGGTTTAGACTTTTCTTTAATGACAGCGATAAAAACAAAAACGACATTAAAGAAGTAACTGTATCAGATTGAAAAAGTTTATTTCATTAAGTTAATTCACTAAAGTCTAGCTTGTATATATTTAAGTATTTCTAATAAACAAATAGCATAAACACTGCGTCCGCTTGCCTAACATGGCTGTTTTGCACAACGGCTGGGAAAAAAAAAAAGAAAACTTCCTGCAGTAAAATTTGAACTCATGTAAGTTTCAGACTAGATTAAACAACAGTCAGCTACAAGGGGGCAGTGATAAATTGAGACTTGCACTGATAATCTCATACTGAGCTATAGGAATGTTATATTTCACTTTTAAAATGTTTATAAAGTAGCTATATGTGTATTGTCAAGTTTTCAAGCACTTTTCCTGATCTGGCTGAGACACACTGTGACAGGTTATGACTATGACAACTGGTATAATTGATATTATTACTTCTTTGGGCATTTTGGAGAAAAAAATGAGGTTATTTCTGGTGACTAATAGTAGGTGATGGAGTTCTTTGTGGTTGTACTCACACCTGCCCTTTATTGTAGTGTTTAGTTTAACTGGATGAACATGACAGCAGCTCCTGCAGGTAACATCCAACCTGTGATTAGTTGATCATCGGGATCAAACTGTTGTGGTGAATGTGCATCTCTGCGACACGCGCGCAGACACACACGCACGCGCAAGCACATACACATCCAAAACCACCCCTCTCCTCATCCCCTGTTGCTATGGAACCTGTCGCCAAGGCAGAGGTATGTGGTTGTGATGGAAGTGTTGAACGAAAGGCGAGGACGACGACGACAACGATGATGATGATTGTGGTGGTGATGATGGTGATAATAGTGATCGGATAAATAGCCCCCCTCTCTGAATTACAAGGTCCGAAGTGTCCGTTGAGCGAAAAAGCATCGCTGGAGCTTTTTGCTCTCTGCAACGTGGGTGGAAGGAGCGACGCGTAATACTGCGCAATGCAAACAGACCCTTTCCTCTCCGTAAACCAGACCAGACCGCAGCAGCTCAGATCTCAATTAACCCTCCGCATGTGTTGCCCTATTTTAAGCACTTAAAAAAAAAAAGTGATCACGTTGAACTTCGATTGTGTCTTGTGCAAAACGACCCACTGTCATCCACCTCCCTCCCCCCGAAATAGTACATCATCAAACCCAATTCTCAGCAGACAAATAAGTCCTGCAGGCCCTCCTACTGCCACCTGTCACCTCTATGCGATTTCTCACTCTCGCTGCTGTTGAGGACCCTGCGGACACGAAAACTTGGATTCGGATTCAAACGTGATACATTCGACTATTGATTACAAAAGAAGTTAGGATCAATATTAGTGGGTGGGTAGTTGCTCAATTTCCTGCTCCTTAGCGACCACTGTGTGTTTGTTCCTGACAAAAAGCCAACAACATAAAGGCAACATGAGCAGTTTAGTTTATTCCCTAAACGAAAAGCCTAAGGGAGAAGAAGATCTGCCAAATCATTTGTGCACGCATGTTTTTTTTTTTTTTCTTTTCATTTCGTGCCTCAAGCTATAGTGTTCCCCACCTGCAACTGCCAGTTGGCTGCATATGACCACTGCCCACCTATATTATAGCCTACCACAGTTTTATTATGGACAGGGCCTGCCAAACCTCACACAGCGAACAAGTGTGGACGGAACCAAGGCCTCATCCTTTCTGTGCCCGCGCGGCTACCTGCAGCCTTGTTGCGCGATTATGGCACAAGTTCACTTTGGTGCACAAACTGCACATCGAGGGGGTTGCAGTCAAATAAACAAACTGCACACAGAAGGGGAAAGTGGAGGAAAGAAGAGCTGCATCTGTCCATCTGTTGAACGGAAGGAGTGAGCTAACACCCCTTACCTCCCTCCCCCCTCCTCCCCTTCCTCCTCTTTCTCTCCACCTCCTCCTCCTCTTTTCCCATCCCATCCCCATTTCTAGATCATCATACCTCTGTTACTCCCTCCTTACCCTCCCCTCCCACCTTCCCTCTCTTTCTCTCTCTCTCAAATCCCTCTCTCTTTCTCATGCAGTTACAAGATGTTTGTCAGTTATAATAAAATGTTAAAAAAAAAAAAAAAAAAGACACCACATAGCCTACCTTGATGGTTTTCAAGGGTGTCCTCCGGGATGTACATGTTTTTGCTTTCATTTACCATAAATGTAGTCCGGCGTTATCCCTATAGGTGAACGGAAGGGAGAGAGAGAGAGAAATGGGGGAGAAAAAAGCTGGAGGGGAGGAGGAAAAAATAACAAGAGGGGGGAAAAGCCCCCCAAAAATAAAGAAATTAAAAAAGGGGGAGAAGAAAGAACTGTCTGGCACGGACAGTTTTTGGGTATTCCGTTTTTTTTATTTATTTATGGGGAGGGTTTCTTCGGATGGAGTGAATATTACCTAATCCCCATGATGGAGGTGAAGGCGAGAAAAAAGAGGGAGCTTTTGGCGGAACCGGTTGGGAAAACGCACCGGTGCATCCCTCGGTACATCCGGGCCCTAGGCGAGAAACATGAGACCAGTACCACGTTCAATTCAATTCACACCTCGCGTTTTCTCTCTCTCTCTCTCTCCTTCTGTCTCCCCTCTCTCCTGTCGTGTGTTTCAAAAAAAAAAAGGGAAAAAAAGATTTCAAAAAGGTTATAAAGCACGGGCGCTGTCAGTGACGGTCGCAATGGAAGTGCGCAAAAGACGCATTCGTGCGCATCTTCAGCAGCTTGTCAAAATGTGAGAAGATGAAGAAGAGTAGGTGGAGGTGGTGGAGGAAGAGAAGGAGGAGGAGGAGGAAGAGAAGAGGAGAACATTTAGGAAATAAGAAGAGTGTAAATATTCCATCACGGGTAGCACGGGGTTAAATCTCCCAATAGGCTGTCGGTTATTCCACGTATCTATAGAGTCCCCCCAAAAAACAGAAGCCAGGCCGTCCGGTCTCATCCGGAGACGGGTCTCTCTGTCCTGATCCAGTCCATGATGGTCCTGTGTCTGTCAGTCAGTGTGCGCGCCTGTCTGTCTGTCTGCCTGCTTGCCTGCCTGCCTGTCTGTCTGCTTGTGTCTCACTGATCGGGAGTTAGAGCTCTGTCTTCTCTCTGCCTCTGCTGCCCCTGCAGCTCAGCTCTGCAGTGATACTGAGAGAGAGAGAGAGAGAGAGAGAGAGAGAGGGGAGAGGGAGAGGAGGGGGGTAGCCCCCCCTCCTCGTGCATGTAGACGCTTTGACTGTTTCCAGATGTGTGTGTGTGTGTGTGTGTGTGTGTGTGTGTGTGTGTGTGAGAGAGAGAGAGAGAGAGAGAGAGGAAGAGAGTTTGCCAGAGAGAAATGAGGAGGGAGGGAGACTGTATAGGCAGTGGAGAACCAGCGGCTGGTATCCAGATGATGATGATGATGGTTATGATGAAGCCCAAGAAGATGATGTTGATGAAGTTTGTGTGTGTGTGTGTGTGTGTGTGTGTGTGTGTGTGTGTGTGTGTGTGAAGATCTTAAACGGAACAGAGGGCCAGATAAAAGACATAAAAAGAGAAGAGAGGTGGCCAAAACTAGTGCATGCTATACACAGTCAAGAAGATAGAGAGCAAGAAGAAATAGTGTGTGCCTCTCTCTCACTCGCTCTCTCTCTCAGTGTGTATGTATGTGTGTGTGTGTGTGTGTGTGTGTGTGTGTGTGTGTGTGTGTGTGTGTGTGTGTGTGTGTGTGTGTGTGTGTGTGGTGGAAGGAGCCTAATAGGAGGATGATCCATAGCAGGCTCAAGTCTTTCATATGCTCTGATTTCTGCAGGAAGAAACAGAAACAGAGATCGGGGATGTTGTAGCCTACCTACATCTGATTTACACGTAGTTCCTACACATCTGGACTGCTTCAGCCTTCTTCTTTTCTTTGGACAAAGCTGTGTTTACACACACACTAAATATCTGGTTTTTCAGCTCTTTTATGACTCAAGGTCTGATCTTTTTGTGGCTCTCTCAAACAGGGAGAACACATAAGGAAGCAGTTTTTTTTTTTTTTTTTTGGATATTGGATGCTGTGTAAATACAGACTCAAATATGATATAGTAGACTGACTCAGGAAGGTCAGTGCTCAAATACTGAACCTTTTTATCTAGAGGACAATAAAAAAACGATATTTAGAATTCAATTATGTTTTTTCCCCCTGTCCCCTCAGGACAGTGAAGTATGTTTCGACATTGTTCTCCATGGCCAGAAACAAATTTGTTCTGGGCCCTAAAGCACACAAAGTCATTTTCTGGAGACAAGTAGGTAACACAACAATGAAATGAAGCTCATTTAGGAGTAAAATGTCAAACAAAGTCAGCAACATCAGCTCTTAACTAAATAGCTCTGGACTAGGCTTTGATGACATTGAGTCAGCTTGGCTCCATAGCTCCTACTGAGGCTTTTTGGATGGAGCTGCTTGCGCAAATATCATGTCGGGTTTTAAATTGAGCTGTTTTCCTAAAAGCTCTCCACAGGCAGCTTGATATGAAAGATAAAAAAGAAAGAATAATTTTTTCCATCATCCACTCAGAAGACTGTTGACTTTATTTTGAAAAGCACATTATTTTTTTTCTCCGTCTTTTTATGGATGTGCTCACAAAATACAAGTTCTGTCCCAAAGAGACGAGTTCAACATGTCAAATGAATAAGAAAAAGATATGTCAATGCTTCACAGCACAGATTAACCGAACTGGATAATACATCAGGATATATTGAAGGTATGGAGCAGCATTTCCAGAGTTTAATTATGGCACTGGCCATCCCATGTAATTGTCTTTGACACTGAATACAAACTTCACAATGTGCAGGCCTCATGTCAATCTCACTGCAGGCTATAATCAGGAGGTGAATCTGATGACTCAACCTCGCCTGTATTCATTTGTTCAGTGCCATAGTGCAAAATCACCACCCACTATCCTGTAATAGAATAAAGCTTTTTGTCTACATGTGTCACTGTAGACATAGTAAAGACAGGGAGACAGCTGAGAAGTGATTCGATTGATGACATTTGACAGACGCTTTGTCTTCTTCTGAACAATAGTGTTTTGTGATGCAGATGTTATATTAATATATTGTATATTTGGAGGGAAATTAAGGATTGCTGAATGAATGGAAACATTCCCAAAGCTTCTGTTGCACATGCTTAAGGAAAGGTACTGAGATATGACCATGTAATACATTATCAGATTGTTACTACTGATGCATTGACTCAAAAGTAGAACTTTGTTATTAATTTAACTATTATACTGTAGTTTAGACCAGTGGTTTTCCTAACCCATGCTAAATCTTTGGGTTTAATGGGGTTGAAAAGAAGAAAAATTAAGGGTCTGCTGGGAAAAATGTCTTTTTTAATTTTCTCTATTATTAGCTTTTTGTGAAAAGTTGGATAATTTAACCACATTGTGCCCAAAAGAGTTATTTATAAGAAATCATCAGGGGAAATCCCTTCTTGGTTTGAACAGCTAATAACATATACACATCAGAAACATGACAGGGGGATCAAAGAAGACATTGCTTTTTTGAAAGGAGGACATAAGTTATAAAGGCTGGGAACCAGTTTGATCTTCAGTATTACATTATATTCTACGGGGCTGTCAGAAGTAACTTGTAAAAAAGACAAAACCTTTCTCTGAAATTCTCTGAAAAGCAGAATTAAGTATTTTGCTGGTGCAATCCTCACAGCTTAGTCAGCCTTGTGATTGTTGGTAATGGTGGTGGTGAGACAGATACAGTGAAATACAGTGAAATACAGTGAATGACATAATGGCTGCCCAGTTTTACCCTTTGTGTTCTTTGCTAAACCAGCCTCTGTTTAATTACACTGGCTAGTAAAGAGAACGTTAGACGGAAGAGAGGACTGAGGGAAGGAAGAGCGGATGGAGGGCAGGTCGTGGGAACAGACACTTGTGCCCAGGGGACACACAAAAGCACAGAGACACATACACAAATGTCCTCTGTAATCCAGCCCGCGCATGCAGTATCAATTCTATTTATGAATGTTCTATATTTGTAGTTCTCAACCCCTTTGTGTGTGCGTATGAGTGTGTGTGTGACTAAAGCGAAGTTGGTCTCTGGGAAGATCTGAACAGAGAAATACTCAAACTTGGTATCCCATGTGGGAAAGCAACAATCTGCTGGTCAGTCAAAGGGGAATCCCCTTATTAACAGAGGGAGCTACTTAATTCAGCTGAACAATGGGGTATTTAGATTTAGACTCTCATGTATTTACTGCTGTTGTCAACTGAAATTAGCATCTGATAATTTGCTGTTTTATATGAATATTACACTTTTTATTGTCTATTCTGTAGTTAAATCAAGACACACTGAAACCCTGCTTTTACAAAGTTAATTCTGATCTTTTTGAGATTTACATGCACATGCACTTTCTTTCTTGCCCCAAAAATTCATAGAAAATTTCATCCAAAGCTAAGTAACTGCATGCTGATAAAAAGGTATTACAGTACAAAATCTCCTTTATGCTTTCAAATATTCTGAAAAATTGGCCTTTTCCAAAATTATTTGGAGACAGTGGGAAGACGAGATAGACTGGGCAGAGGGAACTAAAGGTCTTATGATTTCTGAGATGATAAGATTATTATCAAAGACATAAAGAGAGTAAATAGTGTGTAGATCTGCAAAATCCAAGATAGCACAGTTCATTTATTCTACTGTGTGAAAATGCAAATGACAACAGCCATCCTCACTAACAGTACCTACCCTCCTGCTGCCCAGTGGCTACATCCCACCACTCCTTTTCCCACGAGCCAATCACCAGTTTGTCTTAGTCCATCCCCACCAATAAGAATCAAGTACTCAATCTTGACTGAATAGTTATTGACTGTATTGACCTGCTGATGGATAACTCATTAGTCTCATCATTGACAAACACACACCTTTTGACAAACAGATAGATACCACTTTGACAAATAGACACATATACCTCACACCACACAGACAGCCGACACCACTGCCGTAAGAAGGTAATAGACATTCTTGTCAAGGGACAAATGAGAACCATTCTGAATCACAAAGTAGCTATTTTCACAGATGAGGGGCAGACGTGTCACAGTCTGACCTGGTAGTGCTTCATTCATATTTTATAGGAGAAGCTGGACAGTGGTGGCAGTGACACTTCCACTGTAAAGCATTTAAAGCAGCTGTTTTCCTTCAGTATTACCTAAACTGTGTGAGTGAGCAGTTGGATGTTCATCGTTTCTCTCAAGGACACTGTCATGGCTGTTGATGGATGGATGGAGATCAGCTGTTGTACATCTCTAACTTTTGACAGTATAAACCACTGGTTACAGCGCACTGCAGAACACTGGAAGAATGGAAACTTACAAGAAGAGATGGCACTACCCCCTGAATATGGAGATGTGCTATCAGGTGATCCAACTGATATTGTACCATAAAGCTGTTATAGATTTCAAGAACTGACAATCCTGTCCCTTTCCTGTATCAGTTACTGTTTTGTCCTTGAGTGTTTTCCCAACAGGAAGGATATGTCTCATTTCTGAACCTGAAAGCTGTTGGATAACATACAGTATCCAATATAATCCACTGAAACAGAATGAACATATGCACAAGAGAAAGAAGATACAGCACACAGTGTGAAAACACACAGGGCAGCAGCATCACTGAAGGTGAAAATAAAACACGTCTTAAGCAGAAAATTGAAAGTTTCAACCACTGAACATTCAGGAAATGTGGCCTAGATAACTGCTCCATTGTAAACTTTGCCCTGTGCTCAAAATTACTTTAAGTTGGCCCATGAACAAGGTACTAAACACGTTGTAAAGTAAATGTTTCCTTTGCTTGCGTGTCTGCATCTTTAGCACTCATTTACAAATAAGTGGAAAACAACTTGCCGTGACTCAGTACAAATAAAAACATATTGTTTTTTTGTTTTACATATGCCAGATGACAGAAGAGTTTCCACAGAAATAAACAGAGAAAGAATCCTGAAATTTATATGATTCAGTAGTTCCTCTTTGCAGTTGGTAGCATGCATTACATAGAGTAACTTCTTTTTTCCTAGGCCTTCCATTCCCATTAAGACAAGACTACTGAACTGAAGGGAACTTACAAACAAACACTCATGCATTCTTGCTTGGCTTTTAGATTAACTCCAGCTCCTGCAGACGGGAAGAAGAGGGATGCTTGTGGTTTCTCCATTATCTAACCCTTTAATGCCCCCTAGTGCATTTGAAGGGAAATATAAGTGTGAATTCAGACATCATTTACAAGGTACTGATCAGTGCAGTGATGAAAGACATGACAGAAAAACAGCAGATACTTACTAGTGTGGAGAGGAATGAAAGGGACATAAACAATGTAGTGGAACAGAATAGAAAACATAACAGAAATACAATTGTGCTATTTTTTAATAAAGTACGAATGTAGACCGAATTATATACGGATATGTTTGTACATTGTTTTGTCATTTTTTTTTAAATATTTTTTTCAATAAATAATATTCAAAATACAAGCGGAAGAGAGCGGAATTTCGATTTGTTCGATTTTTCGTTTGTTCGATTGATAAGACTGGAATCTTCGACTCTCCGGTTCGACTACTCATGCCTGATTGTTTACAATCTCTTGGGCTAAATATGGCCGTGTACAAACTCAGCCATGGCAGTTAGACGTCGTTAACTCTTAAACTTTTTAATTGTACAAGTTTTAAATCGCAGGACAGATTTGCGTGCAAGTGCCGATTTAACTGTGCTTTTCTTTTGACGCTGGTTTAGTTTTTAATCTCATCCTTCTGTGACTCGTTAGCCGCTGAAGCTAAGTATCAAGCTAACTTTTCCATAGGGAACAATGACAGCGACTTCTGCTGGTAGCGGCGGCTCTCTTGCCGCTAAAGGACTGGACATAAGTCTCGCAGCTTTGCAACGACAAGACCCGTATATTAACAACATCGTGGACGTCGCCAGTCAGGTCGCCCTGTACACTTACAACAACAGGGCGAATGAGTGGGTAAGCCTGAACTTTGGTTACGGGTGTCATGCTAACTTAGCTTAGCTTTGTTATCCTTCCCGGTAGGCGCGCTTTGACACTGGCACAGATTTACCACAACTGAAGTTGTAGCAGTAAATTAAGTCAAAAACTAATAAAAAACACAGAAAACTGGGGTTGTTTATGGTGTAATAAGATATTGTTTAAAAACGTAGAAACGTTAAATTTCGGTTTCATTTGACAACACAAGATAACAGCGTATTTTTTAAAGTACAAATATCGACATTCACCCTTCATGCTGCCAAAGTTTCCACAATTTAAGTCATGAAGAAGGATTTCATATAGATGTTTTGTTTTCTGCATAGTTTGTAGTATGAGATCAATCATTTAGCCAGTCTGTTTGGTCAGTCTATACACTCTGACATGTTTTATCTTAAAGTACATTCATATAAGTGAGTCTACGTAGTAAATATTAATCTGATTTTTTTTTCCTTGTGTTTTTTCAGGAGAAAACCGAGGTAGAGGGAACCCTCTTTATCTATACAAGGTATGAGTCTGATGTCGTGTATTGTTGTGATTTCTTGTATTAAATTGTACTTAACCACCTGGAAAAGTTCTAAACTTTTTAACATGACAAACTTGATAATGAACTCTGGTCGATTATAGTTTAGGCAGTAATAGATTTATAAAGTGGGTATAACTAAGTTACACAGGTTTAGTATGTCATTTTTACTATATTGTTTGAAACTTAGAATTAGTAATTGCACCTTAAGCTAATTTAATATCCAGATTTTATTAAATACACTGTATCATATCTGTTATTATAGTCGGCAGTGACTGAAGTTAAAATCAATTCTTCATGTGTATGTCTTATGTGTATTTCAGATTGGCATCGCCCAGACATGGCTTCACCATAATGAACAGACTCAGCATGGAGAACCTGACTGAGCCAATCACCAAAGACCTGGACTTCCAGCTGCAGGATCCCTTCCTGCTGTACCGCAATGCACGCTGTAAGGGGAAAAAGACACACACACACACACACATGGACACACCTCTGTTTGTATGTCTGTCTGTTAATTATCAACGATGTGTGACACAGTTTGTTCTAAACACCTGTTGAATGTAGTGTTTATGTACTGGCACCTTTAGTGTAGTTTTACAACCCCTGCTATTTCTTTTAGTGTGATGTTCATCAGACTGTGTCATAATTATCAGTGCCAGAGTCATATATCTTAGCTGACAGCTTTATTGCGCAGTCACTTTAAGTACAGCTCACGCCAACTGCAAGAGAAAGTCTCGAGATGGTAAATAAGTCAGGATAAGTACATTTGATGTAATGCGATCACGTCACACATAAAATTACAGGCGTTTTTATTGATATGGTGGATAAAAGATTTGATTGAGTGACCAAAATGGACAGCATCCACTTCATTTTACTTGCCATTAGTAGTTCCATATAAGGAGCCAGAGGTATTCTGGTGGATTCTATCAGCCTGACTCTCTCCCAGACATGTATCTGGCTTACACACACACACACACACACACACACACAAAACATGCTGCACAGTGTGCCTGTGGGACAACAGCCTGACAGCACTACAAATCCAGCCAACAGAGATTAGATACACCACAACAGTCACTGATAATCTAAACACACATACACACACACACTCACCCAGGAATTGCTGACACATACAGACCTCCCTCCCTCTCTGGTCTCACAGTCTCCATCAGGCTCAGTGAGAGGCAGGTGGAATGCGATGTTTAGATACCACTGGGTTCCTTTTCGCCTACTTTGATCCCTTTACTGTAATTCTTCATCACTCTTACTGACACTTATACAGCATAGCCTGTATAAAACCTCCTGAAGGCTCAGTGAAATAACACGTATTGAATAAACTTTCCTCAATGACGTATTTTTGTGTCACTGTTCTGGCCTGATGTGGTCAGAGTATCGGTATTAGGGAATAAATTATTGCAAGTGAACAGCTAAATTACTAGTCCCGTAAAGGAAAGAAATTTAAAAACGTTTAAAGCCAGTAATCACAACTGAGTTGATTAGTATTTTAACCGATAAAAAGAAAATGTGGGCTCATGTTGCGCGAGCTTAAGACTGGGCAGCTACATAGCGAAACTAATAGTCAGTGGCTCCAGTTAACTTTGATTAGGCGGATGATAAAACACCCAAAAAGGAGAGATGCAGCGTTTGACTTACAAAGTAAATGTACATAACCAGAAAAACAACACTTTAGGTGGTCTAAGAGACATCAAAATATGTAAGGATTCTCAAGCAGAGCAGTCGTAAGCTAGTATTTACTAAATATGTTGACCTAATGATGATCTCTTCCCGAAAACTGCAGGGACAAGAATGCATCTGAACTGTGAATAGATGTGATACATGGAATAACATCTGATGCATCTAATACCATAGGCCCCGGGCTGTTGGTAACGCTGCCAGTCCCACTGTGTCATGACCTCTGTGTGGAGGGGTCGTGGAATCTTATCATTACACAAACAAGTAGCTCTCAGTGCTGCCGTAACTTCCTGGAATGGCAGTTGGCACAAAGTGGCACCCTAGACTAAAAATAAACTGTTATACCGTTAAACAGGGCAAGATATGAGAAATTTAGCATGAGTAAGTCATTTCCGTTTCACAGGAACCGATAGGAGGCTTTTTACATTCCTTCTTATAAGCATCTGCAATCACTAGTATTGTTTTGGTTGCCCCATTATCTTCACAGGGACTTGATCCCCTGACCTTGGCGCCTATTTACTGCCTTGATTTCTTTTGGCTATGACCACTGAATGTGTCTGATCCACTAGATTTTTATCTAGGTCCCAAATCATGGACATATTCCTGAGCGTTAAAGTTACAGTACTATCAGTACTGTACATTATCCAACGTGTATTGTAAATTGACATTTTTATCTGTGCCCTATAGCTATATAGCGCATTTTACCTGAAGTTAATAACACATGATCTATTATTTTTACACCCCTGTACTCCAGATAGCAGTCAAATAATATATTAATCATCTTATCTTCAAAGTAATTGACAACTAATTTAATGAAGGATTCATTTTATCAGCATATTTTTAAGTAAATGCTGAACATTAACCAGCTCCAACTTCTTGA
Organism: Polydactylus sextarius; assembly: GCA_016801845.1. Lineage (NCBI taxonomy): Eukaryota > Metazoa > Chordata > Actinopteri > Polynemidae > Polydactylus > Polydactylus sextarius. The sequence goes on from CM028923.1 coordinate 6,430,362, forward strand.
CTGATAATCTCCTGTTTAAAGAAGCATATTTTAAATGAAATCAAGTAATTTTAAAAATGTTTTGGGCTTAAGAAAACTGTGAAAAACTCTGAATTTTCCCACAATTTTCTTACATCTTAGACGTGGAGCAGAAGATATATTGATCCTGGAAAAAATCATCGGTCCCACTCCTGATATGTTTATTTATCAACACTTCTATTTAACACTGATGTGAATCTAATATGTCTGATATATGATATATACTGCAGCACTCAAACCAACTGCACTGGATTTGGCCAACACAAGCACTCCAATAAACATTCCAGTAGTGTTCTGTGCATCAGGTGTTTGCAGAGTCTTACCTCCAGGTCGAACATACGTGTATCCCAGGTCTTTCTCTGACACCAACAAGCCTCTAAATCTGACCTCTGGTTCCTCTTCCAGTCTCTCATGTTTAGGTTTCCTATGAAACAGGCCTCTCAGCATGGCTGCGCTGGTCTCTCAGTAGCCGAACAGTAATTGTCTTGTTGATCCACTTGAACTCCTGTTGCAGCTCTAGTAATTCCTTATCTTGAAAAAGGTACAATAAAGGTTCTTCTTCTTCAGTAGGAAAGGTAATGATAGTACACCGCTGTTGTAGGCAGCACTGTGTACAAGGTGCTTTAGTTAGGTCAGGTAAGGCACATACAGCAGTCACAGCAGTAATGACTATGTCTCACTCTGTACAATTTGAAAGTGGGGGAAGGTACAAGGTGTAGCAGTACAAAAACGTCAGTAATACTAAGTTAAATAGTAGCTGTAAATCTCAATATTTATTCCTCTTCCAATGTCATGAATTCCATTCCTACTAACAAAGGAAGTTATGTTTCGTCTCAGGCAACAATTATTCCAGGCATGGATGTTCGTAACTTTAAAAGCACCTACCCCTGACAAACGTCCAACAAACTAAATACTGACTAAAAGAATATCAGCACTGTTCATCACGACTGCTGCACAGAGCTCTCTACAAAAACAATCGTACACTGCAGTAAAAGCACACCTAATCCATCTTGGACAACAGTACGGCTTACAAATATGACTGGATTGCTCAGCAGAAACATAAAAAGTATTTTTTGAGTTGTCCCTCTAGTGCAGTTTGGGTTACAGCCAAACACAGTCAATGTACTTTCAAAACATATTTAAACCTGGAAACTGTTGTGTCCCTGTGCAAGACTAACAAATCATATAAATTAGAGACGATTAAAAATGTCTTCTTTACTAAAGCAAAGTCCCAAAAGTGTAGTTGGGATGAACAATGACAAGTAGGAGTGCTGCTGCCCAGACTTTTTTTTTTACAAAAATCTCAAATGAAGTCTTACTAAAAATGAAAAATGTCCTTTTATTCTTCCAAGTTCTGCTGGAGTCCTGTCAGAGAGTTCCTGTAGGTCTGCAGCAGAAAACACGTGTGCGCCAGCGTTCACTGTTTGGCTGGTTTGGCGTATTCACAGAGGGATTGAACGGACCACACAGCTTATATCCTGGATCACTCGCAGACTTCAGCAGAGTGATTAACTCCCAAAGTTTCCAATGCTTCCTGTTAACACTCTAAATGGATGTCTCTATAGTCAGAATTGAAATCCCTCAGTTAGCGACCCCTCCAAGCAGCCGTCCCTGACTCTGGTTGTCCTGCTGTGATAGTTATTCATCCATGTGATGTTGCAGTAGAGTTCCCATCTAATCCACTCCTTCGCTCATACGACGTAGATGTCGCTCTGCCTTTCTTCCTCTCACTCCTTGTCTCCAGTGTTGTTGATTGCAGCCCCCTTTTTCACTTTTTCTGTCTCTCTAACATTCACTCTGAGAACTTAACCTTATGGCCAGGGCCACTTCTTTGTTGGTGCTGCTCGTTTTAGTCCTCCTCCCACTCTATGTTTCTCACTCTCTCTCTGTCTGTCTCTCTCTCTCTCGGTTTTCTTTCTTGTGTGATAGAACTCTTTTAGACACACCTTTCAAGCCCCTTTTTTTATTGTTTCCTGTCTCTGTTTTTTGCCGTCGTTTTGTCTCTGTGGTGTCTAAAATGTTTAAAAAGTTTCCGGCCGTGTGTCTTTCCATCAGTTTACTTCAGTCAATTGACAAAGTTCAGTGTAAGTCCCCTGACAGCTAAAGAGCTCGACAACTATGTTTTTCTTTTGATGGACCAGTTGATAATCTCCTCTCTAACACACCTCACTTCTCTCTGCTTCACATCTGACTTTCTCCTTTTTTCTTTATTTGTCACAATTTTCCAGCTCTCTGACTTAAACTGTGTGCGTCTCTGTCTCTGTCAAACAGTCTCATCCCCAGTGAGCACTAAGTGGCTCTGGCCCCACCAGTCTCCCACTGCAGTTACTTATTTGGTACTGGGCTGATTTTTCCCAGGCTCAACTGAACCCTGTGTGTGAGTGTTTGTATGTATGTGCCTCTGCCTCTCCCTCTTTGTCTGTTCCCCTCATCACGCTGACCTCAGTGGCTCGTCCAACCTCCTCTGTAGCTCAGTGTGCGTATATTTTTGCATACATCTGTCTGGGTAGAAATGTGTGTGTGTCTTTGATCTTTGATAGGACTACGAGGGTAACATTTTTCACCACATAGCGCAGACCTCACTTGTTTCTGCTTCTCCAGCTCATTTCCTTTTGACTTTAGAAAGTCTTCAACACTTTTAAATAGACCTTATCTTTTCTTGAGTCCAGTTCAGGAAGTAAGTGTAAGTGTGTGTTGAGGTGTTACATGACTTCTCGCTCTCCTATTTAAGGTTGACTGAAAGTGTGTCTGTAGCCCCCGGTGCCAGTCTGTTACCTGGAATTTGACTGCAAATACTTGCTAAGAATTGCACAATTGTTTGTTTTTTTGTTTTTTTTGTTTGTTTTTTTTTTTTGTTTTTTTTTTTTTATCAAATACTTGTTTTTCTATAAAGATGAATTTGACTTTAGACTTTAATTCACAAGGAAAAGTTTGAAAAATTTTATAAGAAAATGAAATTAAAATGGGGTTACTGTGAAAACATGTTTATATTGAGGTTATAATAAGGTATTGTAATATGACAGTAGATTAAGTGTTGATAAATGAAAGCAGTTCAACCATTGGAGGATCTGAACCTCTGTTTTTTATTTCCTGCCACTGAATGTTGTTGCTGGGCAAAGTGGTATAAACGTCTCCTCACTGACCTGAATCAGATAATTATGTAACAACACCAGTTGCTTCAATATGCTTGTAGGAGCAAGTACAAATGGAAATATTGAAATGAGTCACAGTGTCATGTAATGCAGCCTGCTTACTTACTGCTGTGTAATCCAGTGACAAATGTGTGTTTGTGTTGCCTTTTTCCTCCCTGGTTGACCATGTGTATGCAGTTCAGGAGACTCCTGGGGCCCATGTTTCACTGTGTAATGACGCTGCTACTTTGTGTTCCCATTGGCCTGGATGGGAAATGACTTATTTCAAAGTCTGGATTTAGACCCAGCAGGACTAATAATAAAATGTTAACATCCCTATCAAGCCGGTACTGATATCATAACAGTAGAACTGTGCCACAGCATGTCTGTGCATTCATTTGATTAAAGGGTATGGCAGCTCTGTCGGCTCATTTTGTTGTCTGCTGACCTATAAAGCAGGTACATCTCTGTGCCGAACAGACAGTGACATTATTTCACCGGCTAACTTGATTTTTAGCATCGACTGGGTCATGACTGAAAGCCGTGACATTTAGTTTCATGTTTATTTATGTAAGATGTTTAGAAGTTCAATTCTGTCTCTGTTTTGGCTTCCCAACCCCACGCTGTGTCTCTCCTCCTTCCCTGCCAGTGGTTATCCATGGGATTTGGTTCTATGATAAGGAGGATTGTCAACGCATTGCCCAGAGGATGAAGATGTAAGTGCTTTTAACAAGACTATAAGACAAATAACAATGAGTAATTGGGTTTTTTTCCAGCAGCAGAAGTTTGTTCCATATTTCAGTCAGCACATGACTGACTACATGTGTATATCTGGGTTTAGAGCCAACGTTAAAAGTTTCAGCTAATAAATGACAGTAATATGTTTGCATGCTTTAGGCTCTACTGGTGACAGAGTAAATTTGTCTTACTTTGGCTCAAACACTTTGTAGGTGTAAAGATAAAATAGTCTCATTCTGAAATGTATTGCATTTCACTACAGTTACTTCAACATGTATGTTTATGGTCTTCCTTGTGCAGTCTGACCCAACAGGAGCAGGTCCTGGCTCAGTCTCAGGGTGGTTGGCTGTCCCCAGCAGCAGCAGCAGCAGCAGCAGGAGGAGGAGGATTAGTTGGGGTTGGAGGAGGAGGTGTGGGGGGAGGGGGAGGAGGCGGCAGTGGTGTCATCAGAGGAGGATGTGAAGGGAAGGCAGTAGACATCATCCAAATGTTGACCAAAGCACGCACAGAGTACAACAAGGTAGGACAGACAAGTAGCCTGCTAATATCATCAAAAAGCTAATTTAAGGTTCTGTACATGTGACTTAGACACTATTACAAAAAGGTAGATTAATGATAGAATAAAAGGCAGAAACAAATCGAAACTAATTGGTCTGGTGGATTATAACCACATCAATGACTGCATGTGTCTGACAGAGACTATGACAAATGGAATAGTCCACAATCAGATTTAGGATATGGATATATATTTACCCTGTATCTAATTCTCTTCAGGAGAAGTCTACTTCAGAGCCAAAGGAGATTGGTGGCAGCAGTGTTCTGTATGGAAACCCCAACCTGATTAAACCAATACCGGTTAAACCAAACACTCAGGTACATTGCTACCTCTGTCTTCTTTTTCTTTAGCAAATTAAAGATAGAATAAGTAAATTTGCTTCGAAATCATTTCATGTTACCAGTTTATCTTGTTCTGTTTTTTTTCTCATGCTTTCCACTCATCATTTCTTTTGTTTCCCTCAGGACAGTGAAAGCGCTGAACCTAAACCTCTGTCTCTGGCCACTCTGTTTGGCTCTCAGCCTCACAACTCACCCAAACCTGACCCCATCTCCCCTGTGGCTGTGATGGGCTCATCAGCAGGGAAAGTTGCTCGTCCTCCTGTAGCTCGCACACTGACCTACGAGGAAACGTTAAACGTTGGTAGAATTGTGGCGTCTAAGGGAGGAAATGCCACCATGACTGGGTGTTCAGATGGAGGCATCATGGCTGTGGTCCGGGAGGATGGGGGAAATGTGGTGGCGGGCTTGCTGCCAAATCCCAACGCTGTGCATCATCATCATCATCAGCAACAGCAGCAGCAACAACAACAACACTGCCCAGCCATCCAGAAGCTAATGCAGGGACAGAGAGGGGTTGGAGTGGTGCTTCAGACTGTGTCTGAGTCTCCTGAGAACAGGTTGTGCGACAACGGGGTTCCCCTGGAGCATCACCACCACCATCACCATCTTCACCATCATCATCAACAGCACCACCATCATCACCATCAACAGCAACAGCTTCATCCCGACCCAATCAAGAGACTTTTCCAAAACCAGCCACTTCCTCCTCCTCCCTCCACCACCTTCTCCTCTGCTGGTCTCCCTTCTCCCAAACCAGCTCTTCTGCAGCAGAACCCCCAACTCTCCTCTCAGCCCATAATGGTGGATTCTGTGTCACGTTCCCACCTTCAAGCGCAGCAAAACCAGCAGCTGTTTTTCAGCCTCTCAAAGATTCAGCCAGATGTACAGCACAACAGCCAGTCGGTTTCAACTGTGCACGAAGCAGGTGGGCTGTCTTCTGCTGTTAATACTCAATCAAGTACTCAATAAGTGTACCACAAACCAGTTTTCAACCAATGTAGGAGTGATGACTTACCAAAAAGTAGCCTAACTCCTATATGATTTTTAACCATATTTTCTCACTTTTCCAGGTTTGTTGCCATCTCAGGTGATCAATGATCAAATCGTTCAACATTCACAAGGTGTGTGATTTCAGTTTTCCATCATCTCATAGTGTCTGTTGTGTGTCAGACTTAACTTCACTGAATGTAAATTATGTCTCATTTAATACCTATATGCTGTATGAATCCCTCATTTGCTTTTGTCAGGTCTGTCCTCCCAGATGCCAGGTGTGGTGTCTCCTCATGAGCTTCTCCAAAAGCTCCAGCTGGTCCAGCAAGAGCAAAGCCTGGCTTCCAGTGACTCCCCTCGAGCAGGTCCAGGACTGGCTCCTCGGTTCCTGGGACCCGATCAAAATCAGAGCACAGGTTCGGTTGTAGACCTGGTTCCAAATCAGACCGCAGCCACTGCAGGACAAAAAGCTGCATTGCAGTTTCAGGTAAGTACCGTGAATCACATTAACAGTAGAAAATGACAAATCATTGTTAGTGTGCATCATAACCAGATTATAAAAATACTGTGTTACAACTACAGTGAAGAATTATAATGACAATTAAGTGCCTCTGTGTGTCCAGGTCATCTCCCCCCAGAGGATTCCAGCCACTGTGGCCCCCACCCTGCTCCTCTCTCCCAGTGTGTTCACTCAGTCAAAGTCTTCTACTGGGTTGTCAGCAGTAGCTAAAGAGAGCAGCCCCTCCCCCTCCGCCCTGCCCAGACCCCCGCCTCAGGAGGAGGTCAGAGTTCTGTCCAGAAACCAGCTCCAAGCCGCGCTGCTGCATCTGATCCAGGTAAAACGAATCTTACCGAAACCATCACCACACTGATGCATTGCAAGTTAACATACTTATAAGTGTGATGACCTTTTACTTGTGTGTTTCAGAGTGATGGCTCATTCCTGGACACCATCTATGAAGCCTACATCAGCCGCTTTGCTAACTCCAGCAGCAAGTACTAGTGACCCTTCACACCCTCTGTCTATACATACACCCTGTCCAAAGCAGCAAGGCTCATTCTTGCTCCTAATATGGATATACTGCATCTTCCTCCAACAGCCCATCGCTCCAATCACACACACTCATCTTATCTCTTCTGCACTGTATGTGCTCTCAGCCTGACTCTCTTCACTTCAAACGAAGTCTCTCCAGTTGCATCAAAAAATGATAAATATGTTTGTTTCCATCTGTGGAAAATTTCAACTTTTCATCATGTGACTTCTTTAAAGAATATCAGATTTTCTCAGTCTGAGGAAGCACTATATTTTGGTACAAATATGGCGAACAGCACCAGACAGTCTTAACCTCAACTGTGGTTCAGGGCAAAATGTAGCATATACTGTAGCTCAAAACAACAACAACAACAAGTTTTCCCAAGGTTTTTTCACCGAGTGTAGCAGAACTCTTTTTCTTATAATTTGTAACCTTTACTGTGTCACAAGTGTCTAACACCAGCCACCCCTAGTGGGCTTTAACAAACATGTCTTCCTTAGTTGAAGACTTTGCTCTAGACTTGAAACTGACTTCACTTATAAAATCATAAAATGAAACGTTAAAAAACATGTTAAACATGTTCTTTTTTCTGTACATTTGGAAAAGTAAGTAGCTGTAAATGTTTGAAGAAGAAGTTTGAACTAGTTAGCTTTCTAAAGGAGTTTTTAAATACGTTTTACCATCAAAATGCTTTTAAAGTAATTAAAATGATAACTTGTCATTTTGGCTTTTTTTTTCTCTATCACACACCACCTGTGACACCTGTGTTGTTAATTTAGTTAACGAGGTGAAATTAATGTTGATCAGCACATTAGTTAGCCTGAAGAAAACTACATCCACTTTTATTTGAATGTACTGATAAAATAACCTTTTCTCCTCTTCCTATGTGGAGGAGAGAAAATAGTTTTATTTCACAGCACTTTGTAACTTTACTTAGTGCTTCTGGATATTATCATTATGAAGGAGTTTGAAATTAAACAGTATCTGTTTGACTTGAAGAAACAAGGCAACTAAAGGAGACGGTCAACCTGCACTACCTCACAAAGAGCTAGTTGGGAGGTGTACCTGTGTTTTTACTTAGTGGTAGCAGATTGTCAGTGATGTGATTGGACAGTTTAAAGGTTACATTATCTAATATCTATAATCTGATCAGGATTTTTTTGTTTTGTTTTGTTTTGGTTCATCTAAAGGGATTTCAACATTGTAGAAATGTGGCACAGTTGACCAACACAGTTGACAAAAATAAATATCACATTTTCTGCCAAAAGCTGTTTAGCAGCTTAAAATAGCTTAGAATATAATTTTGTATTCATGCCACTCTTCATGCCAAATAAAAAGGCTGACAGAAACCTCCCTCAGGTATAATAAAACCACTTACCAATCAGATTCTTAACTTGATGGTAAATCAAGTTAAATCAAGTTAAATCAAGATGGTAGTTTGGTAAATAATTGCTCGGGTAAACAGAGATTTAAAGCAATAAAAAGCAAAATAGAAAATGGAATGAATGAGGGAGTTCGTAGGCCTGTTCAGGCCGAGTGTAGTGGAGATTATTAAATGCTAATACATGTGCTGCATCAACAAATTTGTTATTCAGTGTTATTCATTTCCCAACTTTGTAAAAGAAAGAAGTCGGTTGTTAAATGTGTCTGATTTTGTTAGAATCAGGTTTGGTTTTTTTGGTTTTTTTTTCTTGAGCAAAACCCACGTGATGCCAGTCAACACAGTCGCTGTGTGACAATAAACAACAGCAGCAGCAAAAAAAAAAAAAAAAGGAGAACATATTACATTTCAGAAAAAAACAAGATATTTTTTCTTCCTATTTTTGTACTCAAGAAACAAAAAAGAATATATTGTTCTTATAAGGCAGACAACCAGCATGTTACATCACAAAACGGAGATAAAATGTAAAAATAAATTTCATCTTTACAGCTACAGTTATTTGTATTTGTCAGATACTGTTTTATTCTGGAAATTTAAAAGATGTCATCCACAGTTTTTTTTTTTTTTTTTTTTTTTTTTTTAGACGTTGAAATGTTAACAAAAATATTTTTGTTTTTACAAATTTTATTATTATCAGCAGTGTTTTGCTGTTACAGAAACTGGAATATATTTTAATTGGATATTAAATTTTGTCAAACCACATCTGTCGTTTATTGTGTTTTTTTTTTTTTTTGTTTTCATATACGTCTACATGGTTAATTGATACTGTGACGAGTAAAGCAAATCATGTGAATGTTACACTCATTATTGCTTTAATGTCATGTCACCGCTCTCTGTTTTCCATGGTCGATAGTGTAACATAATGTTAATGGTGCTTAATCATCCATTTTTTACACACCCAGCAGTATTGAAAAACTTTGCCCAATTAACTGCAACAGTCTTTAAACAACATTAGTTTTTCCAATAATAAATCGCTCCCTGTGTTTGTCGTGCTTAACGGAGCACGCAGTACAAGCCGATACAGCAGCGGAGTTGCTGACAAAATGGTCTTAATTTGACTGAACGAGGGACTTCCTGTTTGTAACGGGACTAAAGAGAAGAGGGCGGTGACCCAGTAAACATGACGCTCAGAAAATAGTTTTTCTCATTCAAGAGAGCAGTTTCACCACAAGGTCTTTAGTATTTAGTAGATGTTGTGGAACTTTCAGTCAAAACATGTTTTCATCAGTGGATGAAACAGCTGCTAAATGATGGTGAGATGAGTTTTCTCAACAGATTTGAAATGTACATGCATGAGAAGTCATTCAAAAAAAGAAATTAACCATATTGTGGTTGAAAAACTCACTTTCTGTAATAATTTCTTATACAATTTTCTAACTTATGTTAAATCAAAAATATCTACGTCAAACACTTATAAATAGAAATAATCTGATTATATTTGCACTTTATTTCTACAGTTTTTTCACCCGTAAAAGCAAATTTTAGTTAAAAACATTAACATTTTATTTATAGTTACAGTTTTTTTTCTGTTATTCTACATTAAACATGTCACTTTAGTAAACTACGGTTTACTTTTTTAATGCAGAATGTTTTTTATTTTTTAAACTTCTTTCTTCCTTTTTTACAGTGTAGTAAATGGCCCTTCAGTTGAAGTCATCAGCTGGTTTCCCATGGCGACCGCAGCCTGTCAATGGTAATAATGACGTGTCAATCTTCTGCTCCTGTTTCTCCATGTTTGTCTCTTTAAATAAATTGACTACTTCAGACAAAAGGTGTAAATCCAAGTATCTATTTAAAGTGCTGTCTTCAGTATCTTTATAAATTTATTCTGCTGATATTCTCCTTGTATGTGTATGTGTGTATATATTTCATTTTCTGTCTGTGAATTACAAATTATTACATCAGTCCATTAGCTCTAATTCGTGTTGTCAAGGCTTTTAATGGCTTCGTAATAACATCTGGGAACAAGAACAGTGGTAGGAAACAGTGTGAAGTGATCAGCGTCCAATCTGACTGTTGTCCTTTTTTTTTTTTTTTTTTGTTGTTTAAGAATTTGTGCTCTTTCCGTTTCTCCCTTCCTTCCTGTTTCCTCACACTAACACTGTTGTTTCATTAGATAAGCAGTAATTTTACATTATTATTTAAAACAGCAGATACTAACTATCTATATATCTATCTATCTATCTATGTATATATATATAGAGAGAGAGATAGATATAGATATAGATATATAAAGAGAGAGAGAGAAACACAAACATTCATCAGTCTTTGATCAACAAATATTGACAAATATTGTACACACACACACACCAGTCCTTCCTTTTGAGGCTTGGAGGTTCTAGACCACTGGTTTAGCTGATGGAGCTAAATGTGAGGGCTGACTATTAGCCCTGGCTTAGACTAATCAATGATTTCTCTCTCTCTCTATCTCTATGTGTGTGTGTGTGTGTGTGTGTGTGTTGCCCAGAGAGGCGGGGTCCAGTTTGCACAGGGAGTTCAAATCACTTTTGTTGCCACTGTTTCTCAGACAGAGGATGTCGCGAATGTCTGCGTGTAACAAAGCGTCACACTGAAGTAAAAAAAGTCGTCGAGTTGATAAATCAGAGGAAACTTTCCATGAGTAATAATTTGCATGGCTTTTTAATCTTCGATAATAGATTGAGAGAGTGATTCTGCATCCAAGCTGAAATTTTCAGTGTCAGTCTCTTACACTCGGTCAGTTAAAAGACAAGTTGGAGCCATAATTAAGGTGAGTAATGATGCATGCTCTGAATTTATTTATTTAAATTTCTTTACATAGTGCTTCTTGTCTATTTTTTAACTTTATACCTATGCAAATAATAAACACAATAAATGATAAGATATAGACTGCCCAGTAAATTCAACAAAAGTGATAAAAGTGGGTAAAAGGCAAAACTCAGGTCTCATTAACAAGATTATGTTTTAAAATGAGGTAATACGAACATAAAAATAAATTAGCAAAATAAAAGTCTGGAGCACTGTAAAAACAAAGGAATAACTGGACTTTTATTCCACATCCACCGTCACCTCAGTGTTCAGGTTCTTCTGTATCATCATGTTCATCTACTATCTGTTGTATATCCTTCACTACTGTGCTCCAGTGTTTTTAATTATAGGATTGTGAGTATGTAAAAAAAAAAAAAAGTGATATGGAGTGTGTTTAGGTTGGTTTCAGAACTTTTTGTAAAAAAAAAAAAAAGTTATGCATTCAGAGAAAATTTACTATTGAACTTTTTTCCTGATAGAAAAAAAAAATACATGTTGTGTGAGGGGGTGGGGGTTGTAACTAAGACTCTATCATCTCCATCATCAGTGATCTGGGTCAGTGGGTGGAGGAAAGGGTTCAACAGCTGTTACACACTGACTGTGTGTGTGTGTGTGTGTGTGAGCGTGCACGCTTATAATATGCAAAGGCATGCTCACTGTATTTATCTCATGATGTACTTGTGATTGTGTGTAGTGTGTGTATCTGTGTGCATGTCTGACTGTGCGTCTCTGATATTTAGTTAATGTAGCTTAATGGTCCCAGCAGCAGACCCAGACCCAGCAGCTTGATCTCTAGACGTCATTTCGGCATCAAGTCTCTCTTGTATAGTTTTGAAATGGCCTCTGTATTGTGCAGTTTTAAACAAAACAAAAAATCCCCCACAGGATTGCTAGTCCAAACAATTCATAAGAAGCTGCCAAACAAATGTAAACTGTTTGAAGTCTGTAGCCTTGAGGCTGAATTCAAAGTTATTAGATCGCGAGAAAAACTTTGTTATATTTACTGACCTTTCCATAATAGTAGCATGGCTAAAAATATGCAACAAAGGCAGTGAATAGCCAGATGATGAGCCATCCTTTTCAACCTGACGCAGCAGCAACAAATAGTAAAAATGAAGATAATTCCTGTAGATAGAGGATATATTTACTTTAAGTGTTTTGCAGGCAGGTAAATAAACCAGGTATATAAAAGTAAAGATCCAGGTAAATAAACCAAATATACAGAGAACATTTTCACTTTAATTAAACCTGAGATAATTCAAATAGATTATACTGTAAGATGAGAGCGAAGATGTCTTTAATCAGTCGCAGAAATAGCTTCTACTTTCACCTAAATGAATTGAAGACAGAACAAAAAATGAGAGCAGATTTTTTTAAACCCATAATGAATTATAGAGGTGTGTTTGCAATATAGGATGTGTGTGTGTGTGTGTGTGTGTGTACTGTACATGCATGTGTGTGTGAGGCAGTGAACCTCCACTAGATGTCTCAGTGTGTTTATATTATAAAATGAAGATAGTGTAATAATTCCGACTCCTATCCCACCATGTTCCTCCTCATTTGTTCTGTATTTCTTCATCCTCTCTTCTTCCTTCAGTTTCTATTTGTTTTCATTTTTGCCTTTTTTTTTGTTTGTTTGTTTCTCTTTCCTTTCCACCCTATTCTCATCCCGTGACCTCAGATGATTCTTACCACTGACGCCTTTTCCTTTCCTCGGTAGACACACGGAAAAAAAAAAAACTGAGCAGAAAAGTAAGAGAAGAATTGAGAAAGAGCAGGTGAGATAAGAAAGATTAAGGTGATTAAAGAGTGGCAGAAACACACTGAAGAAGAAGAAAAAAAGGCAGACTAGAAAGACAGTAGGTTAAACACTGACAAAGAAAGATAAAGGCGAGAGAGGGAGAGAGAGAGAGATTGTGTTTGTTTTAATGTGTGTGAGGAAGGGGGAGAGAGAGTGAAAGGGATGGAGAGAGAAAAAGAGTGATGGAGGGAGGAGGGGTTTAATCCTGCCTGGATTATGGTATAAACTGGTGCCAGAGAGCAGGAAGAGATATGTTACAGAGAGAGAGAAAGAGAGGAAGTCCCTACTATCTCTCCTTCCATCACTCCATCCATCTTACTCTTCATTTGTGTCTCGGTGCAGAGTTTTATTTCTTTTTTTTTTTGGTTGTGGATCCACAAGGATGTGAGGTCATCAGAAGGGACGTTGGAAAAATCTTGAAGTTGCAGCAAGATTTTTTTGTTGGTAATTTGTGTGTATGTGTGTGTCGGTCCTGCCTTGGGAATACCACACTGCCTGGCTGAACTTGTGTGAAGACAGGAGTTTACTGGGACAACCCAAGCCTACCTGGCATCCTGTAGATCCACGAGAGGGAGTCATGGAGGAGCAGGAGTAGATGATGGGAGGCGTGGAAATAGGATTAAGAGGGGTTGAGAGGGAGGTGTAGGAATATGGCGAGACTCTGTTGTGACTCCTGGTGCGCAGAAGTGACCTTTGACATTGAAGACAAACGCCGGGGTAACCAGCTCAGCTGACATCGAATCATCAGGCCGACATTTTTTATCCACTATCAATCGTGTTTATACTTTCCTTCAAGACACACATGCCTCAAAGGAATAATTTTAAAGCTCTGACAACATGACAAAGTGAGTAATCTGCAATCATTTGAATAAGTATTTTAATCTTCCTGCAACCTACTTTTAGGCTCCAGTCTATGTTTTCTTTTAAATTAGCATCCTGTGTCTCCGGACAGTACTTAGGACTGTCTCAGCAGCCCTTAATTCTTTCCAGTTAGTGTTTGTGACTTCTTCTTCTTGAGTCGTTCTCAGAAGCTTAATTCTCGTGACTGTTTTTAGGATGACATGCTTCATCTGGTTTTAGATGTTGCATTTGAGCTTTCTGGATCCCTCGTCCTCTTTCTGAGCACAGTTCAGACTGTCACAGATTCTCTCCATGTCACTGTGAATCCTTGTATATTTTGAGGCTGAGTCAACCTCCTTTCAATCTTTGAAATGATGAAGTGATACACGAAGATTTGATTGGAAGTATACACGAAGGGTTTTCAGGAAATGGAACAGGATCTTTTCTGCTTCTTAATAATTACTTTAATAATTACTTCACCAGGCAATTTGTTCACTGGGTCTGAGGAAAACCTAAATATGCTAGGTTCCTCTTAGCTCTACATAGCTTTATGGCATCTTTTAGTTTAATGTTTAGGTACATGCCCGTCATTTTCACTAACTTCAGGCTACAAGGATGCTAAATAGTGGACTTACATTCACCAGGTGACCACAAACACAACTCCAAATGAGTGTTAGGATTAGGGCTAAGGTTATCTGCTAGTAAAGAAACTGTTATTTCAGGTCTGTTGTATAAAATTAATAAGTGATAATTTGTCAGTCAGTGTTTTGGGTGAAGCTTGTTCCTGCTCCTTGACCTGAGGACTAGACTAACCTTTCTGATCTCACTTCACACCATCCTAATTTCACCTTTTTCTTTTGGAGCCAGCGTGCAACAAACACTGGACTGATGCAGATCGCAGCAGCTGCAGGGATGAACCGCTGGAGTCTGGGAAATGCCGGGAACGCCAGCAAATCGGAGAGAAGTGGGCCGCGAGGAGGGAAGCTGATGATGCCGATTTGGATTATCCTCCTCAGCTCACTGTGCCTCACGGTCGATGGCCAGATGAAGATCCCACCAGAGACGTGAGTACTGTCCCACTGGAAAAAAGCCTGACTGACTGTTTCACCTTATTCTGTCCACAACAGAAAATTGACATTGACATGTGCATGTTTCATCTGTTTTTTCACATATAACAAACACACTGTGTTGAACTTACAATAGGACACCATGTGCTATCATTTGGCAACAAATACCAGTTAGATAACCACAAACCTAGAGCTTTATTAAGACATTACATCAACGGTTGTACCGGTAATTTCCGCGTGGACACCCTGGCAGGCCTACACGCAGAGTTACTTTTCTTGAAGCCATACGTCAGATGGATGAGTCAATGGTGTTCTTTCTGTTTTGGCTGATAGCTCCACACAGATACATATGGGCCATATGGGCACCTGTGGGGTACAGCTGACTGCCAAACTATCAGACAACCTTTCTACAGTTACACGGGCTGAAGAGGCTAAAATAGATGTATAAACGTGAGAAATAAATGCTTCAGCATTAATTAAAAAAAAAAAACCAACATCACAACCTGTGATGTCTAATGTGTTTTTTTTCTGCATCACTGCCTCTATTTTAGTCAGTTTTTCTTAACTGATTACATCTTTTTAGGAACTCTGCATTTGTTCCCCCAAAGCCAGACCAATCTCTTTTTCTCTTAATGTTTTCTCGAACGTCCTGCTGACAAAAAAAACACTAACAGATCGATACAGTGCTATCAGTCCATAATGGCCTATTAAGTGTGTGTTAACGGGAGGGACTGAATGGGACAGAGAAACAGACAAATGCACATCCTGTTTGTATACTTGTTTACAATTTTATCAGTCCTATTGGATACTAACAGATTTATCAGCCAAAATCACAAAAACAATGGTTGTTTATCCGGTTTTGTGATTTCTTTAGTGCCTGTGAGTTTTGTACTTACACAGCTCAGAGAGTATGGGATGCCATCATGGGCAGGCTGGAGTGACGGATGGAGATTAAAACTCTTAGGACAGGGGTCAGCAGGCCAACACAGGTCACCAAGTCCAGAAGCCTTCACTCCTGGCAGATTTGGCAGCAGGGCCACACTAGCTCTGGAAGTTAGTGAGGCCATGACTGTAACATTTGATGCCAAGAAGGTCAACTGTCTAGCTTCTGAGGCAACTTTACTCTGCTGCCATTAGGAAGACAGATCTCCAGGAATAATGCACTTTATAAGCAGCAGCTTAACAGCTATGATTTTTATGTATATCTTAGACTAAAAAGAAATTAAAGACCTTTTTGTTAGTCTTTGGAGCAATTGCTGTCTTTTGTCCATTGCAGGTTACCAAACAGGTGCTAGATGCTAAGTGTGTTACATTTTAACCTCATCTGGCCTCTTCTCTGTCCAACGTTCGAGTCTTTGTCTTACCTTGTCTGACCTAACTGCTATTCTTAGCTTGATGTTTATATTTGCAATTTGAATTACATCAATATCAGTTGTCCCCATGAGAGTCATTCATATTTTGTTTAGACAGTTCTTTTTTACTGACTGTAACCAATCTTTGCATTGATCTAATGATTGTGTCAAAACCTGTTTTTAAGAAGAAAACAGCCTCTGTGTTTCATCACATTTTAGAATGAACACAAGCTCGTATTTTGCAATGAACCTATCAACAAGTCAGCAGTTTACCAGCCAGTTTTCAGTACCGAGGCTAGCCGTCACAGCCCTGCCTGCTAACTAGCAGAGAGCTGGCAGACTCCCCATAGGTTGAGCCATCTGTCACATCCTGTCTACTCTCTAACCTCTATTGCCTTACCTTGGCTGCATTAAGAATTACTACATGTTATTTAGCGCAGAACCACCTCTTGACCTGGAAGCCTGTCAGCTTTTACTGTCACCTTCATGGTAATCTGTTTTAATCTGTTATTGGTGGATGCAGGGTAACCTCTTAAAATGATTGGCTGTCCACTTCCATGGTCACCTTCCATACACACTGTTAAATACAAGATTTGTGCAGGGGGATGATATAACAGACTTTGTATTTCCCCTAACATCATTTGTCAAAACATTGAAAGAAGCATTTTGTTCGCTCAGTGAAACAAGGTCAAATATAAATTGCTCCACAGTCGTTTCAGCTCTAATGGAATCAATTGTGAATGTACCTCTGGGTGTATTTATTCAGTTTATTGCAATGCATTTTAATATTGTCACTGTCAAGGCAACGTTACACAGCTTTTCTATCAAATGTTCTATCAAATATGTCAGAAATATGTGGCACTTCTTTTTGAATAAACAAACCTTTGGCTTGGGCTAGCTAAATGTGAAATATAAATATTGTTGCTATTGCTACGTAGCCAACATTAGTATTTACTTACCCTTCTAATACTTCATTCTTCATTCTTCTAATACTTCATTCTTCAACTTGCCAAAAGCTGTTTCCAGCAATAGAAAGCAACACCACTGATAACTCTTCTTTTTTTTCTAGTATCATAATACTACTTTGTGATAGTGACTTACTGTAGCTTCAGTCCAACACAAGTGAATGGACAAAGTAGTAATTCTAGTTTGATAAACACAAAAGATTCCGATCAATACCACTCGCTCTGGGCAAGAAATCATGTCCAGTGGCAGAGAAATTTAATGGCTACCAGAAAAAATGTTTAGTCTGACGGGACCATGGGGACTTTGTCTCCACAGAACAGTATTAACAGTTTGAAGTGTCTGACACTGATCATGTTTCTTCTGTGTCCAGGGTGCAGCAGTGGGCCGCGTCCTTTGGCAAAGAGTTGGCTGCCCTGTCCGCCAGATACTCAGGAGCTAAATTGCTACAGAAGGTAGGAGACCACACATTAACAAATCAAAGACTTACACAAATACACACCCATGCTGTCAGACAGACAGATTGTAGACACATGCTAAAAGGAGCTGCATGAATTCAATTTGAAAATTCAAATGTTTTGAATTGAATGGCATCTTTTTTAATTGAATTTTTTTTTTGCGTCACATTAAATTAGGATGCATCATAATTTCTTCCAGTAAATGTATATTTCCAACAGACAAATCAGCGACTTTGAGAGTAGTGATGATTTTAATCTCTTTGATTATCCTCAACATGCAGTATCAGGACCGTACTAGAGAATGCATATGTACGGACGGTGTGGATTAAAGTGATATTCACAGGCTTTAACCTCCAGTCTCAGTATATTACCAGCTATATAAATTTCACAGCACAGTGAAATGTTCTACATTGTGCTTTGAAGAGACACAGACAGAAAATGAAACTAAAGAAATATACGTTTTAGAGTGGGATAGATGACACGTGACATCATCACCACCGAGCAGAGATGGGCGGGGTCTGAATTCATCCCTCCTCCCTCTTCGCCTCTAATACATAAACCAATAAGATCACAGCTGACTGGCATACATTTGCTGTACAACATCTGCACATGGCCCAGAGAGCAATCTGATGACACACTTAATTCAGATGCACTTACAAACACACAAAAACACATTTACTTTCTTAGAAAAGATACTCTGTGCTTCATTTTCTTTTAAAAGCATGCTTAACAAACACATACAGTAAAATGACAGGAAAATATGCAGAATATTGAGCTGAACTGAAGTGAACTGTCTTCATTTTTCTCATACCGACCATAGAGACTCAAGAAGAGGTGATTTTTGTGTGTGTCTCTGCGCCTTTTAGTAATTAAGATGTGCGCTCTTTCTCTGCATGCCACTCTGTAAAATCCCTAGCAGGCCCATTCGCCATCTGCCACACACACATACAAACAGTGTGTTCACGCAAATGTGCACCTACTGAACATCTTCTGCAATGGAAAAAAAAACATGTAAAATACTATCAATCAGCCTTAGATATAGCAGCAGTAAAAATGATTGTATTGTTAAAGTTGTTATTGGAGTTTTAGTTGTAACAGTTGCTGTAGTAACAGTATCATTTACACAGTGTATGTACATATAAATATTTCTCGTAGTTGCTGGGTTGACTTGGTGTTTTTTATGTAGCCACTGGTGTGTAAAAAGCATTCAGTGCATTAGTTAAATTTTGGCAACAAGAAGCCATTAATCACGTACCTCTGTCTAATCGATGGCGCTCTCATTATCTTTGGAACATTTAGTGAACTTGTCTTCTCGCCTCAGTGCACTGGACAGGGTACTCAAAATATTGGAGCTTTACTTTTGCAGCAAATGGGACTTTGTGGTTATTTGCTGTTGGCTCGGAGAGAGCTCTTTTATCATCTATCCTCTATTATACATCTGTTTACCCTCTTATCTGTCTAATTTAGCCTGGCTTGCTGTCTTTGCTTTCTCTAAAGGAAATTAAAAGAGGCATTATCATAGGAAGTGAAAATACAATACATCTTAGTCTGCTCTGAATGACAAACTGGGTATTTTGTTCTTTTTTCCAAGTTTTGTTAGACAAGTTGTTAGACTTTAATTTTTGGCCGACAGCCCAATAATCTTTTTTAAACTGAGTTATCTAAAGGCTTATCTTGCACCTGTCTATTGTCCTGGGAACTGGAAATTGTCCATTAATACGCCTGTTTCCTTGACTTTATGATAATCTATATGACTGTGTTGAGGAAGGTTAATTATCTTACCAAGGGTAATAGAAAATTAGTCCATCATCGCTGCAGAAAATTCACTTTTCAGTCCACAGGTAACAACAGCATGGGAGTTCTTAAATTAGCCTTATGTAGCTGTGTAAATTAATAACATATAGTGAACAAATTCTGGTTATTGGGTGAATTTACATTGACCCCATTGGTTTTACTGAAGAAACAAAAGATAAGAAAACAAGGAAAAAGAAATGAGATCTTACAAACTTTGTTTAAAGAAATTATGGGTCATTGTTGACATGTAATATTACTGTATTATGGTACAATTTAGTTTTATCATTGTGAAAATGAGAATTTTTATTGATTTTATTCATTTATTTAATTGTGGATTAATCATTTAAAACAAAAACACATAAAGATCACACACTTTTTCATACACTCTGTCTTTAAAAACACGAGCAGGACCATTAAAGCACCTTAAAACACAATACAGTCATGAAAACATGCACAGATGTCAGTCAAGAGGTGCAGTGTAACAGTAGATGGTTTTCATGTGGTAGCACTCTGACAGATTAGTGAGGGGGCCTGAGGAGAGGATGGAGTCAGGGCTTGACCCTGATCTGTACTACAAACTGTAAATGCCTAGTGTGTGTGTGTGTATGTGTGTGAGTATGTGAATCTGTCTTTACATTACTTAAAAGTAAAATGAAGCATTTGTTTTGAAGAAATACAAGGATATAGAGAGCGTGGTGAAGATAGAGGAGGTGGACGGAGAGGAGCTGGTGAAAAAGTTTGCAGAGGAGATGGAGGAGATGCTTGGGAGGAAGATGAAGTCTGTGAAGGTAATAAAATGTTCTAACACACTGATTTTTCAGACGTGACCACGTCTCAGCTAAAAATCATTACAGATTGAATCACGGCATCGACTCAGGTGTAGTCTGATGCAACGCTCGACTTCTTGCACAGTTTCCCTAACCTCTTGAATTTTGTCACAGAGGTTAGCAGAAGCAGCAGAGGATGCTGATTTGTACCACGAGTTCAATGAAACACTGGAGGTAATTCATCATCTCAGCCTTATATAAAATATATTTATATAGTAAAAAAAAAAAAATGATTTATGTGCGTATCATAGTTTCCTCCTTCTTTCACCTTATTCACTATGTGTTGAGCACAAGCATGCATGTCTTCAAAGCAAAATTGCTGATGTTTTGACAGACCAACCTTCAATCATCATCTGTTATTTTGTTTAGTTTGACTACTATAACTCTCTGTTGATCAACTCGGTGGATGAAGATGGGAATCAAGTGCCACTGGGAGGAGAATTCCCTCTGGAGGAAAATGAACACTTCAATAAATTACCAGTCAACACACAAATGAGTAACATTCAAGTCCCCACTAATGTCTACAACAAAGGTAACACACACATATACAACTTGTGTTCTCCATGAAACGCAGCCCATGGCCAGTGCATTTATTTTTTTTTATTCTGTCTCCCCCTTTTTGTAGATTCAGACATTGTTAATGGAGTCTACATGTCTGAAGCTCTAAATGACGTGTTCATCAGCAATTTCCAGAGAGATCCAACTCTAACGTGGCAGTACTTTGGCAGCGCCACAGGGTTCTTCAGGCTGTACCCAGGTATGTTCACATCAAGTGGTCCTGTGCTCAGGACAAAATTTCAGTATCTTCAGCTTTCTCCAGTGATGTGTCGTGCACTTTTCTCCAGTGTTGAAAGTGCAGAAACGTCCTGCCAGACAAGCCAAGTGGCATACTTACACAGCAACTGATGATGCAGGAAACTGTCGGTCAAACGTGATGACTCAGTCAGGAGAAAATGGCTGCTGATGAGTTCTCTTCAGTGTGTGTGCGTGTGGAGTAATTAGCGGAGGATTTGTGACACAGCTTCTTTTACTGAACTGCCACCGCATCAATCACTCCCTCGTTTGACAGTTTGCTGTCATCCATCTTTGCATCCATTTGTCCACCCAATGTCGTCCATCCAACCAGTTACCAGAGTCAAACCACCAGCTACTGATCAATCTTTCTTTGTCTCTCTTTCTCATCAGGGATCCAGTGGATTCCAGATGAAAATGGTGTGGTCACCTTTGACTGCAGAAACAGAAACTGGTAAGTCCACATTCAGATGTGTTTTCAGGCTGCTCCCTCACACTGACGTCAGAAGAACCATGATGACTCAGCTCAGCTTTAATCTTTTAACCAGAGTTTAGTGAGTTAGTGCTTCAAGTCGATAGCTATCAGGCTCCATTAGATAATCATTGGATAGATAATGTTGGCACCGACCTGTGCCTATGATTACTTTACCAGTTGAACTTGTTAAATTAGCAGCAGATGGTTTTCTGACTATTTATGCCCGATGAATCAGTGATTTCATTTAATTTCACAATTTGGTCAGTGGGGGCCTAGAAATATCAAGGCGCTGCGACAAAAGCTGCTAAGTGGAATTAAGTTTCCATTAATTTTAATTCTTACTTCATAAACGGACCACCAAGTAAGATAAGAGCTGGTCTAGTTTTTGGAACAGACTATGCCCTGGAGGGTCAAAATTAAAGTCTGAGACAGTTTAGAGCTGGAGGAGTTTGCTGGTAACAGCTGCTGCAGGGTGGGGGGTGGGGGAATCTCAAAGATGTTAATGAGCTTGGAAAATCAGGGGATGATAATAAAGAGATGAACGGAGGCAGGCACGCAAGGGAAGAGGAACAAATAAAGGGATAAGAAGTGAACCCTGTCTGCTCTTTATGTCTGCTAGACAAGAGGTAAATGACACACAATCTCCATTAATGGCAGAGTGTTATTTGAGTTACATTATGTTGTAAACAGGCTCCCTATCTCATCTGTCTCTATCTTTCTCTTTATAGGTACATCCAAGCAGCCACATCTCCTAAAGATGTGGTAATCGTGGTGGATGTCAGCGGCAGCATGAAGGGACTCAGACTGACCATCGCCAAACACACAATCAATACAATCCTGGACACACTGGGAGAAAATGACTATGTTAACATTATAGCTGTAAATACACACACACACACACACACACTTAGTAGCAAAACCAATAGACACACATGGGCAGTCTAGGACTCGCTGGTGCATGATTAAATCCTGTGACCGTGACACAGAGATTAACACCCTAACACACAAATGCACAGTCATCTTGACATGCAGGTGCAGTAAGGACACTGGGGTAAAACACATTAGTCAAAGACCAGGCATGCACAAATAGGCCTGTGTGTGTACACATACACACAAACACACTACATCCAGTTCACACTAAGCATTTATTTGCAGCTCTAAAATTCATTCTCTTCTTTTTTTTCTTTTTGGTTTTCCAGGATTTTGGCTGTGTTTAGCTCCAGCAACTACAAATCGGTGTAATAAGCATGGTTTATCCTGGTATTACTGTGTGTTGTAATCATACGCCTCCAGCAAATCCGCTGCCCTTAAGCTATTTTTAAACAGAATTTAAAGCCACGCTGCTGTTCAATCGTGCAGCAAAACTAAAATCTGTGCCAGAGTTTTATTTTAAAAATGAGAAATCCCAGAAATCCTATTTAGAAAAAAGATTTTCAATCCCACATTTTCATCTTTCTCATCTTTTTCAAAATAAATATATAAATATAAATGAGCCTTAGTTAATCACATACGCTATGTTATACTGTGTATTTCGTTTCTCTCTCCCAGTACAGCGATTATGTTCGCTACGTGGAGCCGTGCTTCAAGGGCACACTGGTACAAGCTGATCTGGATAACAGAGAGGTAACCTACACACACACAGACACACATACAGGCTCATAGCTAATTAATTCCCTTAACCTCTGTTAACCTATTAATCATAAGCTTTTATCTCACTAATCCTCTAAAGACAAAGATTATGCCGTCTTCAGATTGCAGGTGAAACATCACAATGGACGTGTGTTATCAGGGATACAAACTGCTCTGGGACTCAGTGTTGAAACTCTGAGAACCACCTCATGTTTTTCTCTTCATTTATTGTTTCTCTTCTGTTCTTCTCATCATCCCTTCTGTTCCTTTGCACATAAAAACTCTACATACAGCACACACACACACACACATATATATATATATATATATATATATATATATATAATTATTCTACACCTGCTCAGTCTGCTGTATGTTATATGTTGGATTTATGCCCTACTTTCAGTCCCCTTAACATTATCGCAGATCAGGTAAGGTTGCTGGCTGCTGACAATTTTAAGTAGGTCACATGACCTGTTAGTACGGGGATTTGATTGGTCAAATGCCTAGAGAGACAGGCTGTAACAGAATGGGCTTACAGATGTTGGCTGACATACTTATGCTAAACTGGTGTAACACACACACACACAGACATGCATTTGCATGAAGGCAGTCTGAAGTTTGGTGGCTGTTATATAACATTTCATATATGTTTATTTCCACAGTAAGTCAGAATGAGTAAAAGCACAACCAAGTCTTACTACTTTTGACTGACAACAATAACCATCATAGTAAATTTTAGTTAGCTTGTAACAGTGTGAGCACTTACCACAGTGTGTGTGTGTGTGTGTGTTTGTGTGTGTGTGTGTGTGTGTGTGTGTGTGTGTGTGTGTGTGTGTGTGTGTGTGTGTGTGTGTGTGTGTGTGTGTGTGTGTGTGTGTGTGTGTGTGTGTGTGTGTGCATGTTGATTAATCCTGATCACCTCCTGGTGTTGTAGTGACTTTGCTGTAATTGGTCAGTGTGCCAGCAAGCTGAGGATAATCTCTCTACAGCCCCCCCTCCAAAAGATCTCACTCCCTCTCTCTCTCTCTCTTTCTGTACATCCCTCTGTTTTTTCTCTGGTAACCAATTCACCTGCATTTATTATCAGGGTAAGATCTAGGGCTTAGTGACGCTATACTTATATTTTGTTTTATTTGTTGTGTCTCTCTCCAGCATTTCAAGCTTTTGGTTGAAGGACTTCATGTCAAAGGAGAAGGCAAAGTGAAAAAGGCTATGAAGGAATCTTTCAAGATCCTTAATGAGGTGTGACCCTCCTTACAACAACCACAGAATACTTTTTCATGTCAATATGCAGGATTGCTAGACTTGAATTGATTAAATGAAATTGAAATTTTATTTCCACAAACCATTATTTCCACATTGTTTCCACAGGGAAGTTAGTTTCTTTCAAATGACAACTCAAGATAAATGATCAATGTGTGATAAATGTGTGTGTGATGTATGTGTGTGTGTCTTAAGGCTGCAGCGTTAGGCCAAGGCAGCCTGTGTAACCAGGCCATCATGCTGATAACAGACGGAGCCATGGAGGATTTCCAGGAAGTTTTTGAGAAATTCAACTGGCCGGAACGACGGGTATATCACTCTCACACTCTCACATGAGCAAGAATAAAAATAAACACCAGTGAGATGTACAGCTGGAAAATCAAAGTGTGTTGATCATTTTTTGCTACATGCTGTCCTTCATTGTCTCTCCAGGTTCGAGTGTTCACCTATCTAATTGGACGAGAGATGACGTTTGCTGACAACGTTAAATGGATTGCCTGTAACAACAAGGGTAAAAAAATAAGTTTTTTTTCCTTCTTTGGGTTGCCTTATTTATGATAAATCTATCTTATTCTACCTCAGATTACAATCACAATCCATATGGGACAGTTCAGTCATTTCAGCAACAAAAAAGAAAAAGAAAAAGTACAACCTTTTGCAATAGTCATTTACCTACTGCGTCTCCTCCTTGTTCTTGTTAGCAAGGTCGGCCCTCTGTGGTGCTCCCAGGTGGTGCTGTGTAGAACTGTGTGTCAGGTGCTGCCCTCTTGTGAATGACAAGGGGTCATGCAGCAGCTCAGTCCTGAAAATAATCACTTTATCCTGCTCTGAGCACATCAAAACCCCCTGAATAAACACTTGATTATCAACACAAATACACTGTAAACACATTTCTGCCCAAAAAAATATGATATCTGTGTGTATGTGCGTGAGACTGTGTATGTGTGTAATGGGTAACAGGTGCAGTCCCTTCTGTTGTGTGCACTGGCGGTTGCATCTGCCAACAAAAAATATCATAAACAGAAAAACACATTTATTGTTACACTCCTGAATAAAACCTTGTACAGGCACTTTCAGTTTTAGAGAGATAATGAGACTCATTTAACAATAATGACAGCAGCATGCTGAAGAAAAATGGCTCCCATATTTATATCTGGCAGTGCACTCAGCAGCTTGTTGTCATTGAGCAGCTTCACGGCAGGTATCATATTGACGTCACCCCATTCCTACCCCACCCACCCACCCACTTGTAGCAATGCCATAAATCTTAAACTAAGCCAGGCTTTAAAGAAGTCAAAAACACATTTGCATTGATGGGAGAATAATGCAGGTTTTTAATAAATATAATAAAACATTTTTTTTTTTTTTTAATGACACTGTGCCTTTGGGACTGGGGTTTTTCGATGTCTGATAAATGAATTTATGACTCTTAAAATAAGGTCACAGGTAGAGATAAAAATAATGGGTTAAACATTTCCTTTGCTAAGATTTGATATGAGTAATTTATGATATACAGTATGTATATAAGTATTTGTGTGTTCTGCAGGTTACTATACACATATCTCCACGCTGGCTGACGTCCAGGAAAATGTCATGGAGTACCTCCATGTTCTCAGCCGGCCTATGGTCATTAACCATGATCACGACATTATATGGACTGAGGCCTATATGGACAGTGTGGTGAGTCTCTTTCTCTCATTACTGTGCTCGACAGGGAGCACATGCTGTTATCTTGCATCAACATTAACTGGCCTCTGTGTAATGTCTTTGTATCCTAAGGAGATTAAAGTAGAGAAGAAATGCACAATGACTGAAATTTGAAATATCATTTCAAACACATCTAATATTCTTTCTACTTTGGAAATGAGAAAGCGTTCAAAGTCCACTAGACACTTTTGCAGAATTTACTACAAATATGTCTTGCATTTATATGTTGCTTTGCTTTCACTGTCTGTCCTGTTCATCCTCAGTAACCCCTCTGTTATCAAAAGCATTAGTGACCTACACTCTTTTGTACATATTGTTTTAACTTGAGTAGTTTATAGCATACCTTTGTGTCTTGCCCCCTAATTAATATATTAATCTCAATACAATCATCTAGAAACACCATAGCAACCCCAAAGAACACCATAGCAACCATGCAACTACCAAGCACAGCACTAGCACTTGCTATAAAATACCTCAGCCTCAACCTGGAACTTTAGTAGATTACTCATTTTTACCAAATTAAAAACGAATAAAATAACTCACAAATCTGTAATTTCTTTTTTCCCTTTTAATGAATCTGCTGTTTCCATTTCATGCTGTTTGTTGTTTTTTCTCCATTTCCATCTTCAGTTACCAAATGCAGAGGAGGTAATCACACTAGAACGTTGCTAAACTTAATTTTTAGACATTAATACTAGACATTTAACACAGTTTGTAGAACTTGTAATGTCTTGTGTAGGATTACTGACAACTAATAGTTTCATATAGTTAATGGTTAACCCAACTTTGCACCTTTAGCTTTAATTGACCAAGTTAGCCTAGCTAGCCCTGTTGTTAGCTAGCCTAGCTTACTCGGTGGAACCTGAAGGTAAAATGCTTCGTTTTCAATTTTCTTTCAGAATTACTGTCACTATTTTGCTTTTTTTTCTTTCTTACAACCCATTTTATAGATAGAATACTTTTCAGACTTATTTGAGCAAACATTTATCTCGCTTCCTTTTTCTTTCCTTTGGCAACGTTGCATCAAGCTAACAACTAGCTTGTTACAACGTTAGCATCAGTTTTAGCTAGCATTGGTTTACAGAAATATACTAAATGAAACGCTGCCTTCTCTTACTTTTCCACTTTTAGTAAAAACAAATAATATCTAATTTGAATAGACGACAGTGAATTAAAAGTGTTAATGTGAATCTTTGTGTGAATTGTAGCTGTTCAACACTCAGGCTCAAAGCCTGCTCATGATGACCTCAGTAGCCATGCCTGTGTTCAGCATGAAGAAAGAAACTGTAAGTAGATAAACCATTAATATCATTACATTTAACACACATAACTTTGAGTTTGTGTATTTATATCCATAGTGGTACTTGCTCTGTGTGTATGACTTTCCACCAATGTTCAGAGTATTCAGAAATTTCTCTCTTGAATGAATCACACACACTAAATCAGTTGTCCTCGCATAAATTTCAGCTTCATTTTCTGTTTATCATTTTATGAGCCTCCTGTGTTTTTCCTGCAGTTGTCTCATGGGATTCTGCTTGGAGTCGTGGGAACTGACGTGGCCCTAAGAGAACTAATGAAATTAGCACCAAGATACAAGGTAAACTCAGAGTAAACACTATAGACAGAGCATAGACTGTGTCACAGCACAAACAAAACATATGAAATACTGCTCTGAATCTCTTCTGAGACAGGCAGTGATATTGTACCAGTGATGCTATATAAAATATTCACATATCACTGATCTGTGATGCACTATACTGTATTTTTCTGTCTTTTTAGTTGGGTGTCCATGGTTACGCCTACCTCATCACTAACAATGGCTACATCCTGTCTCATCCTGACCTACGACCTCTGGTAGAGATAATTATTATTTTATACAGTGATTTAGTGCAATAGAGAAACTTTTGACCATTGACCATGCATGTTAAAAACAAAGTTAGTTAAATAGTTATTTTGTTGTTGTTGACAGTATAAGGAAGGAAAGAAGCTGAGGCCAAAACCCAACTATAACAGTGTTGATCTGTCAGAGGTGGAATGGGAAGACACTGAGGAGAAAGTGAGCATCGCACACTCATACACACATTTCTGAACTCTTAATTCGCTGTTTTCATTTTTACCAGAGTATGTTTAATGTTAAGTCTGAAACTCTTGATGTGCTGTGTGTGTTGTGTGTATGTTTTAGCTGAGAACAGCCATGGTTAAGGGAGAAACTGGAGCGCTATCTTTAGATGTGAGAACTTCTGTGGATAAAGGAGTAAGTACTTCTATATTTGTGAGTGTGACTGTGCATCAACAAGAGGAACTTTATTAAATATTACATCAGAGTTTAGATTTCTATCTCCTTCCATCCCTGGGGTTTTATTGTCTTTTCTTGTACTATCCAAGTTTCATCTTATTGTTGTTGTTGCGTTATGAATTTTATTATATTTTCTGTATAAGCTTTCTCTCTTCTTTCACTATAATTTTATAAACATTGTCTCTCTCCCCTTCTCTCCCAGAGGAGAGTGATGTTCCTGACAAATGATTACTTCTACACCGTCTTAAATGAGACACCATTCAGGTTTGTCTGTTCATTCCTAACGTAACAGGATTACTGTTTGGTTTTAAATTTTTGCATTCTCCATATACAAAAACCACCCACGCTTAATGAAATGTTCCATAGATGCAAGTGATGTTTATCCTGTCCCAATATCATGTCTGGCTTACACTGCTGCTCAGAGTAACAATAAATATTTATGAGCTCTAGAGTAGTTATTATGAGCATGATTCATTCTGCCAATAGCTATAAGGGGTTCTGTCACAGTAGATATCACCTAATACAAAGTAAAATAATGTTCTCCCCTCTGTGTTTGACAGTCTGGGTATAGTGTTAACCAGGGGACATGGAGAGTATATCTTCCTAGGAAACGTCTCTGTTGAGGAAGGTAAATCTTTCTCCTCCGTCTCAGTCTTTATTTATGTCTTTCTATGTCACACTTATTCAGCATTATTTCTCCTTTTTTTCTTCAGGTCTTCATGACTTACAGGCTCCAGATCTGACCATAGCTGATGAATGGTAAGTAGAACTATTGAAACATACTGTTGATTCCTTGGGTTTCATTCTACACAACTCATTTAACCTTTATGAATACATGTCAGCTGCACATTTTTGTTCACATGGTTGTGTTTGTTTGTGTGTGTAGGACATACTGTGAGACTGACATTGACCCTGCACATCGCAAGCTGACCCAGTTGCAAGCTGTGTTACGATATCTCACCGGCAAAGAACCGGAACTGGAGTGTAAGTGGACACTTCAGTTTGAGCACAAGATCTTTTGACTGAGTGGAAAAAAGAGAGAAAATACACTTTGACCCTGCTATTCATCGGCAATTGTTACTAAGCGTTTTCATGTAACAGGAATCTAAAAAGGATAAAAGCCTGAACTCTTCACTAGTCATATTAACCACATTATTTTTGAGGATAATGTGTTTTTTTTCTGCACAAAAACTGCATTTTAGTACAAACAGCATAGAGATTCAAGAGCAAAACATTGCATTATTTTTTCTTAATTTGTATACGCCTTTCTTTGTTTCTTCTGTCCTTCCTCTCTGTAATTCATTACTGTTGTTATTTATGTTTTTTTTCTTCTACAGGTGATATGGAGTTGTTGCAACAAACTCTATTTGATGCTGTGGTCACGGCTCCTATGGAAGCTTACTGGACCGCCCTCATGCTCAACTCATCTGGGTGAATATTTACTTGCACCCACACACACACACACACACTCACTTATATATTATTTACTAAGGCATGGACTTTTTCCATAATTACTCATTTTGTTTCTTACTTATATTTACCTTTCCTTGCCACCTTCTCTCTCTCAGTATAGACGAGGGGATTGAAACAGCGTTCCTGGGAACCCGTTCAGGCCTGCTGAGATTCCAGCGCTACACTGGCATTGAGAAAAGAGTTGCCAAGTGAGTAAGAAAAACACATTTACATGTACACATATTTTGTATATTAAATGCTACTGCAACAAATTCAACGCACCAGAGTGATGCAGTGACCGTAGCAGCCGATGATAAGATGATATGATATGATACTACAATGCTATGATGATGCTATGATTCTATGTTACTATGATGCTGCGATGCTACAATGCTCTATGATCAATATGATGAATTTTTGTCTCCTCATTCAATCATTTTGTTATAATGACTAAAAAAAGATGAAATGATGATGAAACTTGATATGATGAAATTATTCGAGACTAGCGTCATGAATAATATCGTTTTTTACCTCATCTTATCCTTTTTCCATAATGAAATGAAATTTTGCCCGACTTACATCGGCAAAAATTTAACTTTTCATCAAGTCGCATTCATTTTCACCATCAAATTTGATACGATGAAATATATTTACGACTATTGTTGCAAATTATTTAGTAGAAGAACAATAGTTTGCAATGCGTAGCACTGCATCACTAATTACAGTTGAAGTAGGTGATAAAACTTTATGTGAGTGTTAAAGATTTGAATTATGGTTGAGGTTGAGTTTGCCCTCTGGTGGACAATAAAAGGAAAGTTAGTAATGAAACACTTAAATCAAACCTATTTAAGGACTAGTTTTCTGTAAGGGACAACTTTTAAAATTGTAATGAAATACATTTTTAATTGAATAAAAATAATGAAAGCTTTGAATGAAGCTCACAGAATCATATTTATATTTTGGATGTGTTTCCATGCATTTTGAATGACACATAAATGACAATTAAACTTACTGTTGTATTGAAGATTAATTAATTCATTCAGGACAACTTACTAACTTATTATCCTACTGTCCTCAAATCTTCATGCTGTTCTCATTATCTTGTACTCCTTTTATGTCTTTGTAGCGTTTGTCATCATTTTTAGGCAGTAGGTTTTTCTTTAAGCTTATTTTTGTCTCTCCCCAGGTCTTTCCTGACCTCCACAGACAAGGAGAATATGTTCACATTGGACCATTTCCCAGTGTGGTACCGCAGAGCAGCTGAGTACCCAGTTGGACAGTTTCTATACTACATGCCCAAACAGGACACCAGAGGTATAGGAAATATCTTTACTAAGCAAACACACACACACACACAGACACATAAAACACATTTTGTTTTTTTTCTATTTCTCAGCCACATTCATTTGGCTGAATCAAAAATAACTCAATCATTCATTTTTTTACAGATAGCAGGCTACAACTGCTCCCTTTGGTTTACTTAATTGTAAATTTATGTATCAACTTGAGTTCTTACGCAAGTTTGTAAAATCTGAATAATGTTTTTTTTAATGAGGCAAAATGCCCAGAAAGTGTCAGTTCGGTTGTGATGGATGTTCTGTTTCATATTCTGTAAATTTGCTGCTTTGAAGAATAATCAGCAGCAGTAATCAGACCGGCAACTTGAACAGCTACTGTCTTCACGTTTGTCATCATATCATACTAACACTTAACTCCATTTTTGATTCTTGTCTACCAGTGGATTTAATTTTTTCACGCATCACTACTACAATGAGGTGTGTTTTATGTGATTTGAAATAACATGTTCGCTGCACAGTGCTTCAGGCAGCAACAAAGGAGAGGAGTTAGACTTTAATCTTCAGTACACAGTGTAGATGTAAAAAGAACATTCACTATGTGTTAGGTTGATAATACTGCTGCTCCTCGTGGCACTTTAGGCTGTATTCGTATATCCACTTCCTCACAGGTTAAATTAAAAGAATTTGATGCAGGTTATTATTTAAACCAGCATCTATATCTCAACTAAAGAACATACAATCTATTTTAAGACTGGCAATTATCTCGTGATGTGTTGATATGGATATAATGAGGCACATTATCATACTACAATTATTTTAATATTTGACATTAAAACACATTTAGTGCACTCTGATTATTGGGGTGTGTTGTGTTCAGATGTGTTTAGGGACTATGAGGCTGACTATAGCACCACCTTGAGTGCAGAGGAGGTGGATGAAGAAACGGAGGAGGGAGAGAGTGTACAGTGGAAGGCAGAGGAGGTGGAGGAGGAGGAGGGTAGAGGAAAACTGTTACTGATACTTGGCATGCCTCCTCGTTTGATTTATCCTAATTGCATTCTCCCTCCTTCCTGATTTCAAAGCATGTGGAGTGCTGCAGTCCCTACTTTCCATTCTGTCACTCTTCTCTTTAACAAGTCTGTTTTCTTTCTTTTTCTAGTTCTGCTCTATTT
Source organism: Polydactylus sextarius (assembly GCA_016801845.1). Lineage (NCBI taxonomy): Eukaryota > Metazoa > Chordata > Actinopteri > Polynemidae > Polydactylus > Polydactylus sextarius. The sequence continues at coordinate 6,462,587 of CM028923.1, forward strand.
CTTTCTCTGTCTTTTCTTTCACTGCATGAATGTACAATTAAAGTATGGGAACCTCCTCTCCTCGCTTAGGGAGTCAGTAAAGCTATTTAGCGTTTGTTTTATGCCGATTTGCTTAACTCCTGTGAAAAGTCATAATCTGGTTTCATAGTTTGTTGGCATTATTTTTGTCTCTTGTCATTTCGTTACTACATCATCTAATATTATCCAGTGGCTTTAAAAAAAAGTGAAATTCTGTCACAAACTCTCCTGCTACGTATACTGGTCCCCTCTTATAAGAGTGAATGATAGTGAAATATAAACACCAGGAACATCGAAACACACAGTACACATGCACAGAGTCCTTCTGTTATGAGTGTATTATTTGATTATCTCTCATAATCTGTGTTGCATAATGCTTAAAATGTTAATCTGGCTGGAATCTGTGGGCTTGGTGACAGTTGGCATCTGCTGGCATGAAGGCTGTGAATAGACACGCAGAAAGGGGATGCATGACTTTATTAAATATTACCTCCCGAGTACAAGTCAATCTGTCACTCGCATATTTTCCAACACATTTTGGCATTTCTGTACTAACACCTCAGCTGTCGCCATCACTGTGAGATCTATCCACAAACGATGTGAGAAAATAAATATTTCCAGGAATGTGTTTCTTTCCATTTCTTAAGTATGCATGTACTTGTGCATTTCCTTCTGTTTGGAAGCAAAATGTTTGAATTTGTGCTGTGCATGCATTCGCCCTTGTTCCTAAATGCATGAGTCAATAAAGTGCTGTAACTTTTCCCTAATTGTACATGTCGCTCTCCCAGGAGGAAGGATAGTGATCTCGACCACTGCTGTCACTGTGAAGGTTGGCAAGAAAACCGCCATCGCTGGAGGTAGGGTGACAATATTTGTTTCATTACAAACTCTCACTTTCTGTTTTTTAAGTGCATACTCTCTTCCACTTCTCCCTCTGTTTTTCTCTCTGATATTTTAACTTGCTGATTGAACAGTGATTATTGGTGGCATCGCCTTCCAATAGCTGTTGTTGTGCAAGTGTGTCAGTAGCACTTGCTTGTTAAACAAACTAATGATTAATGAATAGCTGCCAATATACACACCAACACCAGTGTGCTTGTGTTGACTGGATATCGACCTGCTGATATATCTGTCCAGCTCCAAATGTGATCTCATACTTGAAATGTTTGGGGGATTCTGCACCTTCAGTGTCTGTTCTCATCAGTGGCCTCTATTGTCTAGTTTCACTTCCTGATGATTACGTATGTGGTGTCTTTTCCTAAATCTGTCTCACGTAAGGAAAACGTTTATGGAGCTTTAAAAAGTGTTTGAGTCTGCGCTACACAGAAACATTTTGTCTAAAAGCCTCTGGCTTTGTCTCACTACTTCCTGATGTGTGAGTTATTATTTATGTGTTTGTGCTGGTAAACCCATCTGTGACCGAAAAACACTCATCAGTCATTATTATCTAAGTGCGACATGACTATGTGGAGCTACAACTTTACACTGTGTGGGTGTGGTTACACCTGGATGTATTTAGACAGACAGTTAAAAAACACTCCATATGCACTTAAACACACTTAAACACAAACACGGATGCTTATCTGTATTTCACATATGTGATAATTGTATGTAGTGCCAAATCAGAACATTATCTCATGGCACTTGACAGAGTAAGGTCGATGGCGGAAAGACAGTCTCCACACTGAGTTCCCACAAGCACTTGGCAACAGTAAAGAGGAAAAACTCCCTTTTAACAGAGAGACACCTCTGACTGAACAGGACTCAGGGTAGTTGGCTGTCTGCCTCAACTGGTTGGGTGGACAGGGAAAATGAGGGAGGAAGGGTAAATTGGAGGAAAGAGAAGAGAGAGACCAAGGAACAGCTGTGCCATCATTAATAATGATGATGATGAGCGTTGAATAGTGGCAGATCTGGATTCTGCAGCTCAACCTGCAGAATGAGGACAGGGAGAGAGAGGTCAGAGAGGGAAAGCACAAACTTCAAGAGAGAGCGAGAGAGACAGAGAGGACATAAAGTTAATGACTTGCAGTTGTAAGATAAAAAAAGACATGGGGGAGAGAGTCATGGGAGTTCCCCCAGCAGCCTCGGCCTATGCAGCAAAACAAAGGAATGGTTCAGGGCTCACCTGAGTCAGCTCTAACTTAAAGCTTTTTATCAAACAGGAAAGCTTTACGCTTAATCTTTAATGTAGAGTGAGCGTCTGCCTGCTGAACCCAAACTAGGAGCTGATCCCACAGGAGGTAGAGCCTGGTAGCTGAAGACTGTCCCCGTTTTACTATAGGAAACTCTAAGAAACCACAAGTAAGCCTGCATCGTCAGAGCAAAGTGTTCTGTTGGAATAATCAGGTGCTATGTGTCCTTGAAGATACAGTGGAACGTCATTATTACATGTACAATTTTGTCCAGGAGTTTTAGAAATATTATACTATTAAATATCCAAATACTTTGCCATATGTGAGTACAAGATTGAGTGTGTGCTATGACATCAGATGTAATTGTATTGTACCTGGAAAATGTATTTTTTTTTCTGGATTTTGCTTCATTTCATTTGCTTTTTCTCTCTGTATCTTTGGGAAGATTAATATCATTATAAGTTGAATCCAGAGTTCCTTGAAACTGGAATAAAGCAAATAGATCTGCTATAACTATTACATCTAAAACCTCAAAGTTAAAGAAGGTTTTTTTGACTTTTCCAGTAAAAGCTTTACCAGCTTTTCATGATTGTCAAATATACTGATGATAGATTGCCATATGGTGATCTTCAGCTCGAGGTCTTAGGTCACAGATTACAAAATGCTTTTTTCGTTGGTGCAGCACTGGATGTCAAGTAAAACAGCTTTTTCTACCAGCTGTCTCACTTCAACAAAATAACAGAGGGAAAGGCTGTATCAATGTTTTATAGACTTGCTCTTTCTGACTTTCTTATACACACATACACACACAAACACAACTCACTGTTTCACCCTCTGACACTCTCATTTGCCATGTTAAACCCTCACATACATCTCTCTTTTTAACCCTGCTCTTCCGAAGCTGTCAAACTCATCTCGCTTCACTTCCATCCTTTTCTTGCCCTTGTTAAGATTCCTTTGCTCTCTCTCTCTCTCTCTCTCTCTCTCTCTCTCTCTCTCTCTCTCTCTCTCTCTCTCTCTCTCTCTCTCTCTCTCTTCTTTACATCTGCCTCTTGCCATTTCTCAGTAAGCAAGGCTTTCACATCAAGAGTCACATTTACCTCCTGAACATAAGGGGATCAAATATTCATGGCTGCCTTGTCATGGGCCAAATATACATAGAACTGCAGCACTGCACTCTACCCACTGTGTGTTTGTTACTGAATGCTTTGATCTGGCATTTGAATAAAATCAAAAATTGAACACTTTGAATAAAACAGATGCTATTTTAGCAGCTGAACTGTCTTGTAGGTAGAGCTGGAATATGATTTCTGATAAATACAGATATTTAACACAAGTGGTTAAAGAGGCTGTGATTCCATTTCTGACCACTGAATGTCAGTATTTGTCTGAACACAAACTGGTCAGTTGTGTGGTAATGGCTCGGTGCGTTTTGTGTTAATCTTTTGTGCTGATTTGGTGGCAGATTTTATTTCTTTTCCTCTGATGGAGGCCAGAAATTTTATATTTTCTAGGCTGATCCAACATCAGTCAACAGTGACTACAAAAACACTTTGTTTATGCTGTTCTAAGGCTCAGTAATGGATTAGTATATCTCTGTGGCAGAAGTGACAGGCTATATGTAAATAAAGCTAATACGCTCCTGCTGACAGAGGAGCAGACTGGGGGGGGGGATAAGTAGGTAAATAAAAAAGACAGAGAGAGAGAGTGGGAAAAGAATAAAGGATAGAGAGAGGGTGTTTGACATGGAGGAGGAGGAGAGGAAACAGGCAATATGGATAAAAAATGACAGAGAAAAAGAAGTGAGATAGGGTAGGTGAAAAGAGAAAAAATGAAACATGATAGACCAGACAGAGCAATGGATAAAGAGGGCAGAGATGAGAGAAAAGAAGGAGAAAAGACTGAAAAAAATGATGGGAGAAGAAGCGACAGAAAGATAAATGGAGATGTGATAAGTGAGAGGCAAATGGAAGGAGAGAGACGATGAGACATGCAGAAAGGTGAGAGGAGATGGAGGGCAAGGGACAGAGAAAATGGGGTAAGGTACAGTCTACAAAGGAGCTGCTATCACCACTGATTTATGCTCTCATTTGACACTGTGTCTTTGTTCCACCTCAACTTCTTTCGTCTAGCATATTTTCTGACTCCTCTTTTACCCATCTGTGTGATTTATACACTGCCCTTCATTTCCCTCATTATCAAAAGCCCCCAGTCAGGTCACCTGAAAGTAAGAGGTAACATTATGCTGGGGTAAAACATAAACTATGGCATAGGTTATGATCAATTACCAACATTATTCTGTGCTTTATGTGTAAAATATCCAGGATCTTGTTTTGTACAGGTGTTTTTCACCCCTCAGGTATCTTAGCCTGCTCAATGTCAACCTTATTACCTCTGCCAGGAGGGTACTGTGTTCATGTGTTTCTCTTTGTCAGCAAAAAAGCAAAAAGTACTGAACCAATTTTCACCAACTCGGTGGTAGCATGGAGCTCGAGCCAGGGAAGAACCCATTAAATCTGATTAAAGAGGCAAACATTGCGGGATAGGGAATTTTTCAATGCTGTCATCATTTTCTCTGGAAATGAAATAGGGATCTTGCAGTAAAAATCAGATGTATAGTGTTAAGACCTCAGATCCCTGGTAATAATGTGGCTCTGACTGATGTTTGTGGAGTTGTTTGGCCTTGGGGAAGGCATGTGCACCATTCTGGTTTTGAGTTATCATTAATTGAAAAAGAATAGGTGGTTAATGTATAAGTTTGACATAAGTGTGATATGTTTTATTTAAATCAATGCATATTGACCAGGAAATGCTTCATCATCATCATCATATCATCGTCATAATCACAATCATCATAATAACACAACACACCATAGATCTCCGGGCAACGTAGTCTTTGTGGCCCTCAGTCAACATGGTTGCTGCACTTTTTACGTAGCAAACTATAATTTATTATTCTTTACACACATAGGCTATAGGAACAGAATTCAGCTAGCTAAGATACTTAGCTACCAACAACACTAGACCTGCAGACCAGGGGGTGAGAGGACGATGTTTCTAGATTTATAGAAAGAGTTTAGACATTTCCTTTCTGTCAGTTACTGCCCCCAGGTCCCTGTAAAGTTAACACCGTTGTTACACTTGTCATTTAAATCCCTTTATAATATCACTTACTGTGTTTTCACACATCTACTTAAGATCTATTGTTAACAATTGTTAAGTTAAACCCCGTCTGATTTTATTTTGTTCAGCTCTTCCTCTCTGTCTCTTACATTCATGAGTGCATCTAAACTTAATTTGCAATGCAAACTTGATCCGTATTGGACTGAAGAATCAAAACATCCAGCTTTTGTGCAACTTGATTTATCATGCATAACACTGGCTGAGTCTCCCACAAAGAATTTTGTATATGTAACTTTTCTGAGATATTGCTATTAAAGCAAGAAAAAGGAAAAATGTTAGGGTGTCTCAGACAAGGCATTGGCTCTTCCATTTTTATCATTTAATCATGACCATTCCCTCCCAGTGTTTGTCCCAACAATTTTCCACTTAACTGAATGTAACCATAACCACAGTTTAACTGTTTTTTTAGTTATGATGTGTGAATACTGGAAATAATCCGCCTTGGAGGGTGGCAGGGGAATGCAATGTAGAAACATACACCGTCTTTCATGTCTTGTGAAACCACAGGCGGCATGTTTCACTATAAATGGAAATGCTGCAACCTGTTTGTTATTTTAAAGCAGTTGCATAATATAGTCATTTGTAGGAGAAAAAGCCAGCCCTACAGCATTATGTGGAAAAAAACCTCATAATAATAAAACATAAACAGTTACTTGTTACCTGTGTGACTTGACGTTAAGTACTGTCAAACTGATAAATTTCAGAGACAAGGCAGCAACGTGGGGCCCTCTTACAATCTGCCCAAAGCCCAAACTCTTTCTATGCTTCTTTCAGAAACTTAACCAACCACCGAACAGAAATAAAATTAAACACGACAAATAATCAAACATTACCTAGATTTTAAAACCTAAGATGAACAGTAAGATAGACATTATTAACACAACAGCAACAACAAAAAAAAAAAAAACAAAAACAAAAAAATACAGAAATCCATAAACAGTTAAGTCAAAAACATTTGGGGGATCTCTGGGCCAACACACCATAGTAGAGACTAGTATGATAATATTTATCTGCATCCTACCCAGGTATAAGATAACACACTATTAATATAGATTTACTTCCAGCCAATTAAAATTTGAAAGGGAACAATAGTTCTACTGTAAGGGAGCAATGTGCAATGAAAGCCAGTTGTTGTTAAAATACTGAAGACACAAATGTTCTACTCTTCTAGAGATGGGTTTTCTCTTCTACTATAAAATATTAAAACATAAATTAGGGTGTTTGTATAAACATAATGTAAAGCAAACAAATTAATTTTTGCTGTGAATTCACCGAGAAAGTTCTCATCAAACTGATTTAGATAAGTCATGATTGTTGATAACAGATGATCTAATTGGCAGTGATTTCTATTATCGTCATTATTTTTCTATAAGTTATAGTGACATGACTTCCATTGCATATTGCAGATACTTTTGGGGAAAATACAAGGGACAACAACATGACAGAAGGGATGGTTGGCAGGAAAGAAGGAGGTGGAGATCTTTAACGAAGTGTGAAAAACGTTCCATAAATAGCACTGGATGGAAAGATGGAGATGGAGAGATAAATGGACAAGAAGGAGGAGGAGGAAAAATAGCAGCGTCTTTTTGTTTAATCCCTTGTTCATGATAATCCCTCTGGGCAAATCATCCATTTTAGAAAGAAAGAGAGGGAAAGGGGGAAGAGCGAGGCAAGAGGAGAACTGATTGGGGAAATAAAGTGCAAGAGTCTGGCGTTTGTAGTCCTTAGATGAATTTTTGTAGTCCTTGCCATGAGACAGGGTTCTCTGAGATAGTTTTTCCATGCCGTAGTAGCAAATGTTCACCTCTGACGATGAAATCAGTCTGGAAATGAGCTGAACAAAGAGTATTAGCTTCAAGAGTCTGTGGTCCATTAAATTTCTCCAGTAAAATCACCATGAAGATGTACCTGAAGCCTCAAAGCATAGTCCCAGTCACACCAGCCCAGATACTGATCATAATCATTTAACAAGCATCAAGTAAATAAGAGGCTTTTTTTCTGAGGAGAAGGGACAAGTACAGGAAATTCAGATTCCAATTTATTTGTTCTCCATCGAACTGTATGATACCATCCATTGTAGAATCTCATGCACACAGCTCCAGTCTGTGACACCTGGAAGATATTGTTGGTCCAGAAAAGATCCAAAAGGAAACTGATGTGGTCCAGACAGGGTAGAATACACTGTGAGTCACTTCATTTAAAATCTATAACTAGTCTCAAGAGACTCGAGGCTCAGGAGACTCTGCGCTCGATTTCTTATCAACATAAAATCTGTCGACCATACAGGTTTTCTTTGTGTTTGTTTTTCTTAATTTCTTCTAAGCTTTCTAATATTGGCTGTTTCTTTGGGATGTGGACATCAGAAGAGCAGTAGGCCAGACGAGGGTGAAGGGTTTTGGGCTGGGGTCCTGGTTTTTTGGAGGAACTACTGGCTTTGGAGAGGATTAGGAGGAGAAAGATGCAAACAAAACAAGAGCCGGTTACTGCCTGATACCACAAATTCTTATCGTTATAGTGAACACTGGTTCAATCGCCACCGTACAAACCATGTAAATCCCTGAAAATTCAATCAAGCTTTTGCAAATATCAACTGCCTGCACACAACAAGTGTCTGGTAACAGCTTAAATGATATGTGTCATACTAGAAAGAGTACCAGTTCATTTTTTCTCTCAGCCAATAGAATGGTAAATTCAGCAGCAGCCAACAGCAGCAGTAGGTGGTTGGTAGGCGAGTTGGAGGGATGATTGGTAACAAACACTGCAGTGAGAATGGCTCCGAATAGAAGAGAAAATCAGGGAACAGATAAGATTTGTGAGTGTGTGTGTGTGTGTGGGAGTGTGTTGAAGTGTGGGGGGCAGGGAGAGAGAAGGTTAAAAATAGGAAAAAGGACGAAGAAAGGAAGACAAAAGTGGGAGAAAGGTGTCATTTTGAGAGTCATAAGGAGAAATACCATAACCGTCCGTGCATAAAACAACCCCCTCCATCTCTCTCCTCTTTGAGCCCTTTGAATTTTCGCTCTTCCAACCTTCACCCTTTGACGTGCCAACCCTCCCACCCCCGCCCATTCACTTCTCTAGGCCACAGAGGAGATCTGTTTCTCCTCCCTATCCTCTCCGTCTGCCTCTCCGTCTCCCATCAGCGGCTGCCTCTTCTTTAGCTCTCTCTGGTATTTGGCCATCAGTGAGGCGTAGATGCAGCCGTACGCCGCAGCCGCAACCATCATGATGCAAACGATGCCGCAAACCACACCAGCGATCACCACCGTGCCGATGGCGCGGCGCACGCTCACGGGCCGGTAACGGGCACGGACGCAATCCGACTGGACCTCCCCACCTCCGCCACCTGTGCTTGAAGAGGAGTCGTCACCACTGTTGCCGCTGTTGTCAGAAATTGGTGTCACCCCACTGGGGTTAAGAGCGTTCCTGCTGCAGGGAGTCACGCCTTTTTGTCCGGAACGGGAACTCTCGCCTCCGTTCTCATCTTCAAGTTGGAGGCAGTAGTTGAACATTTCCACCGGAACGCCACGGATGTCTCGCCCACGCAGATCCTTCGGTAGCGTGCACTCCACTGCATCGACCTTCCCCCCTGGAGTGGAGAGAAAGAGGCGCAGAGACAGGAGGACATGGAGAGGTCATTTATAAAATGCCTTATTCTTGTAAAGCACTACCAATTAACTGAGAGAGAGCAAAAGAAAGAGAGGGGGGTGGTTGTGCCAACACTAGGATGAGTCATGAATCACTTAACACACACATAGTTTGCTGTGCCCTCTACACTAAGTTGGAGATAGCCTCAACTAAGCTCTTCTATAATTCATGAGATGACATGCTTAGATTCACCAGAGCTAGAGTGTGTGCTTGGGAGAGAGAAATATCTGAGTCACTACATCCCACAAGCGGCAGAAGGGTGGGGGGGATCTACTTTATCTACTTCATCATCATCATGGGGCATTTGTCTCAGTATGTAGTACTCGTCTTGGGGTCACGTGTTAGAAAACTAGTGGTCTGCGCCCTCAGATATGTTAAGCATCAGAAACGATGAGATAACGAGGGAGGATAACAGAAAAACAGATTGAGGAAAGCGGTATTTAGCCCCCAGATGCTTTTATCTCAGCGTGTGACTAAAGAATCCCCTCTGCAAACACAGTTCTCTCTCTCCAAATATCCACAAATATCCCAGCTGCGTGTGCTTGAAATCGGTTGAAGCAAATAGAAGTCAACACAGCTTGTTTTTCACACTTTTTAGGGCGCTTTGTCTTACTTTATACAACACGCATTACCCTCCGCTTGGCAGATAATTGCCATTCTCAAATCTTCAACTGTGAAATGTCTACTTGTAATTTTCTCCACTGCCTTGATGATTATTACGTTATCATGTCGCCGTGTGTCAGCCTCTGTCTCAATTGTGCTGAACTGAGCTGAAGAGTGCAGCCCAGCAAAGCAGAAGATAAGAGAATCGAGCATAAGAGAGAAGAGATGCTTCATTAAGGGGGCAGCTGAGGCTTGAGGCGCTGAGGTGAATGTAGATTTTTACACATGAAGAGAGAGCGGAGAGCAGCTGTGGTTATCTGATGTTCTAACAGCCTGCAGAGGCACGTGGGTAACGCACAGAGGTACACAGAAACACACAACGAGCGTGGTGATGTGCATTCACACACACAAGTGGAATTATATCGTGTAGCTCAAAGACACAGGGATGCTGGAATGGAAACACACACCTAGACTCGTCCGTCTCTGAGGTAAACCAACATTCTTCAGTTTCCGCCCACAACTTCATGACTTCTTTGCCCTCTTGTGCTATCCACTAATTCAAATCAAACACATCCTTTCAAAGCTCCCGTAACAAAATCAAACATCCACCTCTGTACAGAAGCCACTCCATCCAGTGTTTGAAATCGCGGAGGTTGCAGTCACATTCCCAGGGGTTGTGTCCCAGTTCCAGGTGTTGTAGGTTGGCAAGGGGCTCGAACGCTGCCCTCTCCAAACCATGGAGCCTGTTACCTGCTAGAGACAGCCACCTACGGGGTAATTAGAATGAAATTAATTTGTGCTCTTGACTTCCAACAAGTTATAAGAATTTACCCTTGTGGCACTGATTTAAACATTAGCAACTAGATGCACTACACTACCACTATTAAATAATATTAATTATCATCTGTAGGCTGAAAATTATTTTTTATAATATCTTGACATCATTATCTTGATTTTAAATTACAGTTGTTCTCTCATGATTATTACTCTGACTCAAAAACATCTGTCTTCTCTCTCATATTCTTTAGTTTATTTCCAACCAGTACTTTATTATATGACTGCTGTATTACAGGTTAGCAACCTTTGTCCTTCTTATTGCAGGATTATTATATTTTTCATCCATGACTGTCATCGTACGTAATGTGCTGCTCTGTGAATCTGAAGGAAAAGCCAATGAAAAAAGTGACAGTGTTAAAGAGTTTGTGTATATGTCTACCTGAGGCTCTGCAGCTCATCCAGTAGCCCCAGAGGAATAGAGGACAGTCCATTCAGAGACAGATCCAGACGCTGAAGACCCCCCAAACCCTGTAGAAAACATCAATATTTATTTGGTTTGGTCGTCCTGGCTTATTTAGTACATTACTCTACAATACAGCAATTTTCTGCCTCTTTCTCCAGCATTACGTGTTGTCTTTTGATTTCAAGAGGCCCAGCTAGCGTCACTTGAGTGGGCTAATCTTTTTTAATAAGAGGTCCCAAGTGAAGTCCTGACACAAGCTCATCTCTGCAGAGAGCTTCAGCTCAAACAAAAGTGCATGAAAATATTGAGCAAGTGGTTTATTACTAATTTACCACCTGGACCTGAGCCCAGTTGTGCTAGCATATTGACGCAGGTTGGCATTATTCCTAAATAGAGTCTGTTGAGCCTCATCCAGGAGTTGAAACAGTGGATCAGCACTATTGGTGTAGTATTTTGGTGGACTGACTGATTTGATAGAATATCGCCCTCTGTGTGTCGAACATGCAGACATATACATTCTGTTCATGTCTTTGTGGCAGATAGTGAACTGTGGTATAGACTTTTTCAGTGCTTACCTGAAAGAGGTCTCTGTCCATTACTGTTAGTGAGTTGTTGTGTAGATTCAGTCTTGTCAAGTTGGACAAGTCTCTGAATAATCCAGCTGGTAAATTATCAAGGTAGTTATTTGAGAGGTCCAGCTCCTATAATACACACACAAAAATACATTTTCACTTAAGTACACATTTACACCCTGGACACAGATGACATTAATTAATAGAGTAAATTAGAAATTCAGTTCACGTATCAAGTGCAGAAATCTATGTAGACCACAAATGTACCAAGGAGTCAGAATAGGGACCATAAATTTAACAGAATCCATTTTAACTAATGTGCTAATAATAAACAGTACTAACATTTAAGATTGGATATGAAAAGCAGCCAGAGGTTGTAACTAATGAGGTTATTTTTATAAGCAGCCTACAGTAACTATCCATCATTTTTAGCTGTTATATTTTAAATACCAAGTCGTCTGGCCTCGCAAACAATATGCTAATGGGGGGTAGTCCTGCAAAACTTTGAAAATGTCAGCTTTCCTTAACTTTTCAGTCTGAGGGCAGAGGTTGTCTTTAGTTTGTTTAATATGAGACTTGGAATACAGTGTAACTCTCACTTTGTGTGCCAGGTCAGTGCAGAAAATGCACATTGTTTCAGTAAACAAAAAGTTAACAACAGCCCACAACATGCTGAACTTTGAGGCGAAGGCAAACTTCACTGACAACAATAAACAGACCTCCAGAGAGGAGAGGTTAGCAAAGGCAGAGGCTCCCAGCGAGGCGAGCTTGTTGTTGGCTAGCAGGAAGGAGCGGCTACCCGCAGGCATGAGGTGAAGGGGAGGCAGGGACGAGAGACCGCGGCCCCCGCAGTCCACCACCAGGCCATCTGAGGAGCAGAGACAGGGAGGAGGGCAGGAGGAAGCTGGTGGCAACAGCGCCGCCAGAAGGCAGAGGACACAGAGGAAGACTGAGGTAGACAGATGAAGAGAGAGCAGAAGAAAGAGAGAACACATGGTTATTTAGTTTACCGATGAAACATTTTTCGAAGGCAGAGGAAAGGAAGTGTGAAGAAAATGAGCAGATGCTGAAAGAGGACTGTCAGAGATGATGGAAGAATGGAAATTATAATCAGAAATTAGGTCGCGGGATCATTTTGTCAAACACATAGTTATCTGTGAAATAGTCTGCCAATCAATCACTCAGCCAGTTTATTGCAGTACATTTTACTAGATGCATATTAAAATGTTAGGAGTAGAAACCACAACTATTTTACTGTTACTGAGTCTTGTAAAGATACAAGTATACAAATGGACATAGGAGGAAAACAGTGACTCATTTCTAATAAAACAACTTCCTGTGCCAGATATGGATTTAATGTGCTATTTTACATTCTGGAATGACACAGGAAATCTTTATTTCCTCCAATTTGTGCCGCAGAATGGATGTTTTCATTGATGTGTGAACTTTAAGAAACTGATTTGTCTCTGATTAAAATGACCAGGCTTGTGTTTGTTCACACAGATTTGAGATGTTTACTGTCATTTACTGTGAAAACTGAACAATCCTGCGAACGTCAGGCGCATTCTGCCTGAAAGATCACAGCAGAGCCAAAACATGGCGAGACTAGTCATATTAATCGTGTGTGTGAGATTGTGTATGTGTATGAGTGCGTGTGTGTTTGTTGAGCCTACTCCACTCCTGGCTGGTATTTCCATGGCAGCAGTCTATTTTGCAGAGTCACAAAGCTGTCCTTTTTCCAAAGAAAGCTGTACATGGGAGATTTTCTTATTTTTATGAGTGCGCATGTCTATTTTTCTGTCATTCTGTCTATCTGTCTGTCTTTCTTTCTGTGTATGTGTGTGTGTGTGTGTGTGAGTATCTCTCAGCAGTCTCTTTACCAACACTCATGTACTCATGAGGCAAATCCTACTCTGTTTTATGTCATTTTCAAGTCATTATTATCCTGCAGACCACAGTCTTTCCTCCATTTTCACTCATCTCTGTTTTCTTTGTCTGGTTTCAGCCTCCTTCTTTCATTTTGTCTCAAGTGTTTGTGGCCATCTTTGTTTCCCTCTTTCTCTAGATAACACTGTATTCTTTAATTTATTATTGCTTCTCTTTTTTGTTTGTTTGTATTTGCATCCATCTGTTCAGGTCTTTTCATTCATTCGTTTTTGCTTTCATTGATTTATGCCCATCTTTCTTCTTCTGCTTCTGTCTGTCCATCTCTTTGCTGTAATTTTCCATCTCCCACTTGAGTCTCTTTATCTTTCTCATTTTTTCAATTTGAATCTCTCAGCGATGCTCTGTATTCCCTCAGTGCCTCGTTACAATGGCTGACTTTGTATCCATCCAGTGGCTTATCAGCATGACTTGTGCTTTATCTTTTTGTGTACATGTGAATATGCGTGTGTATTTGTGAGTGTATGAGCATAAGCTTGTGCTCAAGTGAGCTTGAGTGTGTGTGTGTGTGTGTGTGTGTGTGTGTGCTCAGCACCAACAAAGCGTGATATTAAGAAAACTACTCTGTCTAAACTCCAGACGGAGACACGGCGCTTTTAACTTCCTCTGCTTCAGCAGCACATTTCATCACTTGCATCATCTGCATATAATTAGCATCTATTTCTCAACATGCCGTTGCCTTTTGTCACACTATGTCTCACCCGCTTCGTGTTGTTTTATTTTCTCTCTGTGTCAGTCCATCTGCTTTTCTCAACATTTGTTTTCTCTTTCATTTTCCTTGCTCACATTCAAGACTGAATTCGCCTCCTCCACACACACACACATACACCGGCTGTCTTTGTTCTGAATATGATGAAACTCTGTGAAATAGAACTTTAACTGGCCACTCAACAGGGTAATATGTTGAAAAACTAAACATGGTGATGAACATGACCTGAATCAATGTGATTATATGATGTGGTTGATTGAATTATGAAAGTTACTTCATCTTTCTAAAGTGACTTTGTATCTCATCATCACTGATAAAACAGAAAGCTTGTTATTGTGCAGTAAGACGGTAGCATTACATTAATATTTAATTCTTTTTAAATTGGTTATAAATAGTGAGAATAGAATCCAGGAAATAACAGTTTCACTGTAGAACAGATGGTGGACTTTAGCCTAATTAATGATAAATGATGAGTAATGTATTCAGAAAGGGAAGAGGGGCAGAATAATATGAGGAAATTATCTAGTTGCAACTTTTTGGAACCAAGCGTCAGCATTTTCCTACAACATATTCAAACAAGTTGAATCAAGACGATGAGAAAAAACTGAATTAATGTGTTCTGCCAAAGCCTTTTTTTTCCCCACAGCAGACATTTGATCTTATCATATAAGCACAGGTGTTAGAAATAAGACAACAACAACAGCTCAGTTCACGTGTCCCAGTGTGACAGAGCAGACAGCATGTAAAGTATGAGGACCTGAAACCAGAGCAGCTAAATGAAGTTCAGCCATAATTAATTTACACCTGTACTTTTCCTGTTGTCACATGTCAAAATCTCTTCTATTAATAATGCTGAATTAAAATCAGTGCCGTTTCAGAACTCAAAGAGCAGCGATTTCTTTCATCAGAAAGACTTTGATTTAAAAACGACTAATTCAGCTGTAATGGAAAGCCAGCAGTAGTTTTACTTAATCTTCTTTCAAAGGGCTTCTGTCCCTTTTAACAGCAAATGTGACACTATAAAACCTGTGGGTGAAAAATTAATGTTTGGAAATTTTGTTATTACATAACACTTGGTGCAAACCTGCGGAAACACCCTTGTCTCGTCCTGAGAACACACACACACACCCACTGAAAACAGTCCAGAAATAGCATCTTTTCTCAGGCAGTTTTCACCTGCCAGACAGAACATGACCTCCCCCAACCAGGACACTGCCCCATTTTAAAGACTGAACCAAAAAAAAAATGTTGAGAAAATAAAAAACTGGTGGCCTCGTGAGAAAGATCAGTGTGTGTGTGTGTGTGTGTGTGTGTGTGTGTGTGTGTGTGAAAACACTCTCCTGTTCCTGTACCCATTATCCTGTCTGCCCCATTCTACAGTATAATCCTAATCTCTGGCAAAAAAAAATAATAATAACCCTACTTCATGAATGGATGAAAGAAGAGATTTTAGAGTATCCTTTTAAGTGTCCTGTGCTGTCACATTTTGTAGTGGAAATGCTTCAAAAGGCCAATCTTTCACTGCAGTAGCTCAGGAAGAGTCTAGAAAGGATTTCGCTGTATAGTGGTGAATTTCTTATAACACGATTGAAAAGGTACAGCGGTGCAGAAGATTTGTGACACTGTAGCTCAGAGGTAGAAACAGAAACAGAGACAGAAAAAAAGTGTTTGTGTTTGCTGCTACTGCTTCACATGATGCCAAATTGTAAGTTGAAGTCTTGGTGCAAGATTCACCTCTCTTTATCTGCAATATGGGTTTTGTTGTGTAAAGGTATTCCTCTTCTTCCAGTCCTTCCTCCATCCTCTCTTCTCTCTCCACTACTGTACATTATAAACTCCCCCTCGTCCTGTCCCACCCTCCCTCCCCCAGTACCAAAGCCTATCCTCCAACATTTATGAGTGGTTTTAGCTGCTCTCGTGGAGGAGGTGGTTGTTGTTTTGGCTTATTTTAGCTGCTCCAAATCCTCTATGCTGTAGTGCTCTGCGCTGCCAAACCAGAAGGAAAAGACTGAGCCACAGTGAGAGGATGAGAGGGAGGGGTTCAGAGCCCAAATAAGTTAAGTAAGTGGCTCAGTGCAGTTTTATTCAGTTCAAACAGACTTCAGACTGAATCTTTTATAAGAATCTCCAAACATGTGCAGTAAAAGTGCTGACATTTTTGGGCAAATGCAGACAGGCTATGCTTTCAACGGAAACAACAAATGACAAATGACATTAAAATGCAACAAGATGTTACTTTTGACTGAAGCACAAATTCTAAGGCTACTTTAACAGCAGTGTGGAGCACTTATAGATAGACTGATTCAGTAACTACTTTACATAAATCATGCAGAATACACATTTTTAAAAAGGAGGTAATATAATATACTATAATACAGGGCACATCGGTGCAGGTTGGGTGCATTTCCTATACAAAGCAAATCTTGATCACATTAATGTGATTTATATAAGATGTGATGCGTGATCTGATAAAAGTGAGTAATCTGTCCTTTAACGAGGAAAAATTGTTCTGTCTGGTTGTCAGAAGTAGCACCCATGAAAAAATTACAGTTCAAGCCTGAATAATATTAATGATCAGTTGTCTTAGAATAACAATGTGGGGAATTTTAAATAGACTATTAGGATTCTTGCTGTCTTTGCCTCATAAATTTGTTTTGTATTTGATCATTTTTTTATATGATTTAAAATATTATTTTCTCTCTCTTTTCTATTTTATGTGGCTACTGGTCCAAGTGTGTGTGTGTGTGTGTGTGTGTGTGTGTGTGTGTGTGTCCTGCCTATTCAGTTTTTCCCTCTGCAAAATTGTATGGGAGGATTATAGTTCATATTCACACAGACAAATCTTTTGTCAACAAACAAACCAAAAAAAAGGTGTCTTTCTTATTGTTTGTCAACCACAAAAGCTAAAACCAGATTAAGCTAATTTCTTTATCAAATGACTGTGTGATGTTTGACAGTGTCTCCTTGGCAACACTGCTTGACAACTCTGGGGCCTCAGCTGTCTGTAAGTTTATATCCAGGGGCCCCTTGGTGACACTGGACCCAGTGATGAAGTCATCACCACAGGCACTTCTGTTACTGAGCGCAGTTGCATGTTACCAGGGGCCAAGCTGTTTTCCATGCGTGTGGCACACTCGGTGCTATCTTGTTACTAGAAGGACCAGCTGTCCTCCATGTGACAGACTCACTCTCCTGTATTTCTAAACTCTTTAATGTTTTACTTGGTTCTCTGTGCAAGAGTCTGGTGCAAATCTATCCTGCTGCCTCCACAGCACAACAGTTCACATCCGACTCTTATTTGACTCCCGATACCTGATACTGTGATACAATATTCATTTAAATAACCTTTGAATGTCCTTAGCAGGAAAATGTTTTGTCTAGCAGAAAAAGAATCCAAAGTTGTTTCTAAACAACTAGTTAATTAATTAACACCAGGCAGTTTTTTTTTTTTTAAATGTGATGATCATCTGTTTTGTTTTCTTTTTAATATAATATATGTTTAAGGTAAAAAAAAAAAGCAATTTTACAGATGTTGCCTGAGGCTTTATGAAATAACGGTCAAAATATTTGTTAGAATAATCTATAATGAAAACAACAGCTCTTGGTTGTTGCCCTAGATACTCAGCCTCCAGCTTCTATTAAATGTCAAATAATCTAAATTGTTGTAAAGGACAATGTCATTAGTCAAATTCTGAACAGGACTTGCATAAAGCAATGTATTATATTGCATCTATTGCATTTACAGCTAACTTTTGGCTCCAGTTTAATTTAGTTGATGTGATCAGTGCGTCAAAGACATTTAATTAGATGATGATCATAGAAATGATAGATATGTGATATTGCAACTAGGAGGAGACGTGGAATATTAAAAACTGCCATATATGATGTGTTGCATCAACTAGGTGTCAGGCCTGTTTGTTTGCAGCAACAGTTTCTGTGTAATTTGTCTGAGGCTGCCACATGACTGATCTCCTGTGTAACTCGAGACCTCATTTAGTTAGCAGATGGAAAATAGCCAGCCAGTGTGTGCACTCGCCTAAAATGTTTGTATGCATTTCAATCTCTATATGCCAACATTGTCCTGCCTCGTTAGATGCATCACATTTTCATCTCGTACAAAGAAGCATAAAAGAATACACAACACACATATAGTATCAAGGTCCCAGCTGTACCACCACATTACTTCAACGCTGTCAATGTAATGCTGTGTTACCGTAGCAACCGAGTTCTGTAGACGACGTTGAGGAGAGGAGAGGAGGCATAGGCAAAGAAGTTTTTTGGTTCACATCAGATCCTGTCCTTTAACCACATTATCTCTCCCCTCTCTCCAGCGCACAATATCTCTGACTGACTCTCGGGCACAACCGGGTATAATCGCTTTCTCACATACAGGAAGTCACGGTCGTGCACACAACAGTACTGTACACGCACAGAGAGTGACACACATATACAGCGGTTGAGGATAAGCAGGGGCATATTGTGGGGCTTTAAGCTTTTCTCCTGCTGACAGTGTGATGAGAAGAGGAGAGGAGTAGACTTTCCTGCACAATCTTTTATACACTTTTATTATTTCCTCCACTTCTCCCTATGGGATCACCTGCAATTATCCCTCCCTGTTTCTGACTTCCTTCCTTTCTGCCTCCCCTCTATGTTTACTCTTGTCATCCTCCATTTTTCTCCCAGCTACCCTGTCTATCCTATATCTGTCTACCCTGTCCATTTCTCAAGTAAGACAGAATCATAATTTTGACTTGGAGTGATGTGGGTAACGTGTAGGCTGATGTGCCTCCTTAATTCTTGCTATCTGTATCAATTTGTAGAGACACAAATGCTCCTTCACACAACACTGTGGCCTATGGGAGAGTGTGACGTGCAATGACATTGTTTTTGTGACAGTAGGTATTAATTAGCAAGACTGAAAGGTAGGACAAGGAGAGGGAGAGATAAGTGAAAACAGCAATGGAAAACACATTATCAGTAGTATAATTTGGGGCAATTTCACTGTAACACAACCTCTTTGATGGATGTTGCATCATTTTCTGCTGACCACTCAGCTGGGCATGACTCCATGACTTAAAACATTAAGAATATGAAAAGAAAATGAAAGATGGCTTGGCTTTTGATGTCACATTTGCATCCGTGTGACTGGAACAGAATGGATTCTGCCATGGATCTTTGACATGTTGTAATATATGCCCACTCAGTCGTCAGCAGGGATGGATAGACAGATGGTATTGATCCAAAGTGCACATACACACACACACATACGCACACGGTACTTGAGAAACAGTCATCATGATGAGCCATTGTTGAATGAGCCAGATAGAAAGACAGATAGACTGATAAATAGATAGAGGTGAAGTAGTAGCTTTAATCTAACTAATAGATTTGGATGTAAAGTGCTTGAAATATCTTATCTTGCTAATTGGATGACCTTTTCAGTGGCTCTTGCAGTGTTCACAAGGGAAATTGAGCACATTCCAAATAGCTATATTATCCAGAACTATTATCAGCCATTTTATAAAACTACTTGGTGGGTAAAATACTATTTCTGTCAGGAATGAGCTTTGCTGTGATCATCATAGCTTATCAGCCTCTTGCCGCAACCATGCTGGACTCACTTTGAGTGTAATGCTCTATCAGTGCCATTCGGCGGGTGCTGATTTTCAGTGGGGTTGTTTGTGGTACAGAGGATTATCCAGATTTATCCCTGCCAATGTCCTTTGAAAGTGGGCCAGTATCATGCATTTGTTTACTTGAACTTGTACATTCCTGTTGTACCCACACCAAACAAAACTGTATTCAAAAGAGAGGGAAATAAATCTCAGGCTTGCTGGCGTTATCCATGCATTTTTCTGCATGCATCATGTGCAGCTGAAGCTTTATGAGGTCATCTCAGCAGGTGAAATCCCACATTACCCACTTGTAGTCAAACTGACATAAAATCACTATCGCAACAAACCACACTTTAATTCATCCTGTAAGGAGGTCAGAGGTCACAACCACAGTGCCCTAGCAGAGATTATTTTCCTGTGATATGTTCTATAGATCATGGCAGAAGAGAGGAAAAGTCATGAAATGAAATAGTACTTTTGATCACTATGTCTAGGAGAGCCAGCAGTTACATTAAAATAGCTATTGATTACATACTTAAATTTTCCAGATGCTAGAGCTTGTTGGCCAACAGCTTGTCAACTTTCAGTCTCATATAACACAATGTGAAGGGATCAGGCTCCACTCCAAGCCCAATACCTCACATACACACACGCTGTGTCACTCTGCTGTGGCTTCACGCCAAAACCTAACATCCCAGCAGGCCTGCAAAGTGCCACCAGGTACAAACTACCCAGTGATGAATTTGGTGACTGCACACTCACAGCTGACCTCTGTCTGTAAAGGGTTAAAAAAAGAAATTAGCTTGTTAAACAGTCGATTTAACAACCTGATAGCTGCTGCAGGCAGATAAAATGTTAGTTTTCACTGCGATATAGCCAGTTTAGCTCGACTGTGGCTTTGCTCCAAACCTCATGCTATTCCCTTAGTCACTGCACTGTGTTACAATTTTACTCAAAGCACAATGCTACAACCTTAGTCATTGTATTACGGCTCCACTCTAAACCAAATGTTTCAATGTCAGATGTTGTATTAGGTCTTTATTCAGCCCAATCCTCCCTGCTGCCAATCTCTCTCTCTTCCTCACACGTCACACGTTTCATTAGAAGCTATGTGGTCAGTTAATCGCACGGCTTTGTTGGGAGCTGCAACATGGTGCATAAACACATACACAAATTATGACCAGATAAGCTACAGAGTGTGTGTGTATTTATGTGTGTGTGAATAGGAATGAATTCATGCTGTGCGAGTATGTGTGTGTGTGTGTAGTGTCAGATGAGACAGTCTGCTAGGATCGTGGAGGCCTGAAGGCACCATATGGTCTCTGTGTCGCTCATAGACCTCTCTGTTCTCCTCTCTCGCCTCTTCTCCCTCATCCTGTCTTCTCCGCACTGTCTTCAGTCTTTTGCTACGCCTCTTTGATCTTGCATCTCTGTGCCTCGTCCTGCACACTCCCTGTTGTTTCCATCTTCTTTCCTCACTTCCTCTGTCTCACACTTTCTGTCACTTACACATTATATTCTCCACCTCTAGTTTGCACTCTCCAGTGGAACTTTTCTGTGCTTTTCTTTTCTTTTTTAAGTCTCTTTATAGTTTACTTTTTAGTCACTTTCTAGTAATTCTCCCCCTATAACTGCCTTTTTGGGCTGATTGCTGGTTGAAAAATAATTGATCACTGTTGCTTCAGATTGTGAAAAAATCTTCTGATTGGTGTTTATCTTTATGAAAGCATGACAGATGATTTATTTAAAAAAGTATCTTTATTCTATTTCCTGCTATCCTGCTTGGATAATAAAGTGTGTAGTTACAATAACAATATCTACCGGAGACACTGTAATGAGAAGGAAATTATGCAATGAACCGTGATGAGAAGAATGCATTTATTTATCATTCGTCACAACAAAATTGCCTTTTGGCCACAGTGTTTTAAATTGGCTTCACTACACTGAAAAACACCCATAAAACATCCTCCACAACCTTTCAGAAATATCATATCACTTTCTGTCCCATGTAGGTTACAAAGCTCCATCACAGTTATACGGCCATTAGTTGGAAATATGACCAACAGTGTGCTGACACTGAAGAATACTAACACTTCCGCAAAGACTCTTTTCATTTTTCTGTTTGATCTGTTTTCTGTCACACACACACACAAGCTTCTTGCTGAATTCTTAGAGCACACCTTTGAGTTCAGTGACATTTCAAAGGTTTGCACAGAAGCAACATGGTGTTTGGTTGGCGACGCGTCTTTTGCGTCCTTCTGTCAAATTAAATTTCTAAGCAAATTTCATCTGTGACACATATGCTTGATGATTTGATATATGTATTTGCAAGAAAATGTCACAGAAAATGCCTGCTATTAAAATGCCGTCAATATTAATCAACTTGATCTTGTGTCAGTGAATTAAAATTATATAAAGTAAGACAGAGACTGAAGGCTGCACTGAAGGCTGAGGGACAGAATTTCAATGACTGACAAAGGTGATTTTGATGCATTCTGATTCCTATAAAACTGCTGCAATATTGTTAATGTAATATTTATGGTGGTAAAGCATAATGAAATACACTGAGAGTGAGAACTGAATTTAATGAGGAGATGGAGGGAAGAGAGGAATAAAACGCATGAGGACAGGTGAGGAGAAACAGGAAGAAGTATGATGGAGGGAGGGAGGCTCAGCGGCGCAGAGGGAGGTATATCTATCGACTTCGAGGTGCTGTGTGGGTGTTTGGAGGTTCTGACAGATAGTGTTGCCCTGTTATTTAGTGTCCTCAGTGTTACACAGCAGTTTGCGGGGGCGTTTTTGCCAGACACCTCTGGAACAATACCTCTGCAACAGGAGGACAATGATCCCCATTTTTATGCTGTCTTTTTGTGGTAAAACCATTCATTTCTTGCCGAGGATGCAACCTGTGTTCATGAGTGCATGCTCATGTCATATTGGATGTATAGCAAAAGAAAGAAATAATGCTGAGAGGGAGCTCTCTAGTTTGCCTATTAGCAGAGGAAGTGTCTGAGAGAGCAGGAGCCATCCACTCCACTGTCTAATCCACAGCACACACACACGCACGCATGTACATATAGCTGTCGCATCTGTTGCTATGCCACCCGACTTCTGATGGATTTTTGTTTTGACTGAGTGTGGTATGAGATGGGAAAAAAGGGAAAGATTATGAGCTGAAAGTGAGAGGAAAACGGGGAGGAGCAACACAGGAAGAGAGGAAGAGACGGGGAAGAGACAGATAAATAACCTGCAGGTCTCTCCCCTGTCATTCTCTCCCAGCTCTGTTTTGTTTCTACTCTTGGCTGTATTAATACATACAGTAATGTGGCATTTCACTGGAGGATTTGGCACGTGGGAACAGAGTGCTCAGTGCCCTCATCCTTTATGTGTGTGTGTACGTGCGTGTGTGTGTTCAAGCATGCTGGGCATGCTAGCATTAGCAGCTGTCAAAACAGTGTTCCCCCTTTCATGTGTAGTTACGAGAACAATAGATGAGAATGAAATAGAGCAGAGTTGAGTAGGAACAGGGGGCTATGATTTCTTCATCTTTTGTCAGTTTCTTTCATCGTTCTCATTTATCCTCATCCTCTTTTTCTCCCATTTGCTTCTACATTTCGTTCACATCAACTCACCAGGTCTGGCCAAGTTGGTGGCAACACTGGGTGGGGGCAGGCCAAAGCCCCCGGGGGGGTGGGTGTGAGGGGGCATGACACAGAGCTCTGCAGCCTTCCTCTGTCAGAGGGGCGGGGCTGTGGAGGGCGTCAAGCCGCCATTGCCTGCAGCCTCCACTAGGGCGGCGACTGCGAAAAGCTACACCAAAACACCTGAGAAGAGAGAGAAGACGTAAGTGAGACAAGCAGAAAGCTGGAGAGACACACAAACCACCGTGCACGCACACATTTGCATTGCATTTATTCGAACTTGTGTACATTTGTGTACATCTACGTGCATGTACAAAAGCATCACAAACAGACCCCACTCCCCCAGTATTTTATAGATGTAAATAATAGATATGTATGGCTTTGGCAGTTTACACAATCAGTTTGCTTTTCCCACAGACAGACCCCCTACTGCTACTGTCTGGCACAGAGACTGACACACAGAGAGAGAGAGACAAAGCGAGAATGACAGGGAGAGGTGGCAAAGAGAGAGGGAGAGAGATGGAAAGAGATGGTAGACAGAGAAAGGGATAAATGTGGAAACTTGAAATTAAAAAGAAAGAGAAAGAATAAAATCAGAATATATTGGAGAAGAAAATCAGAAATAAAAAGAACAAACTGCCCTCAAGCAAGGCAGCACACACTAAACTTTATACTGAACTTTGTGAGGTAATATTGCATCAATTAACCTTAGCTGAATCTTTTACTTGTTAAATAAAAAATAAACAGGATGTCATTTTAACAGAGAATTCTACTGATTATATCCACTCTCAACACTCCTCAGTTATACTGTGGATCTGATCCACCCTGGTAAAAATAAAATTGACAAAACTTTCCAATAAGGGATTACAAGACTATCAATATCAAACTTTATGAGACAGGTCTATAGCCCTGAAATCTACAGGAGACAGATTAATCTGAAAATCTGTTGTAGAAAGTTATGGTGCAAAAAGAAACAAGACTTCTTATGACTGTAGTTGTGTAAAGTTATGATATAATTTCTTTCTCTTGTTTGCAGTTATTATTTTGTTTTCACCACTCATACGGTGCTAAATACATTTCCCATGATTGGTTGTGATTAGTTCGCTGTCGTATTGAGATGAATGGACATCTGTAGATGTGAAACCACTTTTCTCTTAATTGAAAAAAAAAAAAAAAAAAAAGATATCAGAATGACCCGTTCCTATTACAGCAGAGTAATAAAACATATCCTACGAGCAGTGAAAAAGATGATTCCTCTTGTTACTGTCGAGACATCACAGTGAAAATAGGGGGAAATTACCAGAGGAGAGAAAAAATTCTGGAATCTCAATATTATATGACTGATACACTCTGTTGAGTCACACCCCCTGGGCCAATCAGCGTAATTTTAAAAGCGCTGGTGTGTCGCTGCAAGATGTGTCTTTTTCCCAAAGTATCATCAAAACCCAATCAGTAGTGTGTGAAATATTCCGCTAATCAGATTAGGCTGTTGTTCAGTGGTTATCTGTTTGTGGAGAAAACTATGGGATAAAACATGGCGGGAAGACTTTTTTTTCCCACGGCTCATTTTGCCATCAAGTTAAATGGAAGTTATTGTGCATTTGTTTGTACCAAGCCCTGTGAATGTCTGCACAGTCGTTA
The DNA here is from genome assembly GCA_016801845.1 of Polydactylus sextarius. Lineage (NCBI taxonomy): Eukaryota > Metazoa > Chordata > Actinopteri > Polynemidae > Polydactylus > Polydactylus sextarius. The sequence goes on from CM028923.1 coordinate 6,487,533, forward strand.
TGTAAATGTGCACCTGTGCCACCTCAAATAGACACGTTAAGCAAAAAATAATCCATAGTAGTGGATGTGTTGAAAGAAAACAACACGTGAGAATAGAATGATGAATAGAACGATGCAGTTTGACTTTCTATGCATGCAGTCAATGTTATGTAAGTTATGAAATAAGAGCAAAGTGAGAGCATGTGTAGAAAAGTGATGAAAGGATCGCATAGGCGAGGCAGGAAATGCCAGAAGAGGAGGGGAGGTAAAAATACTGTTAGTGGGATGGGTAAACAGGGGGCAACATTAAAATTCACCTCTGCAACCTCCCTAGTGCTTTAGAGTGTGTGTGTGTGTGTGTGTGTGTGTGTGTGTGTGTGATGGCCCCAGTGGTGCTATATGTTTTATCATAATTGCTATTAGTACCTGCCACTGAGCAAAATATAAAACGCTTGTCTAATCACTTAGCTCTCTAATCTCTTTCTTTATATCTTCTCTTTAGAGTACGCTTTCTCACTCCCTCTTCTCCTCTTCAACAATTTCTCTCCCAACATTCCTCCCAATCACTTTCAACACATCCCATGTCTCCCCCGTCTCTTCCTCTGTCTCTCCTTGACAAAGGAACAGAGACATGTACCAAGGATATTCAGCAGATGGATTTCCTGTGTGTGATTAAAGTCACATTAGCCAGGCTCCACTGGGAAATTTGAGTTGTTCTTTTCAAATGAGCACATGAGCTTCATTTGAAAAATTCAGAAGCCCAGATGAGAAGTGGAAGGAACTCAAGGAATCTTTGACGAGTCCTTTCTCTGTGCTTCAATTTTCAAGCTGCATGTTCTGCTTCTTCTTTTTTAGTTTACGCAAAACTAAAAAAATAAAACTGTAGCAAAGTGGAGCTCAGTGTTTTGTTTTTTTTTTCATTTTATGTGGTAAATATAAACTTATTCACCGATATTTGCGCAATCTTGATAATTTTACTCTTATAATGTAGAACATTTAACACATTATTCTTCACATTGCAAAGTAAATTTCTTGTAGTTGTTCATTAACATAAGTTTTTCTAAAGGAATTGCTAGCTGTGTGAAATCAATCTTTAACTCTTGTTTCCGCTTTAGGAGTGCAAGCGTTGCCTGGGTTTGCATGTTGGCCATTTGTCAGATGATTCATGGATTTGTGTATGTTTATTTTAATTTATTTTGAGGAGGAAAACAGTTTGGCTGCAAAACTGTGTTAATTTATCTGTAGAAAGTGAAATGATTCGGCCGGTGTAAATGTCTTTGTTTTGATGCCAGAACCTTGAACACGTTCTGATCTCGTTGCTGATTTCTGTCTTCTTATTGATTTCTATACGATCTTGAAAAACATGGGAGTGGAGGAAAAAAAGAAAAAGAAAAAAGACATATCAGTGCACATGGTGAAATGTAGCAAAATGTCATCATGTGTGCAATCACGCTGGAATTGTCCTTTAAGTGATGTATTGGAGGTGCAGCAGAAGGTCACTTCTGCAGTCACATATTACTGTTCACCCATCACTTCCCATCATGTTGACTGGGTGTTGTGGCGACAAGCCTGCCCGTCAGGCTATTCTCAGAAAGCTTTTTTTGTCCAATTTGACCTGAACACTGGAGCAGCTAAAATCCTCACATGCACTCATGTCCACACACGTGTAAATACTTGAGTGTCCAAGTGGCTTTGCATGTTGGGGAGTCAAATGACACCTCATCCGCTTTTCTCGTCTCCTCTGCTCCTCTTCTCTATCCTCTCATCTTTCCGTCCTATTTTTTCTCCCTGTTTATTCCACTAACTGTTTCCTGTCCACACTTAAGCCGGATTTAGACTCCACAGAAGCTTCATGCAGAGCTGCGATGTGCATTTCCTCAAAAATTTAAGCACACACCTGGGGGGCTGAGATAACAAGTAGAGGCCACCAACTGTGAGTGGTCAGCTTGGCCTGGTTGCATTTTGTCCTACATATTTCTGATTCAGGTAGAGTTTGTTGCTAGTGAAGCAGCAAGGGGCGCTAATCCTCTTTTTGATTCGTGCTTGACAGATTTGTATGTTACGATCTCGCGAAGTGATCTCTGCGCTGTGATGTGCCTCGTGTCTATCAAAGAATTTAACCCTCGCTATATGTTGATTGTATGACTCGCTTATGTTGTTTAAAGCAGCAAAACAAATAAATATGCCGTGATCCGTACAGAAAAGAAGTCTCTCATACAAATTTACCAACATTCCTCCCTATGACAATGTAAATGAAAGAGTATAAACGTGATAACTTTAGGTAGATGATGAATGCATAACAGCTGGATACAGCTGGTACAGCACAGCCTTTTAGTGTCGTGGTGGTGCTACAACAGGCAATGTTGACCAACAGTAAATTAATTACCTCTACTATAGGACAACCAAAACAACTTGATAGATCCTGCGGTGCTCGGCTCAGGAGAGAGCTGTGCATGTGTGTGTGGGAGAACCTGCACGTGTGCAATTTCCCACTTAAGCGGGAATGTTTCATCTTTCTTGTGACAGGCCCACTTGGCTTGACTAATAGTTTTTAATCAATATGGCTGGAATTCTGTCCAATTTGCAACCAAATTGAAATCCACCTGCACGCAAGAGGACAGTCATCCATGTGTGAAGGCAGCTGTGAGTGTGTGTGTGTGCCATTTATACTGTGGTGTGTTGCTTTCTAATGATTGACATCACAGCTGTAAACACACAGTTGAATCGTTCACCTTCAGCTCTACGCTTTAACTTCATCATCACACACACACACTCACTGTCATGTAGTAGCTTGCTCGTGTTTAAGTCTTGTTTAACTGCTCCATTAATGTCAAATTAAACAAACCATCAATTCACAATGAAGAAGAAAAAGGAATAAAAGGTCATAACGAGTGCATATCTGCTGTTGTATGTTTGTGTGTTGCGTGTGTGCGTCTGTGTCTGCGTAGGTGTGGTTGGTAACAAAGGCAGAGAGACGCAGCCAAGCTCCCTAAATCAATTTTTAATGGCCTTCTTAGAGGGGAGAGATTGTGGCAACACACACACACACACAAACACACCTTGGCAGATGCCGATAGGTTGACAAACAGAGCCACATATATGTTGACAGGCACATGGTGCAAAATTATTTTCAGATGTATTGTTACACAGGCATGTAGGTATGCAGACACGTAATGTACATAAACATGCGCACACACTCACACAGTGAATGTGCATGTATCTAAAAACACACTAATCACATACATGTACTGTATCTACATACACAGTGTACAGGTCAAATTACCGATACACACTAGTGTCAGAGCATGAATGAGGATGTTATGTAACATTTAGTATTTATTATATGATTATAATGATGCAGTAATTTATCTATATTGAACACCAACCAAATAAGAATGTAGTTAGTGGGAGTTATATGTGTGATTTTAAAATTAGTTTCTCTGTGAAGTGCATCATTAACATCAACCAGACTGTTCACACGTGGCTGCTGGAAATTATTTAATGAGCAGTTTCACACCCACTGTCAGACTGGTCTGAGGTGGTAGTCATGTTATTAGTAGACATGTCCAACTACTGCGCTAGCCATAGAATCAGTTACATATTGTAATTGTTATAGCAGAATGCATCGACATTACCTGAAGGATGATTGATTGCCTTTAATTCTAACATAATGTAGTGAGGCACAAGAGCCTAAAGGAAGTGAGGGTGGAATAGCTCAAACCCAATGCATCTTCATATAATCACTGTGCTGCTCTTGCAAGTTAATTACTTTTATGTCACACCTTCTCAAACAGGGTTAGAGTTTACAAAGTGTTATACAGCGATGAAAACAACAACGCAACACACAGCAGGCATCAGACAGAGACAGGACACCATGTAATGGAACCTATCAAGGGTTTCAAATTGATTAAAATTACATAAGATGCAGTGAAGGTCAGAGAAAGAGTCAGACGAGAAAGACGAACTGGCAATAAAGTTTTATTGCTGTGATAAATATTCACGATAAACTGACAATAAAACGCTGTAGCTATCTTCAAGTTAAACAAATGTGTCTGTGAATCTGCGTGCCAGGTTTGTGTCCAACTTTACCCTTTTTTTCCAAGAAAAAGGTTGGATCACATTAATTGCATTTCACTGAATGTGTAGGTGTATTAGAACACATTCAGGATATAAACATTAATTAAAGCTCAGACAACCCTGATGTCACACCTGCTATTTTAGTTCTGGCCTCGCTTTTACTGTATTCTGTGTTTTTAGGATGATCTCAATCGAAGCCCCCCAGAGATACAGTCGCACTATGATGTGCAGCAGTGTTGCTGTGGTGGTGAGACACAGCTCCACAGGTCACATACTCCGAGTGTTACAAAACACTTTTAAAATATATGTCCATTATGAAGTAAACCATCTCTATTTTGTGATTTTTAACTGTTAAAGGTTATATACTGTATAACTGAAATATAACTTATTTTTTTAGTCATTTTTGTGGATTCATGATCAGTTGGGAAAACTGAACTGAATAACAATAAACCCTCATCTGGAAGTGACTGAAACTTTTGGGGTATTTTCATTAGGAAGAATGGCTGTGCTGTTATGTTTGAAATCTTAGGACAATTATTTATTACGTCACATAACTTGCAGTATATTAACATTAGCTAGGTTAGATTCCCACAGGTCTGATACAAGCAGACAGATTTTAAATAAGACTAAAGTTTCTTTTAAAATCAATTTGCATGTGGTCAGAATAAAAATAGTAATGTCCTACATGCTTCTATGTAATGAGACATTAAAAGTAGACCATTTGGCTGTCTATGCCTTGCAACGTGAGGCCAAATTTTGCAGCCATAAATATGATGTTCCTTTTAAGTTCTGATGCACATTTGTTGCATGAATTATTACGACCGCGTGCTTAAAAAAAAATCATGGAATACTCCTGTCAAACTGAACCTCACATGAGTCATACGCCCTTATATTAGTGTGTGAATAAACTACTGATGTTCTCACTTCTGCCTCCATGCCCTAAAACCACAGCCCCAAAAATTCAAATGAATGTGCATGTTGTGTGTGTTGTGTTTATGTTGGAAGCAGGTTCAGGGCTGACATTTTCATCATCCACCTCCTCACAGCGTACACTTTTGGCTCCATCAAAATTGCCCATTTGTTTGTTGACGTGAAAAAAAGGCAAGTCTGTCTGTGTGCAGTCTACTTTGTGTGACACAGTGCATCTCTTTAATTCTAGTCATATAACAAGATGAGAGGCAGTTACAGTGAAATGGATGCGTGTGAGTGAGGCAAACTAAAACCACAAACAGACTTACCTTTTCACCGAATATTTCAGACGCACCAGTCTTAAAGCTTTCTGTCTGCAGCCATCTCCCCCTAAAAATATCCCAAAGATTTAAAAAAAAAAAAAAATCAAAACATTAAGGAAAAAACTGTCCCCCTTTTAGGTAAAAAAATCCATACATTCAAGATCCTGGTCAAATGAATAATGTCAGAATAATCCTGCTTTCTGTATAGAGACAGTCCCCTCAGCTTTCCTTCAACCCACCAATGAATTGTGAAAAAGGAGGGATTGTGTAAAAAAAAAAGAGGGATTGTAGAAAAAAACGAGGTGAAGAGAGGCTTAGAGACACAAGAGGAAGGAAGAGAGGATAAGGTCCTTAGAGGGTGAGGGATGGAGAGAGTTAATCCTTTTCTTCGGATCTATTCCCTATATGAATGATACGTCCAGCGCCGTCCTGCTCGTTGGCTTGTGCGCTGCCGCGTGTGTCTGAGAGGCATGTGTGTATGTGTGTGAAAGAGAGAGAGAGAGAGAAAGAGACAAAGTGTGTGTGTGAGAGAGAGAAAGAGAGACAACGGCGTTAGGTTGCTGGCGTCACGCGCTAACCCTTCTGTGTGTCGCTATGTTTGTGATTCCTGCACTCAGCACGCGTCAGAGTGTGTGTGTGTGTGTGTGTTTATCCACGCATGTACACTTGAGGGTTGTCTTTCCGGTGTGTCCGTGTGTGTAAATGTGCAAGTGTGTGTGTGTGTGTGCCCCCACCTCCCCTTCCTCCTTTCCGTATGTGTGTGCAGTCATGCATGTGGCAGGAGAATATGTGTGTGTGTGTGTGTGTGTGTGTGTGTCTTGTCAAATATAGTAACATTAGTGTATGCTGCTTCTGTCTGCCTGCAGCTCTCCCACTGTGACAGAGAGAGGATGAGGGAGGTGGAATATAGAAAGAGAGAGAGTGATAATACAAAAGGGTGAAAGCTGAGAGAGAGATAGAGGAGAGAGGGACGGAGAGAGGGGAGGGAGGGTGAGGAGAAAGTAGAGGAGAGCAGGAGAGAGGGATAGAGAGAGAGAGAGTGGGAGGCGGTGAGAGAAATAGAGAAGAAAAAATATAAAGGTAGGAGGGAGGAAGAGAAAGAGGGAGGCAGTGGACGAGGAGGGAGATGAATTGGGGAGAGACAAAAAAGAGAGTGGATGGGAGGGAGGAAGAGAGGGAGGGATGGAGGGATCATCTGATTTCATTGAAGATGAGAATCTCCCTCTGCCTCGTGGGCTTTTCTCCTGCCTTGATTTTTTTTTTTCCTGACGTCTCCCTCGCTTGGCTTTCATTTTCATTCTATTCCCCGTGGCAGCCATCGTAACGGCTGGCATCGTGTGTCGGTGTGTGTGGAGTATGTTTGTTCATATGGATGTATGTGTACATATTGTTGAATGTATGTGTGTATTTGATTTACTTAGATTGTAGAGACAAAACTCTAGTCAAATATAACCCGTTAGGGTAAAAGGTAGAATTATTACTTGGGGAGTTAAATCCCCCCAAGAAAAAGAAAATTAAGGCAGTGCAGCATCCTTCTCATTAGTGTATGGTTTGTGTTCATTAGTGAAAATTATTGAGCGAACACTCAATTGTATCCTTTGGAAGACACCAATTTTTTGAGGCAGACATAAAGAGGAAGGAGAGGGGAGTGAAAGGGGTGTGAGGGTGGGGTGTAAACTGGTGGAGGGACTGTGTGTTTGTTTGCACACAGCATATAATTACTTGGCTGCTTCTTTACATGGACTGAATCATAGTTGACACACACACACACACACACACACACACACACACACACACACACACACACACACACACACGTATTGTGCTGTTAATGAGCATGTGAATCATTTGGCACGATCGGTGGTGCCGGAATGAGAGACTGGCTGTTTCCATAAGGGATCAAACCAAAAGTTTTTTCCAGCAGCCAAGTGTCTTCATCTGTTTCTCTCAGGATACCTGCGTTGACAAGAGAGGCACTCATGATACATGTGATACTTATGAGTATTTTTTCTTTTAAACACTGTCTTTCTTTTCATAGCTTGTAAGCCACTTGGGAATTTTGTCAATATTTAGTATTTGTGCTAATATGTATGTTTCATGAAAGGAAAATCAATGTTATGTTACCTTGAAGCTGCATAAGTCAACACTTTATAATAACAGGGATAAAGTAACTTGCCATGTGAAGGCAGAGACTCCCCAAACCAATCTTAATTGCATTTTCCATTCCTGAATGGATTTGTATCATCTTTAATAAGGAGATAATATGACTCAGATCAGTCTGTGATAAAGTAACCTATCCTACCTATGGACAAATATATAGTAAGTATCTTTAAGTTCTAAAGCCATGATTGATGGAGACCAAAAGTGAGTATAAACAAGACTTAAAATGGTCAGTAACATGATTTTAAATGAATGCTACTGTTGCTGTCAGTTGGGTGTATTTGCTAACAAATTCACCATAAGTTTATAAGGTGATGATGTTGCCATTATGCAAATAAACTGTTTAGTCCAGAGTCCAAAATCTCTTAAGTGCTGATAGTGTAATGAGTAAGACACTCATAGATTACAGTACCTGATGTTTCATGTGTCATCGCCAACATAATTTTAGCAATTTGTATCGTAATGTGGATTTCTGGCCAGTCCATCCAGCCCCTCTGTTTACCAGTTAGCAGCACCTACGTCTACTCTTTCCTGAATTTGTATTCATCACTTGTGTGCAGCCAGGTTTTTTGCGCAGGCCTATTAAAACACCAGACTGGTCAGCTGTCCAACACACACACACACACACACACACACACACACACACACACACACAACCTGAACACGAGTCCTCTAGTTTCCTGTTCAAACGTGGGCGCTATGCTGGCTCCATTGGTCCTGAATGTACTTCCTGGCAAACAGAAATCTATTTTAACTGCCAGTGGCTGCTGCCAGTGCTGGCTATATAGGACACACTCTTCAGTGGCAGTTAGAAAAGACGATTGGCTAGAATGAGTGGCACAGCAGTGGAGGTGCAATATGTTCGTTTGACATAAAAGTTTTATTCTGTTGTCTGCTATTGTTGGATATTTTGATGTAGAAAACATGTTTTCTTTTAAAATGGTAATGGCGATGGCTGTATGTGTGTGTATGTGTGTGTGTGTGTAAAAGATAGAGAGAGTTTGTGACGATGCCAGGCTCAATGACACTGTGCCAATGGAGACACGGTATCAAATATAGAAAAAAGTTCTGAATGGCCTGCAAAGTTGAAAATAGCTCAAATGTGTTTATTTCATTATTTACTGACAGACATGTTTCACCACCTTCCTTCAGCTATCATCACCACTCACAAATCCAGGGACAAAAAGGACTATTAGTGCAGATGCTTCAATTTTGTCAGCGCCTCCATATCTCTAGACAGTTCACAAGAAATTTTCAGACACTTGGTATAAAATCTCAGAGTTTTATTAGGGAACATGCTTTTTTTTATTTTTCCTCCACCCTTCTCTCAATTCTCAGCCATCGGTTAGTGAGAAAACTGCTTTGTGTCTGAATGAGCCATTGCTTTCCACTGAAGAGAGCAGAGAACCTTGCAAACCTCAGGGAAACACTTGGATTTCACATCCATGACCTTTCATTTTATAACAGATGAATTTGACAGCTGTCTATGATGTAACCTGAAAGCAATCCATGATGGGTGAAAAGGACAAAAAAAAGGGTTTCTTGCACTGATGATCAAGCTCTTCTTGATCTTCAGGTCATAAAGTCCTTCCCCAAAAGCACAATATTTTCCATTTATCTAAAACTGAATTAAACAAATCATTTTTGTGTATTTTACATCCAATCACAAGTAGAGCAACACAATTTATGTGAATGACAGTTGTAGTCTTGCATTCCTATAAATAAAAACACCTTCAGTTATGTATAGTACAATATTTTTAAATGTACTAACCAGGTGAAAAAGTTACTTTAACTCTATAAATAACAATGTATAGACCGGACTGGTCCGATCTTCTCAGGCAGCTCCTTTGAGAATTCTTTTACTGATTGAGGGGAAAGAGGTTTTTAACACCAGATAAGGACGCGAGGTGAGCTTGATTTATTTGGGCCTCTAAGGGATGTGTCCACTTTTTCGAGCTGGTTATGTGTCTGGCAAAGAGGCCCTCTGGCGTGGGGATCCACTGTAAATGCCAGCACCTACTGCCAAGGCGACTTTTATGGCCGTTTCTGTTGCATCAATGATGCAGAAAATACGTGTTTTGAAAAATGATTACTGGCAGTAGTTGGAGCAAGTTGAGGTTTCTTTTTTTATTTTTTTTTTTTTTTTGTCTGGCTGTTAGTTTCACACAGAATTATTCTATCAGATGCATACATTACCTGGCCACAGGTATATCAGTGTATTTATTATCTAGCAGACCTGATTAAATCCCTGTACTCACTGTTGTTCATTTCCTCTTGTACTGATGATGTATGAACTTAAACTTATTCTGTTGCATTCATTATAAGTTACTGTGTGAATTATATGATTGTGTTCGGTCTCTCTCTTTAACATAGCATCCCTCGCTCTTCTCTAGCACTTCTCTTCCCTCATATCTGTCTCTCTCCTTTACTCTCTATTTCTTTACACTCACCCCCCCACTCTCTCCCTGGCTCTGTAATTTACTGTGCTATTGGGTGAGTGTCAGTGAAGATGAATTGGCTCTAGTCTTTGTATTAACACCAGACCTGGCCAGGCACGTTTAGTGTTACAACCACTAGTTCCTGCATAGAGCAAGTGACTTCAAGGCACTATCCATCTTCTTACTCACACACACACACACACACACACACACTCATACTCATACACGCACGGACAGAGAGATTGTCCATGGTTCCATCCCAGCAGTTATTTGTGCCTCTGTTACCATTCATCAGCATTTTCTATCATTCATGAATCAGCTTCATATTGACCAGACAGTTTTACGGCCTTTTGGTCAATATGGTCAATGAATTGCTCCATCAAGAATCAATCATGTTTTAATTCACAGCCTGTACCACATTTTTCCAGACGGTGGTTTACTGAATAATGTATCACATTCCCAATTCTTGTGCCTTTGTATTCCTGGATGGTTCACTTCTTCTGTTTGTTTACCTCAGTTTTAAAGCAACTCTGAATCGTATTATAAAGCACAGTAGAAGAATTTCTGTCTCTCTGTAAATCATTTCATTGAAGCAGGTAATGTAGCATGTAGTCTATCTTTAAAAGACTGATTAAAAGAGTCAATGACATGGACCTCATGCTGCATAAGTCACAAATCACAGAAACAGTTTTTTCTGCCTTTTTCATACAAATCAAACTGCTACATCTGATAATTCATTAGTTTGCCTTTAACAGTGATAATTGCCAAATTCACCAGACCAGAATCTAATTGAAAAGGAAATATAGAAAAAAAATCTCCCCCAAAATCTTGAATTTCTCTTAAAATAGCAGAAAAAGGTGCTTAAAAGACAGCAAATATGCACATTTTTTTATTTCTTTGAAATTAGGGTTGAAGGGTTGAATTAGTTATAAAAGTCAAATCGACTTGTGATAAATCTTGCTGCTGTTATTATTTTGCTATTTTGTATCTGATACTGTATTTCCTGAGTGCTGCTTCATGTCTCACTAACAGCAGAAATTTGCAGCAAAGTAATAACTCGTTTTCCTTTTAACAGCACTGCTACTTTAAGAAATAAGGAGCTAAAAAATAAAATATTGGTGGCCCGTGTTTATTTTGAATTTAGTTTTTGGTGCAACCCACTAATGTTTGTCTGTTGTCTTGCATCCTTGTTTTTTGAAAATTTGACCAGAGCGTGAATTCAGTGTCTCTTTAAAAAAACAGCAGCTAACACCTGACTTGTAATAGTCTTGAAACTCAATGTGTGCAGCCAGCCTTGTCTGTTGTATTTCCCTATAACACGCTATCTATCACTGCAGGATAAATTAAGTGGTACAGTCGGCGGATTATGAAGTATTTTAGGTGTACACACACTCTCTCTCACTCACACACACACACACACACAAACATACACACTCACAAAGTTTATCCCCTTGGAGAGTCTCATTAATTTGGCCGAGCTGATTTGTTCTGAAAGGCTCTGAATTCATCACAGCCAGACAGATGGTAGAGAGGGATTTCCTAGAGGAGAAGACGAGGGGGAAGAGAGTGGCGTGGGACAGACGAACAAAAACAGAGAAGAAAAATGGAAGGTAGAGAAGTGGAGAGAGAGAGAGAGAACACAAGCAAAAACAACGAGGTGTGAGCAGAGCAATAGAGAATAAAAAGAAGAATGTATGAAAAAAACAGTGGGATAATTTAGAGATTAAGAGCACAGAGGTGAGCAAACACCATCTGGCTTCTTAAAGAGAGTAAGAAACAGAAGAGTGGAAAGAGGAGAGAGGGATGTGGAGGAAGTAAAATGAATGAAGGAAGAAGGTGTTGAAGCGATTTTTGGGTGAATTTATTCATAACATCTTTATAAGTTTCTTTTTCCACCGTTATTAAAGCAATAGGCTCATATTTTAGAAATAGACAACTTTGCTTTCTTTCCTGAGATGGGAAGATGAATATCTTGTGTCTCTCCATTAAATACAAAGCTTGGGCCTGGATGCAGTTCCATTATTTTTGCATTATGACTAGAGGGAGTGGAAAACCAATATTCTGGCTTTTATACTATTTTATACTATTTATACTTTCCTATTACATAGTGAACTGAGGACAATTAGCAGGTAAACACAGGAGTTGATAGGGACCAAAACAAAGGCAAAACAAGAAGAAATAATGCAGCTGTATTCATCAGGTAGAAACAGAAACAAGGCATTTTAATGCAGACCTTGCTCTGCGGCTCACAGACACATTCACCAAATTAACTTTACAATATGGCATCGTTGTGTTTACAGACTGTTGCATCATGTCTTAATGAAATGATTGTGAAACAGACCAAAAAGTCATACATATATACATATGCATATGATACTATGACATAAACTAAATATCAGAGCAAGTTTGGAAAACTTTATTAAAGCTAGAGATGAATATTAAAACTGTTCAAAAAAAAAAAAAAAAATCAAAAACAAATAGCTTAATTTTCTCCAAATCCCAAAACGACTTCAAATTTCACCTAAGTTAGTGCTTACTCTGCTTACTGTGTGATTCCTGACTCCTTAATTGTGCAAGGTGAACTTTCCTCGTGCAAGATACCGAACCCCTAATTCCCTTTAATGGCTGTTTAATGTGAGTGAGTTTCATTTGTAAGTTGCTCTGGATCAAAGTGTCTCCCTAAATGGCTCAATGTAAATTGAAGTAATAAAAGAGGAGCGAAAGAGACGCGACATCGTGTTCTCCTTTCTCATTATAAAAGATTAAGTAAGTAATTGTATTTCACAGCAAATTACTTCATCAGAATGTTGCATCTTCAATTTTTTTTTGATGTGTGACCCTGTTATGAGCACAAACTACCATCTAAACACCAAGAACAGAATAAGCAGCATAGAGTTTACTTTTACTCTTTCTTTCTTTACCCTTTCTTCATCTCTCACACACTCACTCACACACACACACACACACACACATATACAGGAACATGTTTCTCCCTGTCTCTCCACTATGAATGATTTAGTGAGCGTGCTTCCAACAGGCCTGCTGAAGAAGGCTGTAAAACTAGGTTAACTTAAGGTAGGCTCTGCTGACTGAGGTCCACACACACAAACACACATGCACATACACACACATCTACCCAATGTCAACAGCATTTATTTCCATTTTAAAGAAACAGGCCACCCACTTAACACTCCTTTTCTGTCACATTTAAAATGGTAAATAGGGTGACGGAAAAAAAAACATGAATCCAGCCATTTACTTTTTAGATTTTCATATTTCTACTTTAATATTTGGTAATTGTCCCATAATTTGCAACCCTGTGTCTGTGTATTTGTCTGAGTGCTTTTCCTTTTTCATTTAATTCAAACCTAGGTACACGGTCGGCGCCACGTGCTGCTGCCTCTTTTCTTTTTAATCGAAAAATACCATGTGGCTGTGCCTGCGCATGAGCCTCCGGCTGCATCCTTGACGTTCAAAAAGTTGTGCATGTGAAAGTGAGAGACTCTTCTAGAGAGAGCAAGAGATTATGGTGAGAGAGGAGAGGAGGATGAGGGAGGGAGGTTGACTCATCATCCTCTCGTCCAATCCCAGCCGTCTGCCTGTTGCTTTGGTAACGTGATGTCAGTGCAGCCTCTGGCGAGCCCTCTGAGGTTAGCGAGCTGCAGCATAGAGGTGTGTGTGTGTGTGTGTTGTCATTAAAGATGTCACAAAAAAACTGTAACTAGACTTTAAAAAGTTTAGGGTCAGAAGTCAGGTTTCATAGTTAATGGTCAGGTGTTATAGTTATACTGGTTAAAATCAATAGGATGTGCATGTGTGTGTCTGTGTATGTGTTTATACTGTCATCGGAGTGTGTGTGTGTGTGTGTAAGTGGAAGTTTAAATGAGTCCACATTTTAGTGTGTTTCTCATATTAACTGCCCGTGTATAAGTGTGTGCGTAGATATGTGAGTGTCTTTGTGTCTCTGGCCGTGCATATTTATGTGCATATTCAGACATCAAGGACTCCTGTTAACGCTGATCATTATAATCAACTACTTCTGAACTTTTTTTTCTTCTCTCTCTCTCTGAGGAGTCGACAAGAATTTGCCATAACTCCTTTTACTGGCTGGAACAGTGTTTGTTGCCTGGCAACATCAGTTTATTGAAAACGCTCCATCTGTAAGTCAGGGGATCTGCTGAGGCTTTTGGTGAACACAGCACTGCTGTTTTTTGGAAACACCACACAGTAATTTTGGTATTTGAGTCGAAAGGTTACTCAGTTCTATGTGTGGATTTTTGTCAGGATATTGAAAAAAAAAAAAAAAGTATGCGGTGTGGGAAGCAAGATATTAGTCACGAGGATGCCCTTATCAAGGGCAGAATCTTTAGTTGCTACGTTGCCAACAACACAAGAGGATCTGCACCGAGGCCAGGTCTTCTATAAGAGAACAAAACATCCATTCTTTACTATTCAGGTTCATGTACTGATGCAAAAGAACTTCATGTCGAACTTTCACAATACAAAAATGGATCTTTGAAAGATGTTTTCGCATCATAGTTTCATCACAGTGTGTTTTGAAATGAATAGATATGTACTGTGACTATGGAGCTCAGCTTCAACGGAAGTTTACTTCACTAAGATCAATGTTTTACAAATTGCCATTAAATTCTAATCGGCCACAATGCCCTCATGCATTGTTAATTAAAGAGTTGAAAGAGAAAAATCTTTATCTACTAATCGCACCAGAACTATTGGGAGATGGTAAACACAACCTTTTGTTTGACAAATACTACGATTGAGTCACCTTATTAGCAACTTTCAAAGACTGCAAAAATGAATTTAATTATTTAATGTTTCTGCAATATTCATTCATCGACAGCACATAATAATAAAAGAGATTGCTACTGATTATTACTACCGCGTTTGTATTTGTTATTCATAATTTATTCCCTCCTGTCCTCTGGTCTCTTACCAGCAGAAGTAAATTGTCCAAATAGACTAAACTTAAAACCTGCATAACAATAATTTAATGAAGGCGACAAAGAACCTGAATGAGAACAAGCGAGTGAAGCAAGATGCAGATTATAATGTTGTGAATAT